>JABSTQ010010732.1:0-171916 GCA_013358835.2 Ixodes persulcatus
CTCGCAACTCCCAAGTGCCGCGAAAGTCCGATATCGCATTATCGTGCTGTGGCACCAATGTCTAAGAGCGAAATCGAAGCTTGCTGCCGAAAAAGTAATTCTGCACCTGTGTTACGCGCAGCGGGAGAAAACACACAGCATTGGCTTAGCACGAAGCGCCACTAGGTTTACTAACCGCCCAAGGCATGAACGTTCCACAAGCATGGTCCTGCTCGAGGAGCCTTCGGCGTTAAGGGGGACGAAGTCCTTGGCTGGAGGATGGGTATTTGCAGATGCCTCCACGCACTCCGTGCTTGCGCAAATATTCAGTATGCCACAGCCACAATAAAAGTTCGAATGGGTGAGAGGTTGATCGGACGTGCCTAAAGGTTGCGGCGTGCTATGCTGCAGACGTTTTGAAAGGCGTTTCATGACACGAGCCCGGTGGAGTACGGGAACCTGCGTCGCGGCAGAGAGGCAAAATTTCTGGTGCTTCTTTCACGCGTGGAACAAAGAATCGCGAGACAAAATAAATTAGCAAGCGCACAAAACACAATATTGCACCATCTTTATTTTAATCGTCCAAAAACAAACAAACACAAAAACGTTGTACCATTGCCAGACTAAACGCTTTTCAAGTCAGGCACCCCCGTAAAATACCCAAGTGAAAAGCAGCTCTAATTTATTAGTCAGCGCGTGCGCACACAAGGCATGGATCGCAAGAAGCAGTGACGTGACGGTCACGTGATACTTGGTCCGCGGACGAAAATCGCGATTCGGTCCGTCGTGTGAATCGGCCCTCAGGAGGTTGGAATGAAAATGGGTTGATATGAAAACCCGGTCCTGGACAAATGAAAAAGTAATTAGCTTATTTTTTTATGCTTGGAGCAAACATCTTTACAACTCCTCGTTATCAAATAGTATATAATGTGTAGTTGTTTAAAATAATTGTGAAGTTAAACGTTTAAATTTTGGTTTGGTCTGTGAGGAGCTAGTTTCTGGAGCGCGGATTTTAGAGCTTTGACCTCTGCTTTTGATGCTTACAAGTATGATATCGAAAAAATACCTAAACATCAAATATTGTGTACATCGTGTTAGAGCTAACTAAATTACCAAAATATAAAAAGTGGCAGCGTTACCGCAACAAAACAGTGCTGTGCATTTACACGTTTCATTATAAAACCGCCCTCAATTCCCGTCTAAAGGATCAATTAATTAATGACCCCCTATACATATCTTCAGGCCTCTACCATAACTGCGAAGTTGACATATACGCAGATGTAACACTGCCACTTTCTACAGTATTTTCAGCCCCTAAAACCTCTTGTGATTGGAACCACCTTCCCCCTCCTATATCGACTGTCGGTGATTTCAATAGGCTGCCCTAGCTCTCTAATATTTTTGTTTTGAACTGTAAACCATTTTTAAGAATGTTTGACCACCTAAATATCTGCCCCCTTTGCAATGATTTGGCCCTGAGGGTATAATAAATAAATAAATAGCTAAAAGCTTTGGCAACATACGCACTAAAAGGGCAACTCCGGTTCATATTTAGTATTAAAAACAATGCAATTATATTTTGTATAGTTTAGAAGAACCACATGCCGAATTTTTTGATCTAATTCTGCCAAAATATTGATGCAATTGACATGAAAGCTTTTAGATGCACTAAATTACCACAGAATTTGCTAGTCTTCGCGGGCGAGGCACGGTGAAGCCAACAGCGCAGTCAATACTACCGTGTAGGCGCAGCTAATCAAGTGTTACCTACGTCATGTTATGGGCATTCGGGGAGATTTATGTGCTTGTTTTGTACGTTTTCAAGCAAAGGCTACAGGTGGATCTAGCAGTACGCTCATCATCGGCTATGTGGTTCGCGAAATCGCATGCGCTTGTGTTCTCTGGTGGACTCCCTTGCGAGCAAGTGTCATCACTGGCAGCGTCCGTCACATGCGAGGGAGTCAGTTTTCGACGTTGGGCATGACGTACTTCTACAAACCCGTCGCAAATTGGTTACGTGTAGTTAACTGAACTTAACTTTCTACAAATGTTTTCAAAACAAGCCATTGGGAGAGTTTGTATTTTTCAGCGCTAAAACACAAGCTGCGCCGCGATGGTGCAAGCGTCGTCGTTTGTAGCAGACTGCCGATCCTAGCAGACGTCGCGTTTACCTTTGCGCACAGCAGCGCCCGGCTTCCTGGTACGTGACCTCGCGATTTTTACCTCATGGCAAAAATACTAGATTACCTCACTTCTGTAACTTCCGCGGAATGGGGTGTCCCCCATTCCACGGGAGCCACGTCAGCCCCCCTACCGTCGTTTGAAGCGCCATTTAAATTTTTTTCCCAAAACTTTGTCTTAAATATAATGCGGTGAAACGCCATCTGAACGCTGTGCTTCAAAACGTACGTATTCCATAGAATACGCTGCAGCTACCACAGGAGATGTCAGGCGCCTCGAACGACGGGAGGCGAGCCGGGGGGCATAGGGGGGGGGGGGGGTGGTGCTGCTCTTGGAAGCAGCATCCATGACCATTTCAGTAACTAAGCCAATGTAATAACCTTTATGCGACGACCAAAAATGCAACTTTGCTGGACGCAGGCAATGTTTTGGTTTCGGTGTGTGGTGACCTTTAACTAAAAGTTGAGCAAACATATTACACCTTTTCAAAGAAATTACTTAGGACCTTATATTATTACTTTGGGAGCGTAATCCAGCATGAACTTAAGTTCCTTGGAATTGACCGGAGTGGCTCTTTAATTTACATGTGCACACTTTCAGAAATTCTACTTTGTTTTCAATATATTGGAGAGCGTGAAGGGTTTAGGTAGATCGATTTATTGTAGTGGAGATGTTGCCGAACTGATTATTTTGTTTTTATAGAAACATTCAGAGATGTGCAAAATACTATTGAGTTATGCATGTGGATATTGCTCGCGATTAAAACATTCACTTCTAACGTGAGAATACTTAAAATACTTGAACTGATCGGTCACAACCATGTGTGATAAGAATTGAATGGTTAATCTTACACGTACCACATTCCACTTTAGAAAGTTAGGATGGGCTCTTTTGCAAATGTTTGTTAAATTCACAGAAACACCTGGTAGTTCTTTCACCTCCGTTGTGCAGTTTTTCTTTGTTTTAAGCTCAAAGCAACTTTGGGATAGAGTTCTGAAACACAAAAGGTGTATAGGATTAGAAGTAAACCAGGTAACGCGCCGGAGAAACACCTAACTTGTCACAAGCCTGGAAATAATAAGGTCCTAAGTTTGACCTGATATGGAGTTTTTCTCTAATGCGTTAGTTAGTGGCAGATTAATTCATTTGGCGTTTCTATGACCCTTCTCTGGCTCGTCACGCAATTTCCAAAGTGCCTGCCTTGAGCCACACACAAAACATGCCTCATGCAATATTCATTTCGTACCAATAAAGTTGTTCTCTACGGCAGGAACGCCATGTATGAACCGAAGATCCAGCAGAAAAACCTAAATCGGCCACTTGTTTGTCTATTTAGGTCCAACGCTGGCATTAGGAAACCGAAAAACCAGAAACAAAGCCTGACACTGGCATTGTTTGGGGATTTAGGCACAGGGTTGCGAGATGGCGCCCCAACCATCAGTGTCGAAGCCTAACTTTGGCATTTGTTTGGCGAGTTAGGACCAAGATAGCCAGGCTCTGGCCAAAGGAGGTAAAGTTTCGCTCTACGTTGGCCTGTTCGAGCATTTTCAAGCCATAAATCACAGACGAAATCTAAATTTGTTAGAAAAAACTGATATCAGGGACGCGGGATAAATATTCAAAGATATGCATAGCCAGCCTCAGTATCGCAAACATTCAAATTCAAAAACACATTTCATATATTTTTTTATGAAAAGCACTATAAAAACATTAAATCTTAAGGTTTTATAAAATATATCCTGAAATCTTTCGTTAGACATACCATAGCGGCCAAAATAATGTGGCCTTAAGTGTTTTCTTAAGTCAACCCCAGAAAAAAACGAAGTGCGTGCTACTACTCTTTGTTTCACCAAGAGCCCGGGCGAAGCTTATGTTGCAAGCTTATGGTTCCAAGCAAAGAAGGCAAAATACTAGCAGGCGTATCAAAATGAAATGATATTACACTTCGACTAAATGTTTTATTACAAATTCAGTTACACTTTTTAGAAAAAAATTACATATTCAGTACAAATAAAATAACAAGTATTTGATTATCTCGAAATACTTGTTCAAATATAATTAATTTTGTCGTTCTTTATTTTTCAGATTATATTGTCCCAAATGCCGAGTGATCAGGTAAAAAAAAAAAAAAACGAAGCAAACTAAACGTTTCATGAGGAGAAATTGGGCCCAAAACAAAATAGAAAAATGCTAGCGTCGCCAACGTCAATGGCGGCGTGACTGCAGGATCAAGCGCTGAAGCGAGGCTGACTCCGGCTTGCCACGCGGAGCCCCTTAAGTGGACGCTTGGTTTTCTGGAATATTCGGCGTAGAAGGTTGGGCGCGTAAAACTTTCGGGCCTCGAACAAGCAACAGGGCTCTTCAATTTACCAAACCGCGATACTTAGAGAATTAACAAAAAGTTGTGTCCGGGCCAGGCGTGAGTGCAAAGCACGATAACCATGCGTCCGGCCTTGAGCGCGCTGGATACTTGGCTAGCTGCGCGGGCGGCATTAGTAAAATTTGCTTGTACAACATCAACAGTGTACGATTAACGGCGCTTTATATAGAGGCCAATATATAAGTTTTTTTTGGGTGCCGTGTCACGTGGTAATATAAGGCAACGATGAGGCTGACAGACTTGCTACTTTCTCGAATGACCCTCCTCAATCTTACCCAGACTTACTTTACCAGGACATCAAGCCTTTAATCAAGTCGTCACATTTTCGGAAATGGCAGTCAGAATGGGACGTGCAATGCTATTTCAAGCTTCAAAATTGTGAGCTAGACCAGTTGTTTTCTTATAATGAGCTCCTGATGATCAAGCTGGTCCTCTGATCCTGGTCGAGCTCTTTGTTCAAGAACGGATTCCATGAAGTGTTGATGAGTTGTTTTCATTTAGGCCACTCCTATGTCACCCACAAGTATATGCTGTGCGGGTACGATCCACGAGTTCGTGATCGCTGAGAATGAATAAACATTATTGCGCATAACCTTTGTTCTTTTGTATGTATGTTATGTGAGTTCGCACGGCCATTCGAATGTTTCTTTTCTAATAACGCATGTAGCGCGCACCGCACGGAAGCGTCATTCTTTATTTTTCGAAGACTCGGGAAACATTCTCGTTTCCATTTCGGAAAATGTTTTCGGATTTTCACCTTTATTTCCAACTTTGTCTCCCAACCATTGCCTTAGTAGATATTAGCGTCACTATGTTTCAATAATGCACAAATGCAAAATAACTTTTTTCCTGTATACCGCACATACTTTTCTTGAAGGGTAGAGTGAATAGTTTATTCTTTCAATCAATTATGCGTATGTAGCCGTTGGCTTCACTTCAAGCTAGACCTGCCGAGTCCTCGAGTTCCAAAGTTAAAAAAAATGGCGACGGCTTCCTTCCCGACACCTCCACCATTTGTTCCCACGCCAGATGCCCCTTTGCAGCCTTGGCTAAGTTCGAAAATGTCGTTTTTCAATTATATTGTTGTCATAGAGGGCAATGAAAGCTCGCCAAAGCGTAAGCTTGTGTTGCTGTGGTCTTTGCTTGGTCTAGAAGGCCAAAGAATAATTTCAACATCTCCATCCACGGCCCTCGCCCTAGCGAGGCCGTCTCCGAATTTGACGTGCTCCTAACAACTCTTGATCAGCACTTCGCAGCCAAAAATAATGTTGTTGTCGAGCGGAAATGTTTCCTCAACTGCGTTCAGTCCCAGGGAGAAAGCATCCTTGAGTACCTTGGTGACAACCGGCACCTCGGCTCTTGTTATGATTTTGGATAGTCGCTTGAAACCCGCATGGCGGAAGATTTTAGGCAGGTTTATTTTCATCGGAGGTACAAGATCGGGTGATCCGAGAGTCTGCGGGAGCTGGACTACCCAGCCTCAACCCTATGATGTTTCTGGCACAACAGTTCGAACGGACTGCTCGAGATTCCGATCGGTACCGCCAATTTTTATAATATCTTCCGCATTCGGAAACGTAGCAGGTCGTTAAGGCAATACAAACGGTTCCCGTTCGGCGTGGACAAGATGGCCGACATTTGAATTCGAACGCTCAACGTCAAAATGAAGGACGGCCTCTTGCCGTTTCCTCATCCTTCGAAAATTTTTTCTCCTCATTTTGCAAGGTTTCCTTTTCGCGGCGTCACCAGTCGCGTGGACATACCCGCGTTTTTACGAGCCGAATGCCGTGTGATGCCTTCCAGGCACGCGGGCTCTTGGACGCGGGGCAGAATCCTAGCAATTTTGCGGTCGCCGACCCCCTCCGCGCGAGCAGTGTCCAGCGTCCGGAATGCCATGTTTCTCTTGGGGCAAGATAGGCCATTTTTCAAATGCTTGCCGGAGTTCTCCATCATCGTGTGATGTCACCGACCCCCGTCGCCTGGCGTTTCAGCCGGGACGTGGTCGTGCCGTCGGTCGCCGGTACGAGCGGCTTGGAGGTGGCCGTAACCAGACGCCCATCCATGGAATTGTGGCGTTCCCCGACGACGACGACGAGGAGGAACTGCCACCAAACGCATTCGCCGTCGGGTCACCGGAAGTACTCCCCGAAGGAGTGCCTACTAGCCCCCAAGGAATTTCACCACTGGTGTTCAGGTGAATGGATTTGCATTACCTATACTTATCGATATTGTCTCTGAACTGTCAATACTCTCCGAATATATGTTTAATAGGATCCACTCCAAGCAAGAAATTCGGCTAAGGAAACCGCCGCGCACTCTTGTGCATTACCTCCGAGTTTCGATTCCAGTCGTGGGATGTTTCTAGGCCAAAGTCTGCTTCAAAGAGCGCTCCGCGACATTCTTTTTTTACGTCGTTGGCTGTGGCCGATCCCTGTTTGGGATAGATTTCGTGCATGGACTGCGTCTAATTTTATTGGGTGCGCCACAAAATGCTTGCATATTAATGCATCTTACCCTCGCTCTGCCATCCCTGGACGTGTAAAGTCGGCTGGAGTCCCGCAGACCCCATGTACGGTGGAGCCTAGTCCTCCACCGATTCCTTCAAGCGCTCCCTGAAAGTACCTGCCATCGTTGTCTACTGTTCACGGCAATCAGCCGTCCACGTCATCCGAGTACTGATGAAGAAGAGGTGTCTTCAGAGACCAGCCTTCAAGAGATTTGTCGACGTCGGGACCATCTTTACAACCATCATCGCTGACCGATGCATCAAAATTACCTTGTCGTTTCGAAGAACTAAAGCGGCGAAGCGGGCGAGTTGGTTCATGACATAAAATTCAAAAGCGCTAACAAAGACGAGGACAAAAGTAGGAAGGTTTGCCTTCCTACTTTTGACCTCGTCTTTGTTAGCGCTTTTGAATTTTACGTTTCGAAGAGTTTGAGGATATTTTTTGACCTGAGTTAGGGCTAGTTAAAACTCAAATTCACACTGTTACTGTCCAGCACCACGTCCCGCCGCTACAGGCTAATCTTCGCCGTTCGCCGATCACGTTGCGTGATGCGGTCAGTGCAGAAATACAGAAGCTCGAGCGCCAAAGTGTTATCGAGCGCGTAAACGCATCAGAAGGGGTATCCCCCATTGTAGTAGTTAAGAAGAAAAAGGGTGAAATCCGTATATGTATCCATCTGTGGGCGCCGAACCAGGCACTCGTTAGAGACACTTTTCCGCTCCCACATATTGACGAGCTTCTGTACTCCCTCAGTGGAGCCTTCCATTTCTCTAAGGTGGACCTTGCGTTTGTTTATCACCAGGTCCGTCTCGACCTGAAGAGTCGTGACTAAATCGCATTTATTACCCATGAATGTTTGTTTTTTCGTTTCAAACCACTTTGTTTTGGTCTTGTGTCTGCACCAGCGACCTTCCAACAGGTCATGTTAAAGATCCTGAAACACTGTCCAGGGGTCCAGTTTTATCTGGACGATGTCATTCTCATGGTTCCGCCCAGAAGGGACATGAGCATAATCTAAGACGTCATCAAATGCATTAAAGAGGCCGGCACGAAACTGAATAGAAAAGCCGTTTTCAATGTTTATAAATTTTCGTTCTCTGGCCATCGTCTGTCTGCGGAGAGCTTAGCACCCCTTCCTGCAAAGGCAGACACGGTCATGGACGTTCGCACTCCATCTGATCCTTCACACTCTAAGGCGTTCTTATGTTTAGTCGAATATTACAGCAAGTTCGTCCCGCATTGTGCTACTCTCGTACAGCCCCTCCGAAAGCTTTCACGTAAGGGAGCATAGTTTGTTTGGTTAAGTGACGTGGAGGCCAGTTTCCAAAGCGTGAAGTGTTGCCTTCAACAGGCACCCATTCTGGCAATGTTTAACCCGAATCTTCCAGTTGTCGTCTCGACCGTCGCGTCCAATTACGTGCTAGGAGCTGTTCTTCAGCCACAGCATGGAAAGCAGCTAAGAACTGTTGCTTTCGCTTCCCGCTCGCTCTCTGAAGCAGAACGGAAGTACTAAGCAGAAGAGAAGGAAGCTCTCGCAATCCTATGGTCTTGCGAGAGATGGCATGTTCATCTTTGGGGTCGTCCTTTCTACATCTAAACAGATCACCAAGCTCTTGTCACACTAATGTACACTCAAGGGACAAGGGTCCGTCCACGACGCATCCGTCGTTGGACAGCTGGACGTTTCAATTATAATTTCACAATGAAGTATGCTAAAGGGAGCGATAACATAGTTGTCGACGCTCTGTCTCGCCTTCCGGTCCCAGATACCGAAGAAGGTATGTCTTTTGAAGAGGAAGTAGCTTCAATTATCTCTGCATGCCTCACACAGAAGGAATTCAAGGAAGAAACTGCAAAAGATGCTTTGTTGCCAGTTGTCATGAAATATCTTCCAAACACATGGCCCTCAGAGGACAAGTCGCCTCCTGAGTTCAAACCATATTTCGTTGTAAGAGACCAACTCTCAGTCGCCGATGCATCGTTGTTCCAGGAAGAGAAGATAGTAGTTCCGTCCACTCTCCGTGATAAGGTTATTGATGTAGCACATGAAACACATCAAGGTATCTTGCATACCAAAAGCATCATCAAGGAACTTTACTGGTGGCCGCATGTAAATCAACATATCAGGACTAAAGTTCAGAACTGTTCAGTATGTCAGTCCACAGACAAGCCTGCGAAGGCGTCGTCTGCACCTCTCCAACCAGTCGAAATCCCCACTCGTCCATGGGAAAAACTGGGCAGGGACATTTTTGGTCCCTTTGAATGAGCCCCTGCTCAAGAGAGTTTTTTTTTATTACACTGATATATTACCACAGTAAGTAGTCTGAAGTGGCACCAGCCCACAATGTCACGACAGCTTCAGTCATAAAGTTCTTGAAGTCTGTCTTTGCCCGCGAAGGTCTGCCGCAGGAGATCACGACAGACAACGGTCCACAATTCATTTCAAAGGAATTCAGTGAGTTCTTGAAGATGCATGGCATTAACATGCGAGGTCATCCCTCTACCGTCCCCAAGCAAATGGGCAGGTGGAGAGATTTCATCGATTTCTTAAGTCTATCATTCAGTTGGCCCTCGTCCAACATCATCCGCTTTCTGAAGCCTTTACAGAATATCTCGGTTTTTACCGAAGTACGCGCCATGCCGCGACTGGAGAAAAGCCGGCTTTTATTCTACAGGGTCGCACTCATCGAACGCGACGGCATCTCCAAGGGTGAGGGACCCCAGAGTCCCTCACCCTTTGAGACCCCAGAGACCCCAGAGTCCCGATAGAGTCAAAGAATATGAAGCAAAGATGAAAACGCTTTCAGATGCCAGGCGAGCAGTTAAGCACCCTGCTTTTGCTCCTGGACAATCAGAGAAGATTTTCAAACCCAACATTAAACGGAAAATGCGCAACAAATATGTTCCACCGCAACGCATACACGAACAAGTAGGACCAGCCACATTTAGATTAAATGATGGAACAAAATTGAATGCAGCCTAATTACACGTACAGCATTGAAACCTCCCAAACGTCCGCCTTTGTGGCATATGGGTGATGATATGTTTCCCTCACCGACTAATGCGGCTCCAGCTATACGTTTGGGCCACGTGCCACCTGAGGGTCCGCACTTACAACTCTGTGTGCTGCGGCCCCCAGCGTCACTCCTGTTTATGCGTCCTCTGCTGCCGTTCCTGCTTATGCGGTCCCTGATGCCTGTCCTGTTTCTGCGGCCCCTGGTACCGTTCCTGTCCTGACGGGTCAAAATGTCGTCCGTCCCACTGCGGCCTCTGATGCCGCCAATGTTTTTGCGACACCCCGCCCTCTCCATGTTCCTGTGGCACCCGGTGTCCATCGTCCTGCGGCCGCTGGCGCTGCCCAAGTTCCTGTGGCGCAAGGCGTCGTCTGTCATCCTGTGGCCCCTGGCGCCGCCCGAGTTCCTGTGGTGCCAGGTGTCGTTCATCATTCTGCGGCTCCTGCAGCCCATGCATCTGTGGTGCCTGAAACTGCCGATTTCCCGGCGGTAGCCGGTGCCCCTCCCGTTTCTATCGTACTCGGCACCATTCCTGAGGTTCCCGGTGCCTTTCCTTCCCCTTTGGTACCCTGTGCCGTGCAATACGCGGTGATTTTTGTTGGCATTTTAACCACCCCAGTCTCCAGTGCCGTTCCTGCTTCCGATCCCCAAGCGGCGTTCCGCACCACTGTGGTTCCTGTCCTGCCTTCCGTTTCGGCTGCAGCTTTCCAAGAGGCCTCCTTGGCGCTATCGAAGAGGACCTTGAACCTAGAGTTCCTTCAAGCAGTGCTATGCTGAGCACCGCCTCGAGTCTATCTCAGCTGGGGCTTGGCTAATGTAGAGAGCTTTCATCATCCAGTTCTTAAACGGTCTCGGCGGAGTCTCTGAACTCCGTGGGGCCAAAGATTTCAGCCCTTCCCGAACCTCCAGGGATTCATACTTCAGCAGAGGGCTCGGAAGAGAGTCTTGATGCGACAAAGAATTGACTCGTAAATTATGTAACAGTGGTGCAGACACACTACCGACTTGTTACCATACTCCACAGATATCCCAATTGGACACTCCCCAACACCCCATGCGGCTTAGACAACTTTCTGAAAACGTTCGCGACTTTGTGGTGGATATGTATTCGAAGGGTGCTTCCTAAAGAACTTTAAGACTACGTAGTAAGGGTTTGCAATTTCATGGAGAGTGCAATGTATTTTATAATATATATGTGAACAAATAGTTATTTTAGCACGTCTCATGTGTGTTTGAAATATCAAGTTTCCATGGGTTGGACATGGAAGGTTCCGTCGAACTGCTTGAATTGCTTTTTTCATATGTTGTGGAATTACCATCCAGTGAGTTGTGATAGTTTAATTTTCTTACACAGCCTGTTGAGGTCTTTCGCCTGTTGATAATTTCCATCCATTTTGTTTCCAGTTGCTTATGCACTGAGCATTCTTTAGTTGGGGAACGAAGAGAATCAGTGGAATGGATTGGACGCATGTTTGTTTATCCTTTTCCATGAGCCGCCGAGCTCGAGCTTCGTGTCCATATACGTGGACGTGGCAGGCTAGCGTCAACATAGAATACCTTCAATAATCTATATGTTTTCAAACAACCTCAAGTGATGAATGTTAAGTTATATAAATGCCAAAAGCAATTGACCATACATGATCATTTGCTCCGTTGTTGTTACGGTACTAAGCTGTCAGAGCATCATCGCTCCAGTCTTTTTCATATTTTTTTGTCTTAGGTCTAAGCCTCGTCATTGTATCATCGCTTCTGATACCGATAATTTTGTTGCCATAGGTCTAAGCTTTGCCTTTTGTACCTAGTTGTCGGTATCGACAAATCTTCATTTCTACGGCATTCGTTTTATCGTCCTCACTGACGAGGATGACCACTGACTTGACGAAACATGCACGCGAGTTTTGCTCATTTGCGTCATGTGTGACTGCTGAAGTCCTTCCTTTTCAATGTCCATTAAAGGAGTGGCAGTCGACCTGACGGCGATAATGCCACATTTAACTCTCATACTGTAGAATTGTCTTTGACAATTCTAACATTCCAGTCTGTAACCTCTGTCGGTACAAAATGGCATGTACTTTACGGTACATGCCATACTGCATTTCTGGGTAGTACAGTGAAGGTAGGCACATCAGTCTTTGAAAGCGAGGCGTAGTTTTAAGCATCCAAAAGTAAATGTCATTTTGGATGGTCCTTCCACGTGCATATTTTAGTTTTATGAGTATGACTACAAAGGTATAATAGTGTTTTTCTTTCATAATGTTATGGATATGTAATATGAGTGTATAGTGTTGTCAGAGCGTATTTTTTACATTCAAAGGGATATCTGATTTTATAACTTTATTGGTGCACTGACATCTGCCGTGCGGCAGAGGAGTCGGCTGACAAGCCAAGGTTTCAGTTCACTAAAAATGAAAGATAGGATCTAAACCTTTTGCTAACGGAGGACATATACCGGGTGGTATGGTATATCAGTGGTGCCAAAAGATCCCCCATAACACTGAAGTGTTCTTTTTATGTTTCCAAGGACTTGTAAAACTAAATTCACTCGTGAAAGTGAAAATGTTATTCGTTATGTTTACAAGGGCTAGTCAGACAGTCATTTGAATCGTGGAAGTGAAAGTGTTATTCTTAGGTTCCAAGGACTCGTCAAACAGTGATATTTTTGGTTGCACTGAATAACGCGCACGTTTCTGTCTAACTGAATTTTGTTCAACACAGTACAAAGTGCCGCACTATATGACTATACCTTTAAATGTATATCTTTGTCCTTGTTTCCTCCGACCACTGCATAATTATTTTTGCTTATATTGATTGGTAGGATTTTGTGTGCGTGTGAACTTCTGCGTTGATAAAAAGGAGTAAGCTGTTTCTTCGGTCTTGAACTAAACTATTGAACATTCATTTTCTATGAAGGGAGGAGAAGATGTTGTGTGTCATCAATGATCTAGATGGCGCAAGAAATTCATAGTCTGTGTCGCTGCAACGAGGTGGCGTCACCTGTCCGACAGTGGCATCCGCCCGTGCGGACGGAAGTGTTGATCCCCGTGGATCTCAATGTATGTACGCTGGTCACAACAAAAGAACAGTCTTCACCGAAACACCGAGCTGGCTTGACGTGTTTTTCGTCGGGGTTCCGCTTGGGCCCCGGAAAATCTGCATCTCGCGTCCTACGCGCCACACGATGTAAGCATTTCAGCGTCTTTACAGGCATTTCGTGGCGCTGTCTATATCGTAGCTTTTCCTGTCTTATTTTACACATTCATAGTTGTCCTCCGCGACCACTACATTTTGTGGGGATTATTGTGTGAACTACGCTTTGTGTGACTGTATGGGCTCACTTAAATTACTGCATATTGTGTGGCTCTGTTCAGAGCTCTAAACAGAACATGGAACTGATTTTGAGATATTTGTTTGGTACCAAATGTAATTTCACCCTGCGCTTTTTCTGGGAAACCATCCTTTTGTACCCTTTGAAAGAGTTCTGGCTTTTATTACTACCACTGACCTCATACATCAAATTTAGTTTTAGCCGTTTTTAAGTTGCTGCCTTCTAGCATGCGACCATAGTAGCTTGATTCTATTGTCAATTTGACACAATATGGACTCCGTTGCTTTTGTACCATAAAGCCTGCAAACACCAACACCACCACCGCAACTGGGGACGCAACGGGGTTCTCATAACCATGAGAATTTGGGGCCGCAAAGGACCTTCCGCCCTCATCTTAAGAGGGGAACGCTGAGCACTTCATGACAGAGACCGTAGTCAGCGGGCCTCCCGTGGTCCACCGCAAGAGGGATGTAACGGGGCTCTCAATTATGAGAATTCGAGGCCGTGAAGGACCTTCCATTCGTCCGTCTGAACTGCGGGCGCACCGAGTACCTTAGGACTGAGACCGTGCTCAACGGTATCACCGAGATCCACCGCAACAGGGTACGCAACGGGGTTCTTATAACCGTGCAAGTCCGGGGCCGCAAAGGACTTTCCGCAATGTTCCGCGAATGCGAACGCACCGAGTACCATATGACCAAGACCGTACTCAACCTGATCCCCGAGATGCATCGCGACAGGGGACGCAACGGGGTTAATATAGCCGTGAGAGTCCGGGGCCGCAAAGGGTTTCCGCCGCCCGCCCCAACGGCGGACGCGCCGACTATTTTACAACCGATACCGAACTCAACCGGCCTCCCAGATCCACTGCAGCAGTAGATGCAAAGGGGTCTTCATAATCGTAAGAATCCGGGGCCGCAAATGACCTTTGGCTGTCCGCCCCAACAGCGGACGCGCCGAATAGCTCATGACCAAGACCGTACTCAGTGGGCTCCCCGAGATCCGCTGCAAGAGGAGGTATAACGGAGTACTTATAACTGTGAGAATTCTTGGCCGCAAAGGACGTGCTGACGTCCACCCGAACGGTGGATGCGCTGAGTATCTCATGACCGAGACTCTACTCAACGGGGTCCCGCTGATCCACCGCAACGGGGGACACAATGGGGTTCGCATAACAGTGAGAATCCGGGGCCGCAAAGGACCTTCCCCTATCCGCCCCAATGGCGAACGCGCCGAATACCTCATGACCGTGACCGTGCTCAACGGGGTTCTCATAACCGTAAACATCTGGGTCCGCGAAGCACCTTGAGCCGTCCACCCCAACGACGGACGCGCCGAGCACTTCATGACCGACACCCTAGTCAACGTGCCTTCCGAAATTCGGTGATGCGGACAATGCCATCCTCCTGCCGGTTCGAAGGCGTCCGGGCCGAATGGACCTTAAAGAGATGCTGAACCGAAATCTGGATGCCAAAAAATACGGCGGCAAAAGGGTGCAACGGGATGCTACAAACACTAAAACATCACTCATACAGCGATATCTCGAACGGATGACCGATTTTTTTTTTTTAAAAAAGAGGCGCATTTGACAGATGTGTTTACGTCTTGTTTCTCCGGGAAGGAGAGGAAACAGCCTCGCGTCTTCGCCGCCTCGCCGCCTTGAGGGGGCGAGGCGAAGAGAGGAGGAAACGAGTTGTCTTGACGTCACGCGCCTCGTCGGCCTCGTTCAATCTCGACCTCTTTTTCCAAACATACGGCCGTCCATTCAATATATTGCCTTACGAGTAGTGTTGTAGGGATTGTAACGTCCCGCCTACATCTCCTGCATTGTTTTTGCTTTTTAAATCCAATTTTTGGTTCACCATCCTTTTAAGGATCGTGTATTCTGAAGTTTTATCGGCGAGCAGGTCTTTCTTACGTCCGCCGGCGGTTTCCGCTTCCATGCGTCCAAGTGGGGGGCTGCTGACCTTTGCTGTCCCGGCGAACGTGCGCTGGTCGGCCGCACCGGAAGCAGGAAGGCGCACCGAAAACAACAGGGGGTTCTATGTGCACACGGCTGTAGCGTTCCTAAAATTCGAATGTACGAGGCTCTAGAGCTCTGTGTTCGTCAGCGCGACCGGAAGGACAATGTTTCATTATTCCTCGATTCCGGACGCGGCTTGAAAGTTTTTGAGTTTAAAGACTTCGGGATAGTTGGTATTAAGACTCCGGGATAGTTGGTATTAAGTGCAAATGGTATATTGGTTGCGGAGTAGTTGCGACGGTGGCCACTCGAGGGTTTCGCAGCTGCTGTTGTTGCAACTGAAGCAACGAAGACGGAGACTTTCTTAGCTCAGCTGGACTCTCCTGCGTCTCAACCGCAACTGAAAGCGTTATTCGGTCAGTTTTGGCGCTTAACTATTCTGGATTGGTCGACTTAAACTTTTATGCAAGTCGGGCGAGCGATTAGGAACCTTCCTAACTCACAGGTTTACTGACTTTCTCCATGGTGGCGTATATCAATTCTTTTGTGACTGCTTGTAGCTTAGCTGGTTGATGATTTATGCCTGTAAAAATCCGACCTGAGAGTCGGAAGCTACACGAAGAGAAAGAGAGAGAAAAGAAGACAACCACACTGTCAGTGTGTTAGCCTTTTTTCTTTTTCCCTCTTCTCGATTGCCTTTATACATTCAGCTGGCATCATCAGTAGCGATGATGAGTCGTCCATTTTGCGGTGTCCTAAACTTTTTCTTTCTTAAGTTTAACCTGGTAATTTTGCCTTCATGGTCACGGAACTAGGAGGGATTGGGTAAGTTATGACAACAGTTCGCGGAAATTGTCCATTCCCTTCAGCGTTGATGACAACCTAATTAACCAAACTCCGGAATACGCGCAAATGCGGCCTGTCCCCGAATGGCACAAAAAAAGTGCTTCCTTTAGGTGATTGGATCTTTCTCCACGCCGAATCTCGCGACACTTGTAAACGGAAACACAAGACAAGTGACAGAAAACGCACTCTCCTTCCGGAGCCGACCACACCGACGGGACGCTCGTTGGACACCAAATGCGCCTTTCCTCTCACAGCCAGGGTGGATCGGGTGGACATCCGTGTAGTCCACTCTGAATGAACATGACTCGGAACAAACGAGGAATCTGCTGCTTTTGTACTCAGCTTCTAGCACCGAATGCTTGTCCGAAGCGCGGCACTACGCCCCGTCAGCCGGGCCTGCCAACCCCCCCCCCCCCCCCCTCGCTTTGCTGGGTGCTACACTCCGATCTTTCTGGTGATGGTTTGGTCTCCACAAACTATAATTTGGACATTAGTGGGCATCACCTAATTCACTGTGTGTTTGTGTATTTAGTGAAAACCTAAATGCGTTGTATCGGATTGCTAATAATCTCGCACTATTGTGCCAGTTGCCTGAAATTCTGTAGCAATATCTACAACTGGCTGCCGCTCTCCGCCATCCAAATAGGATGTAGGTGATGCGCGGCAGTGTTAGGTCGTATATGTACTCCCTTCATTACTAATTTGACAGGGTAACGGAAGCTACATTTTAAATGGACCAGTCGTCCGCCCACGCCCAAGTGCAAAGAAAGCGGGATCAAGCGACAAACGGCAGGCGGTTCATTGGTCCATTGAGCACCGAGCTTTCACTTTACTGTTCTCTTATGGGTAAACGTTGTGTAGCAGGCTCAAGTGAAAATGTTATTATACAATGAACATGTTAGTATACAATTTTTATGCGATACTTACGATATAAAGGCAGTCATGTGTTCTTTGGAACAATCTGAGAAATTTACATTGCCTGGTTCGGAAGGATGCATAATGAAGTTTCTAAAATTGCTATTTCTACGGCAGTCGTTTCTTGGTGGAAGACATTCATTCCACATATATGTTAATCCATCGTGAGGCGCCCCAAGACTGTAACAATGAGAAGTTCAAATTGACATATTAAATTTTCTTGCGGTACACTTTACCTGTTTTTACCCCTGTCTACCTCTCTCTTTCTCTAGGAGAATCGAATTTTTCTTTATTTTAATTCGATCGTTCACCTCTAATGACACGCGGCTGAATACTTGTACGGTTGCTTACTTTCAAAATATTGCCCTATAGTTTTAAAGGAAAAAAATTCTGAATTATAAAAAACGAAGCTCTATTATTTTACAGGTCACAAGATAAAAGTACGGTAAATTAAAGGGCATCAGTTTCGTATATCGGAATACACAATGCATATTTTCATAACTAAGTACAATAGTTTTTTGTGTAATTTAATATCTAGATATCACCCGCACACACAATTTGCAACTGTAAACTTTGAAATGTCGTATTGTATTTGTATTTATAACACATTTCGTAAGCTTGCAAGGGGTGAATGAAACGCATAGAAACGTTCTCGTACGCCACGCAGGTTTAGCATGGCAAACCATATAAAGTACACTGGTGTGGAAAACAAATATTCTAGGCGCGTTTAGGCAACATGAATGACATCTTCAAAACATAATAGGAATTTTTTTAAGAACTACTAATATTGTTTTTGTTTCAATTGGAAAAACAAAAACAAATGTTCGGGTGATGATTAGGGAAATGGAACATTTGGTTCCCTAGTCTTTGTTCGAGACATTGCTGTACATAATTTGTTGTAGGGGATCGAATACGTCTGAAGTTACACACAGTATTGCCGTTTATTATTTGTCCGGTACAGAATAGTTGTAAAGGTAAAAAATTGTTTCGGTATTGTTGAAATATATCAGCTGGAGCAAAGTTAATAAACGAGCTTCGCGAAATAAGCCGGTGCGTGACCTTTATAGCCCAAAAGCTCCATATATCAAATGGCTCCTATAATTTGGCACTATTAAAAAATATGTTGATCGTCAAGTTCGTACCCGGAACTAAATAACAGTAACATGAATTAAAGTGGATAAATGGCTAGAATATTGAACGGTTCATTTATGATGGGAAAAGTCGTGATTCTTGAAATAAGCTGCTTGTGATGGAAAGAAGTCAACCGAGCGTAAATGCATGAGTTTCCTGGTGCAGAGTGAATCAACGCGCACACACACGCGCACACACAGACACACACACGCTCGCGCACACACACAAACACACGCACACACACACACCCACACACCCACACATCATGGATGAACCATCAGAACAATGAAAGAAGGAGAAACAGAAAAGACGAGCGACCGCTGGACTACCAAGTATTTTAATAATTCGTCCTCCTCTTCTACTAGTTCTTAGGCTTATCCTTTTTCAATTGTTTTTTTTTTATTTTTATTTTCTTTTAATTTGGATAATGTTGCCACCTTTCTTCTATTTATAGTGAGCAGGAGGGCACCCTGCATAAAGAGCTTTTCTTGAGGTTGCAGTGTTGTTGAGGCTGAGCTCGAACAGGTTTCTTCTTCGTTTTCTATAACCAAGGCCTCCAACATCCCCCCCGGAAGCTGGTTTTTATGGTGCCTATGATGCGGGCTTGTTCAAGTTTTGCTTTGCATTTGCGAATTCGACAGTGGGGGCGAGGTGTCCTGGACTTGCGAGCTTTTTCAGGTTGGCTACATTTTCACGTGCACGGTCGTTTATGCAGCGCCCGGTGTGTCCTAGCCTGTCCAATATAGCAGCGCCCACATGTCAACGGGATGTTGTAAACGACACCATTTTGGCACGGAACGCAGTTTGTCTTGTGCCTGGAGTCAGACATATCTTTCCTGTCGGTTTTTGCCTGATTGATCTTGCGGCATAAAGAATAAGTCTTATTTCGTGCAAAGCACACAACCTGAACGTGTTGCCGGCTCGCTATCTTTTCAATTAGTGGGTTACCTCATGAATATGCGGAACCACTGCATAGAGCTTCTTGGATTTCTTTGCTGGTTCTTCGCCGCGGACAGTGTTCTTCTTGATAGTGCGGCATATTTTTCACATACGAAGGCCAATAAATGTAACAGAACGGATAGCTGGGCTAGTTGGTACGTATTCATAATACAAAAAAAACGCGACTGACAAGGACTTTTGGCGCCTCGAGGTACGGGGTGGACGTGGTGTTCTCGGCACGAAGCAAGTTGAGCGGGATTTGCTCCGCAGTAGAAAAGCACGTGAGACGGGGTAAGAAACTGAAGAATGGCGGTTGTGGCGTGATGAACTACGATGATTTCGTGTCTTGTACCAATGGGGTAGATTACCAGAAACCTTTCTCTTGTGGAAAGGTTTAGATCGGGCAGACAGGGCGGTGCCTTAACGTTCGCCTTCGTGAGCATCGTAGCTTTTTGGCAGGAACAGCGTGCTCCCACTTGGCATTTCATTGCAGAGGCTACTCGTGCCACCCTGTACTAGAGAAGGCCGTCGTGTTGCTTAGACACGAAGACCAAACGCCACGGGAGATTTTCGATGCATTAAATACAAGAAAGGTAGGCCCAACCTGCGTGAGTTGAGCATCCTTGGCGCTGTTAGACAGCGAGGCAGAATTTTTAGATAGGTTTGATGGGTGTGCGATGCGTCAATGATTAAACAAAATGTTGCGAAGGCGCCAAAAGCCGTTGTCATGCGCGGTCGCGATGGCCTTTTGAGTGAGGGTCATTTATGTTTGTTTCTTCTTGGTTTCATGAAAATAAAACCGTGAGTTGTAAGTCAGAGCTCGTGTCGACCAGTCTTTCTTCGTTCTTGCCAGTCGCGTTGTTTAATTACCAACAAAGATCCTAGATACCCGGCATTGTTGAGTGAATAAATTTGGGTATCAATGCTTTGTTGGACGATGTGGGCTGGTTTTTTTTAGGCTTGCGGTGAGGGCTGCGATGGCCATTCCTGGCTTAATATTTTTTGAATGCTCGGAATCATGGAGAAGAAACCCTTTGTCCGAAAGTGCTTGGTATTGCCGACATACAAGCCCTGCTTAGACTTCCAACGCCAAATCTAGGAACCAAGTTGATTTATTCACCTGAGTTTCATGGAGGAATGTGACACCCATGCAGCTTTTTGAACGTTTGTCAATGTGGTTTTAAGACGTCCATCTTCTTGGTCACTGACTGCTGTGGTGCACAAAATAAGAAAATCGTCCACATATTTAAAAATAACCCATATGCGTGAGTCTTGTGTAGCTTTCTGGATGACTTTTTCACACTTTGCAAGGAAGATTTCAAATAGATGAGGGGCCAATTGAGAGACAACGCAAACGCCAGTCTTTTGCACACACCGGTGGTCCTGATGGTCCTCTACTGTTGCTGACATGTAAAATCTTAAGAGTTCCAAGAAGGTGACTGAGCTCATTCCTGCTGTGTTTTGGAATTTGGTGTGCCTGTTCTCCTTGATGGTGGATTGGACAACATGCATGATGCTTGCGTGTAGGATGGAGTAATACATGACCTCCACATCAAAAGAAAAACCAGAAGTGATGAGGTGCCCTTGATCTTGAAGGAAGGATATAACATGTTCCGAGTTTGGTAGCCGGAAAGGGTCTTCAACCTGAACGTTGGAGATTTGTTAGGCGAAAAGCCTTGACTTTCTGATACGATTGCTGAGAAGGGAACTCCTTCTTTATGAGATTTGTCTGGAAGGAACACTGTGAGTAGGCCATTTTTCGCGGCTTTCATCTTGTTGCTGAGACCGGGTTGTTGAGCTTCGTCTATCAATTTTAGGATGGCTTGTTTGGCTGCTTTGGTTTGTTTTTTTGTGAACAAGAATGAAATTCCTTTTCATTACCTGGTGGGCTTTCTCTTTATATGTGTGGGATGCTAGAACCACGAATCCTCCTTGCTTGTCTGAGACGCATAGCTGTAGTCGCTTGCTCCGCAGCTCTTGTGTAATGTGTCCAAAGTTCACATTTCCAGGGATCAATAATGGCGTGCGATCGTGCGTTAAAACTTACCGGTGACTTTTTCCTGGGCCTGGTGGTTTAGGTTAGCAGACTTTAATTTTCTAATCAATGATTATTGATCATCGATCTTGTGGGGCTTTTGCGACTATTTGGCGTATAAGGGTTAGCGTGTCTACAGCCTCAAGCTTGGGTTCTATATTATATTTGGGTCCTTTTTCAAGCACCTGTTTTGCTCTGGTTGATATAGGAACGTTTCCTATCACCTGGAGCGGAGTCCTTTTCACAGTTGTTATACCTTGTCGACGTAGTTCCAGATGATGAAGCCATATTGGGAGATTCTCTTTAATCTAAGAGCGTTCTGTTGTGTTGTAATACCCAAATTTCCAGACTTCACAATGTTGGGTAGTCAAGACCCTTATTGTCCTCAATATGAAAAAACAATATTCTGCACTGCCAAAAGGAGCAATGTCCACATGAAGCACCAGCAGGAAAATCGAGTTCCAGTGGTTTTGTATATTCATGGGGTCACTCTAAAATTGAAAAAAAGATAGCGAACCAGCAAAACGTTCAAGCTGTGTGCTCAGCACCCAATAAGGCTTATTCCTTCTGCCGCAAGATCAATCAGGAACAAACCGACAAGAAAGATATGCGTGACACTAGGCACAAGACAGACTACGTACCGTGCCAAAAGAGTCGTTAAAAGCATACCGTTGACATGTGGGCGCTGCTGTATTGGACAGACCGTGCGCTGCATAAACGATCGTGCACGTGAACAGGTAGTCAACCCGAAGAACCTTGCAAGACCAGGACACCTCGCTGCCCGTGGTCGAACTTGCAAATGCAAAGCAAAGCTTGAGCAAACCCGCATCATAAAGGAGGACTATAAAATTAGCTTGCAAGGGATATGTTGGTGGCCTTGGCAATAGAAAACGAAGAAAACTGTGTGGGCTCCGCCTCAATAACCCTGCAACCTCTAGAATAGTTATTTCCGCAGGGTGCCCTCCCTAGTAAGTGTAAATAGAAGGAAGGGAGAAACACAACTGAAGATAAAGAAAATAAAAAATAGAAAACAATGCGGAGGGCAAGTTCGTCTGCTTCTCGCGCAGGGGGTACCGGTGACGTCAGAACGCCGTGCCCTGATTGGCTGATCGCGGCCCCCCTATCTGAGCGTCGTCTGCTCTTTTGCAACGTCGTCTGCGTCTGTCTTACCTTTCCTGCGACTTTCGGAAGTGCAGAGGCCAGATTCACAAACCATGTTACGCCGAAAGAGTGCGTAAGACAAAACGTGAGAACAAATTCGTATTCACGAAACGAAATTATCGTAAGTTTTGCTCAGGTTACGACGGAATCCTACGACGATCAACTCAGCATGGCCGACAGCGTCGCTCAGTTACTTGGTCGCGACGACCAACGGACGTTTATTTTTGTACGTGCTCTTCTCACGCGACACGACTACAAGCAGCAAGAAAAAAAGTAAAAAGTACTTGAAATAAACCACGACGAACAAGAACGCTGGATCCACAAACACCCGGGAAATGCTCCAACGGCCACGATTCCTCTGACCCCGTCCAAGCGAGCTCGGCAGATAGGCCTAGCAGCGGCGCAGCGGTGCTCCGACGGTCCTTGGCCAAGACCGTCTGCCCACGACCGGCTGGCGTTCTAAATGGAATATGCCCGCGCGACCCTTGTGAAGCCTTCAATCTCTTCCTCTTGTCATCGCCTCGTTTTCCGAGGCAGCGGCGACTCTCGCCGGTGAAAAAGCGGTGAATCTCCGACAGACGCAGGAAAGGTAAAGCAGCCATCGCTTTGACTAGCAGACGTAAAGCAGACGACGTTCACTGCACCAACCCGCCGACGCCGTTTGAGAGTGAGGAGTCTCGCCGCACACGCAAGAAGGGAAAAAGTATTTGGGAGGGAACTTGCGGACACTCTCGCTTCTTAGCAGACAAACCTCGGCGCCTCGGGACACCTCGCCAGCGAGTCCCTTGACTTCCCTCCTTGATGCGCGTCTGCTAGTTGTTCGACAAAAACAACGTACCGCTCGAGTTATTTCGTCTCCCCTCTCTGAAAGGCGAAGTCGAGCTCGCTCGTAAAGACCTGCGCTTCCGAAAGTCGCAGGAAAGGTAAGACAGACGCAGACGACTTTGCGAGCAGACGACGTTGCAAAGGAGCAGACGACGCTCATATACGGGGGTCGCGATCAGCCAATCAGGGCTCGGCGTTCTGACGTCACCGCTACCTCCTTTCTCATGCGCAGAAGACGAAAATGAGCCCACTTGCGAGGCGTATAGCAAAAGGATGTGTATAAGTACTAGTAGAAGAGAAGGACGGCTTATTGAAATAGTTTGTAGTCCAGCGATCGGTTGTCTTTTCTGTTTCTCCTTCCTTCATTACTCTAAGGGCTCCGGGGTTCAATCCCAACCCCTGCTTCTTTCGATCTGGATTAACGTCGTACCGGCGTGCGGTCGTGTATCACTAGTGCATGGTACACGTTAATGACCACGGGTTAGCGGTTGTACCGCACTGGCTAAATTGCTCATCGACAGGTGAGACACCAGACGCCCTCTGAAGCAGACTAACTTCCCGCTGTATAAACATACACACAAGAATTAGGTTTGGTCCTTCATTACTCAGCTGGTTCCGCCCGTGATGTATAATAAGCAGCTAGCTCAGCTCATCTCCGTGTAAATGCACACACACACACAAATACAAAGAGAGAGAGAGAGACACACACACACAGAAAAACACGCGATTCAACCTTACCCGGTTTGCACGAGCGGAATCTCATGCCTATATTTTTTGTAAATACCATAGATTATGCTCTGAACATTGTGCATTTGTGTTTTGGTATATTTAATTAATGCTGATTTCTGCAAAGCCATGCGTCTAATTTACCTACATAATCATTTGATACGCTTTAAAAAGTCGGAGTAGTGTTGCGTTAGTTTTGATGCGTCCAGTACTCCAAAATTGTGTTTATTTTATTTTGCCATGTTTAAAAGTGGTAACATATGTTTTCCTAGTTAAATAGATAACAACAGACAGCAAACTAAATATCTAAGTTACCTAAATATTGCCCCGTGCGTCGCTGAGCGAGAAGCGTACGCGGCCGAATGGTCAGCGTGCTTGGCTGTCGCGCGAAAGATATGGCTTCGATTCCAGGGAGCGGAATGTTATTTTATTTATTCTTTCTACTTGGCGTTCTCGCTAATTCCAGAAAGTTCTCGTCTGATCGAGTTTACACATCTTATAGGCCGAGTGTTTTAGTTACGTGACGAAAGTTCTTGGCCGTATGTTCCAGAAACCCACTTGACTACAAAAGGTGCTACGCGTGGCAAGCCGGAGTCAGTCTTGCGCCAGCCTTCCATCCTGCTCTCTCACCGATTTCGACGCCCGCGACGCCCTGTTATCTTCTGTTTCATTTTTGTTTTGGGCTCAAGTTCGCACCATTAAACGTTTCAGTTTTCTTTGTTATTCTTTGTTTCGTCGCCTTGTCATTCATGACAATAATTATGAATTATTATGTTGTGAATGACAGGCTAAGTATTCATATTTTTCAATTGCTTAAAAACAAACCGCACCATGACTTTGTTCAGAACTACCGACATTGCATTACATTGTATTGAAAAATAATGTAATATGTACTATGACAGAATGCTTAAAAGGCGGCATGAATGAGCAAATAACTGCTTTATCTGATGCCTGTCAGGTTTATCTGAAATATAAAATACCAATGGGTGAATGTTGAATATCGGGATACGATCCGAGATCAGTATCTCGCATACAATCCCAGACACAAATTTGGGATCGTATTCGGAGACCTGTATCAGAGATATGATCCTCCGGAGACCTTCGGACTTTTGTATTTCCGATCGTATCCTCACCGATCAGAAATACAGCTTTGCAACATTTGCTGCTAAAAACAATAAAAAGTTTGGTCAGTTCTCTCAGCCGAGGACAAGCTCCTTAGGTGAACTTACGCATGTCCCAGTTCGTGTGGCAAGAGGCTAACCATTTTAAATGACATAGGCACGTCCTCTACCATTACCATTCTGTAATTGACATTGCAAACACCACCGAGACGGGCCTGCCCTGAAATAAAAACAAAATATTGGGATTTAGTGAGATTCGAACTTTTGAAAATTCTTGCATTCTACATTTAGAACTTTGGTGCGTACAGTCGCTATCCAATCGAAAGCCAGGACAAGGTCGTCTATAGTTTTTTTTATTGATAATCGAGAGTTTTAGGAAACGTTGTGCGTCTCCCATCGGCACGGATACGATGCCCAATAAACGTGCGCGAAAACGTGTCCTGGCTTTGATGAGGAAAATGCAATTTCGCTCGCCAAAACAGGCCGAAGATTCTGAATGACCGAAATTAACTGTATTTGCATACTTGAGGTGAAACCAGCAAATGTTTTGCCAAGGAACATGGTAACAAATCAATCGATCAATCAATCATTTTATTTTTCTTTCACATGAAAGATGGTAGCAGGGGTTAAAAGCTGCAACACGTGCAGCTTGACAAGGCCCCAGCTCCAAGACAGCAGCGCGCGTACAGGGCTTTGTTCAAAAAACCAAATCTAAAATAAAAACATTCTTCAAGTTCAAAAAAAAGCACAAAAAAAGACAATAACAAGATTTTAATGTAACATATGATATCAATTGACACAGTACACATACAACACGAAGCCTGAAGTTCACAACTTCGACAGTATCAACATTAAAGCTTCAAATGGTAAGCTATGGCTAAAATCTGTTTCAACATTTAACTTGTTCAAGAAAGATGGAAGTATGTATGTAAGCGATGTCAGTCCATAGTTTGTCCGGGGGTTGGGTACACTCCACTCTTCACTTCGCCGCGTGTTATAAACACTAGTTTTTTTTATTTAAATTTGCTATTGGTTGAAAACAACTGTTTATTTTTCGTGCTGTTTTATAAGATACTAGAAGGCGGTAGTGATGTAAGTGTGTTATTCTGACAACATTAAAACGGACAAAACGAGCATCTGTATGGTAAAAATAGGACACATTTGCAACCACTCTTAGATATATTTTTTGCAGAGTTCGAAGTTGGTTTATATTTTGAATGGTAGTGGTACCCCATAGCAGGTGACAATATTAAAAATATGACTGCACGAGGCCGTGAAAAATGATTAACTTAACAAATGAGATGAAAACCGTACGGTACCGGGATAGTGTACCAACCGCTTTTCTGGCTTTTTTATGTATGTATTCTATGTGCTCATTCCATGATAAATTATCTGAAAAAAATACACCTACAATCTTGAATGACTTTACTATCTCGATTGCCTCCCCGGCTATGGTGATATTTGGGTTAGAATGAACAGTCACGTTTTTGGCTCGAAACAGCATGCACTTAGTTTTGTTTATGTTAATTCGTAATCTATTTATTTCTGTCCAACTATGTAGCTGCGAGAGCATTTGATTCGCCTTTTTTTCGATATCGTCACAAGTAGTCCCTTTCAAAACTAATGTAGTGTCATCGGCGTAAGCTATTTCTGTGCATTCTGGAACACTATGCTCAATGTCATTAGAAAATAAAATAAATGATAGAGGACCTAAAACACTTCCTTGAGGTACCCATGTATGTACTGTTTTTATAGTTGAAACTGAATTATTGATTTTCACAAATTGTCTCCGTTCAGCCAGATATGACTTAAATAAATTGAGTACATGACCCCGAATACCATAGCATTGTAACTTTTGAAGAAGTATACTGTGGTTAACTAAGTCAAATGCCTTAGAAAAATCGATATATATGGCTAATGTCAGTAGTTTATGTTCTATATTATTTATGATTAGCTCTTTTTGGGCCAATAGAGCCGGTTCACTGGACCTCCCTTTTCTGAAGCCGTGTTGACTGTTCGTTAACAAGGAAAAATGCTCCAAATATGCCGACAGCTAAATATGCAGTATTTTTTCGAATCCCTTAGAAAAATTGGAAAGTATTGATATTGGCCTATAATTCCCCAACAAGTTAATATCGCCACCCTTAAATAATAAAACAACCTTAGCAATTTGCATAAGTTTAGGAAATACGCCTAAAGCCATTGAGAGATTAAATATAAATGTGAGTGGTGTAGCCAAATAGTCAATAACAAATTTAGTTGGTATAATATTCAAGTCATTTACATCGTCTCCCTTGCTATTTTTTATGCTTCGAAATGCTAACATTAACTCATTTTCATCAGTGGGGCTTAATAAAAAAGAATGCGCGTGTTCCTTAATATGACCGCATGGGTCTTCACTATTTGTTATAGTAGGAGTGCTGGTGTCTAAGTTTACCAAGTAATCATTGAAAGTATTTGCGAGTGACGTGCCAGATAGCTTTTGCCCACAGTGAACAATTAACTAAAACAAAAAGGCCCTAAGCGTACGCTTGTAAAATAGTTTTATAAATCGCCTGAAAAGGCCGATATGCTAGTTTGGATTGGTAGTCGAGGCAATAAAAAAACAAAAAATGAAAGATGTTTACAAATCTCTGTAAGGCCGCATTAGAGAGCAGCTCTTGAAGAGGAGGAGGAGAGGGTACGGAGAAGATTTTGTGCCCCTCCTCCCACCCTCGTACGCTCCGCTCCTTCTCTTCTGCACCCCTCCCATTCAGCGAAAAATGTTCGCTAAATTTTGCGCTAAACTTAGCAGTAAAAATATTCCGTTAGATTTAGCGGGAAAAAATCCGCTAAATTTAGCGGGTAAATTTTTACACTAAATTCAACAACGAACTTTTTAGGTGAATTTAGCCGGGAAAATGTTCCCACTAAAATTAGAAGGGAAATGTTTTCGCTAATAATAGCGGATAAACTGCTTTGCTAAATTTAGCGGGAAGTTTTTTCCGCTAAGCTCAGCGGGGAAATTTAACCATAATGCAAAGCCCGTTTACGCTGACGGCGACGGCTACGGCGACGGCGACGCCGCTCAAACCCGAAACGGGCGCATAAGAGCTGAGCTCTAAAAAAAGTGGGAAAAATGGTCGAAGTGCTGGCACGTGGTGCGTATGAATAACGACCTCAACCTTCGGGCGGGGGATTTATTGCTCCTATATTTCAGGGAGTGGGGACGTTGTTAGTGACCTAGAGAGGTTGGTATAAAAACTTTGGAATACAAATTGTGCACCTGAGTTTGCGACACTAGCTGTTCGATTTCTTATATCTCACGGTTCAAAGATTATAAATAAAATAAAATTGGTTGGTAGTCGAGATGATTGCGAATGTGAAGTTCTGGGTTTGAGTCATTTTGTGGTGATCTTTATTTTGTTCTTATTATTTTGCATTTTTTGATAAATGCAAAAATAGTCCAAAAGCCGGGAGATGTCATGATTAAAATAAGAACACCGACTTCACATAACAAGAAAAACAACTTCATTTTTTTCTTCGTGTATCTTCGGTGATTGCAGTAGCGCTTCGGTGAGAAGACCTGTCATATCACTTTTTGTTTTCATTGCACTGCTGCCGCTTTCTTTTCTGACAAAACAAAAGCAAGTACTAAGACCTGTCTTACATGTTATAAAAACAGCGCCTCCAATCTGTAAGTACTGCCTTGTGTCTCTGCCAGTACTTAACAATCGATATCGGGCACTTGGAGCGATCCTATGTGTTCAACTGACCATCTAATGCGGTTTGTGTTTGCTACACCCCTGCTTTACGACGGAGTCAGCGTCCAGTGACCGGCTAGAGTTTTTTTTTTAAGACAATGTTATTGCCTGCAAAGGAAAGGAATGTGCACTCTATTTTGCAAAAAGAAATTAGTTTTCAACAAACGGATAATGGAGCAGCGATAGGAAAATATAAAAGGCTTTGGCATGTGCTCTTACCCCGCTGCCACATTGCACGCACTGAGGAGACAGAAAAAAAAAGAATGAGTGTTTGAATGGCGTTATGGTGTAAAGCAACCATTAAAAATATAACGAAGAAAAAAAAACGAGATTTCCAAAGGTTAAAACACGGAATTCTACGTACCGCAGACAAGCGTCTCGGCCCCCTTGGCTCCCGGCCCAAATTGAGAAAGTACACGCAGCAGAGCACGTTGAAAAACTACAGAATACAGAAAAGGAATAAAACACGTAAAGGATGAACACAAACACGCACACAGATTTTTCAATGCGCAACGAACATTGATGAGATGCCCATGACACAATGACCTTGAACTCCAAAGGCTCCAAACTTTCCAAAGGCCCCAAAGTTCCTCTAGATTTACCAACTTCCAGAGTTGGCCAATTGACATCGGCACACCAAGTCGCCTCACGTATTCCGAAGCAGGGCGGTCTGAGGTTTTGTCAGCAGCAGTTCGTTCTATCTGCTACCATCCCCCTTCGAAAACACGCAAGTTTTCTATTCGGAACGCAGTTGACGAACTAAGCCGGAAGCGACTCAAATCGCTCGAATCAGACACGACGGGTGTTTTCGTAGTCTTTGATGAAGGTAACTATGAAGACAAGGTTGCGAAAGCTTTGGAGAAGAAATTTGACCAACTAAAGACGAGACCATCAGAATATTTACGGGCAAGAGCAAAACAGCTTTGCACCTTGATGAATCTGCCATCTTTCTATAAAACACTCGGATCTCCCGGAAAACAATATTTTTCTGGTTTTATGGTTATGGTTTTATTAGATATAAAAGACCTTTACTACAGTCTGAACCTCCGAAGTTTCTTGAATTCCGTTTCTAATGCTATTCATGAGCACGGATTATGCGGGTTCCAAAATGCATCAGGGATCTCCACAAAGAACTTTACTGATCTCCTTACCGTACACCTTCAGTCCACGCTTGTTGAATACAACGGAAAACGTTTTAGACAAAAGAAAGGTGTCTGTATAAGTTCATGCCTAGCCCCGGTGCTCGGTGAAGCCTTTCTCATGATCATAGACCGAGCCGTGAAGTCCCAACTTGACGTTACAGCTCCCGAAAGCCGAGTGTTCCGATGTCTATATGACTATCTAGCTGTTCATCCGTCCTCCATCTCTTCGCTGGCCAATTGTCAAGCCTTTAATTCTTGCTCGTCGGGTTTCAACTTCACGAGTGAAGAACCCATAGATGAAGGTCAACAATATCTGAATTTAAAACTTCATCTTCATCCTCAAGGCCTATGCTGGAGTTTCCAGCAACAATCCATAAAACTCGTTCTTCCGTTTTGCAGTAACCACTCCAAGTCTGTAAAGCTTGGAATCATCCGAACCCTCTTTGCTTCTTCTCGCTCAAAATCCTGTTCACACCTCTCATCAGAAAGCGTCCTACGTCAGCGTGACCACCTGCTCCAAGCTGGTTATCCATCCGACCTCCTCCGTAGAACCGTCCAGCGTCTCATCACCGACCCCATCCGTCATCCATTGAAACAAAATAGTCATTCACCTCCAGTTTGCGTTCCATTCGTGCACAACACCGCCCGCCGCCTGAAGACGGTTGCTGCTCATTTCGGCACGAAGGTGGTCTTCACTTGTAGAATGAGGTTAAAACAAATGTGCTAGAGGGGGAATAACGGGAGTCGACCATTCGAATGCTCCATCAAGCACTCCAACAAGTATGTTAACTGTAAAGTGAAGCCAATTTATTCAATGTCATTGAGTTGCGGTGGTCAATACGTCGGCAAGTCTGGACGATTTCTAAATGTTCGCCTTAGGAAACACCATTTAGAAGTTACCAAGGCATCATCGGACTCTTTCCACCCAATAGTTGTGCATGCCGGTATCTGCCACGATTGCCCCCCAAACTTTGAAAACACCACTGAGCTTGACTCACACAAGGTAAGCGCAGGCGCGAGATAATTAAAGCGTTTAAGATCATATACTCCACGAACGATGTCTCTGAGCCTTCTTTGGCGTTATCGTCAAAAGAGCCGGCGTTCCTCACGACACCATTGTCGTGAAAAAGCTTGCTTTGATCAATTATTAATTATGCCTTCTTTTCCTTTCTTTTCTTTTTTCTTTTCTCCATTTTCAAGAGTTAACTTTCGACATTTCTTTTTTCTTCTTCCTTTTTTTCTTTTTCAGGGGTTAATATCCATAATTTTTTCCTGTCGTCTAATTTGGTATTTTGTTTTTAATTTGTGCGTAGTTTGGTATTATTTTAATATTTGAGTTTCATTTGAAATTTTATTTTAACTTTCCAGTATTTTCGTTTTCTTTCTATTCTTTAAAGTTCAAGGTCATAGCGTCTTGGGCATCTCATAAATGTCCGTTGCTCATTGAAAGAACAGTGTCTGTCTGTGTTCGTCTTTTAAATGTTTTATTATTTCTGTGTATTTTGTTCCGAATTGAGACCTCGGACTTTTAAGAGGTTTATAAATCTCTGACAAACGTACGCTTAGGAGCTTTTTCTTTTTTGTTAATTTCTCTTCGTTAAGATTTTTATCGGCAAAAAGCTTTATGCGTTACGCCTCAGGAGCGCACCGACGGTTGCCTTCGGTCGCATTTCCAGTTTCTTCGTCCTGTTTTGGCGAGCGATATAGCTTTTTGTGATGGAACCGTGGACTAGTTCTTATACACAACGTTTTGCGATCGTATTGGTACTGATTGGAGCTGCAAAGCGCTCCCCCCAGAAAAAGCCTTCTACTGCCTTGGAGCGAGGATCGAGCTGTATGTGTGCTTCGCGAACCAAGCGTGGTGGGGCGGGAGATAAGGAGTGGAAACGAACACGGCAGCTGCTCCATGGCTGTACCAGTGGGAAGTGGTCCACGATTGCATGTTCAGCTTCAATTGTATGGTGCATGTATTTCTTCAGGACTGTTGCCGCCATGTACTCGTTGAAGCTTTGTGAATCTTTAGCATTGCTAAAGAGCACACAAAAAGCGTCCGCAGGTGGCTAACCTTTTCTCGAATCCGATATTTGCGATTGTCTTCAATATGTTGTAAACGAATTGGTAAATACTAAGTGCTGACAGGAGAAAGAGGAACATGCTTGTCGACATTAAAAGCTCAGCTAAGTTATATAAGATTGTCGAACCCTTCAATCATGTTTTTTTTAAGCATGATGAGTGTTATCTCACAGCGATCGCTTTAAGTTCCTAGATAAGAGCTTCCTACAAGTAGCGACATTCTTTGAAGCGCCGACTGCGTGGCGGTGAAGGCTTTAGGAGCGAATGGAGGAGCACAGTAGAAGACTGGGAAGTTTCATACTTTAGACCTATGTTACGGATAAAAAAAAAACGTGGCGCAAAATGGCCGAAAAAAAAACAAGCTTTTCGTGTAAGGTTTGTCAAATTATGAGGCGCTGGACAAAACCAACCTCCTGCGTTAAGTTCCTATTTCGAGCTTTTTTTTGCTCCCGTCTTTTTGTTCACGTTCCAGCATACTTCATATTCCTTTCGCAGAATCTAACTTTTATAAATTTTCCCCGCTTCTGCAGGCCATTGACGACTGGAAAGGGTTGGCAAGCGAAATTGGACAGGCAACAAACCATGACACGTTGCGTTTTATTGTTACGTGGCTCTTCGTCATGACAACTATATTTTTTTCTAGGTAGCACGTGTACGTTTGGTGCCTTTATATTTTCACTTGTTAATTTCACCATCGGTGAGTAGGTCTTTTTTATGAAGTTTTCTATGTGCCCTCTTTTTTGGTAGCACTTGTACATTTCTTCTGTATTATTTTTTAATCACATAGAACTCATTACATGCCGGTGTGTGCGACAATGCACTATGTAAGGCGTTATTGAGCTTTCTTTGCGTGATTGTGTGTCCTTTTATATTTTCATACAGTTACAACATTGTACGACTATGATGACACTTCATGCACCCCTCTCTACGTAATTCCCTCTGTGGACATTTAGAGGTAAATAAATAAGTAAATTAATAAATAAATGCACCCGGGGAGCGTCTCAGCACGCACCTCGTATCGCTGCGCCGCAGTATTCTTCCCCAGCATAAAAGCCGCCTGCTTTCATTGCCCTCGCCATGGTAACGTGCGTGAATGACCCTTTCAGACGGAGCGTGTATCACTCGGGAGCGTGGAACCCCACCTCTGCCCCCCCCCCCCCCCTTCATGCGTTCACGCCGCTTCGCGGCGACATTCTGCGGCTGCTCATAACAAAACGATTAAACTTTGGCTAGCAGACGGCGTTCGGAAAATCGGCGTGCGTTGCCATGGGGACGGCGATGAAAGTAGATGGCCTTTATGCCGCGGAAGAACACATGCGGCGCAGCAGCACCAGGTGCGTGCCGAGGCACTTCCAGCATGCTTAGAATGGGCGGAACGCGAACAAGAAGTGTTCGAAATAAGGACTTAAAACCAAGAGCTGGTTTTCTCTGGCGGCTCATAATTTGACAAGCCTTGCACGAAAAGCATGTTTTTAGACCGGAGTTTGAAGACAGTTTTTTTTACATCAGTCTGAAGTATCTATGTGCCGAAGCCTGAACTGCTTGACGCCATTTATGTCTAGCAGAATCTGCTTTGTTATATGTAATGGTTGTTGCTACTTTTAAAAAGGATTATAAAGAACTTTACTTTGGCCACTCTGCAAGCGTTCCCTGAAAGTCACTGTTCTGACCTGTGGGATGCGCAACTTGATATGGGAGCGCAAGTTCGTCTGCTTCTTCTGTACGGGTGGTGGTGGCGTCAGAACGAGGAGCTCTGATTGTCTCTGATTGCAAGGGTAGTGGGTCGACCTCAAAGCAAGCTGCCGAGAGGTTTACCCAGTATACTTTAATTAGAACCTATCAGAGGTTGTCGTTCTGACGTCACCACAACCCCTGCAGAAGAAGCAGACGACCTTAAGCTCCGCATTTGGTCAAAACATCCAAATTCCGTATCAGAGTCGTCAAATGCTTCAAACGCAGTGTCATTTTGAAAAATAAAATAAAACCTAGCGGTCAAGTGTTGGCTGAGGGGACTACTGATGGCCCTTATCTGTTCGCTGCCCAAAAACTTTCATCTCGACTGTATATTGCGTGCAAGGGAGCGTTTGTCATCGTGCCCGAGCCGATTTCTATCGCGCGATAAGATGCACATTAGAAGTGCCTACGATGTTCGCCTACGCTTCAGTAATCTAAATTAGAAAATCGTGTCAACAACTTCCTGGACTTCAACATGGTGACGATTATTAGAGACAAGTGATTTACATTTGGTTTGTGTGTAAAGGGGGGGGGGGGGGCGTTGGCGCGTGTCTGTTCACACTTCTAATAGTCGACCATCAACGTTCTACCCCTGTTTTTATACTTCGGTGTCACTCGAAATCTCAGTTCCTCCCATATCTCTATTACCCTATGCCTCCTCAAGCATTGCGAGGACCTTTGTGGCGATTTAATCTTGTTTAGGCAAAAATCACGTTCGGTTTCTTTTCAATCTAGGCAGGATGTAACTAATGCACCGCTACCAAATGGTATGTTGTAAGCTTTCTCATCTGTGCCACTTACGCCGTAGGAAATAAAGACTTCGCGAATTAATGGCTGACGTCACCAGATGGTAACTTTCGGTATTGCCGATCATAGGGTATAGTACAGTTTTATTCTGATAGCACTTGAGGTATTCAGACACACACTAGAAGATACACATAAACCATATCTTTTTTCGTTTGACAATGCAAGTTCTCGGTATACTTGTACTTATACATTATTTTACCCTCAACTTTACCACGTGATACAAGTGTCGTGAATCGAGTTATTGGTGGCGCAATGTCTTAAGCTCGGCGAATTTTTCTCGATGTGACTTATTGTACGAAAAGCATTTCTTGATTCAAGAAGTGGATATTAATTTCTTACAGCCGTATTTGTTAGTGCCCTTCTAGTGCACAATTTGTTGGGATTGTTCCGGGTAAATGTGTTCGAAGAAAGACAGCGATACCGTCGCTAGGCACTTAATTTCCCATCGCCGTCGCCCCTCGAGTAGCCCTCCTTTGTTCGTTAGTGTTGAAGCAATTTGGAGGACGACGGTCTTGCCTTCACACTTTAATGTCATCTGCGGCAAGGTGCGCTATTGGTCTGTTGCGAACTCTTTCTCTGGGCTCCCCCCCCCCCCCCCCTTCCATCGCCGTTTAGGGCTTTTGGAACATTATCCGGTGACCTTGCATAGCGCTCGCTCACGTTTCCGCCCACTCCCACCAGATTCGCTTTCCGTTCGAGAAGCGGGAGTGAAAGCTGCGCCGCGCTCTGAAGAATAGACGGAAGGCAGCAGCAGCACGAGGACAGCAAATATCGCAGTATGAACGCACGAGAGGCAGCGTATTCCGGACAACACAGGCCATTGGGCTAATACCGGGAATATCTGAAAAATGAGTGCCAGCACCGGCCCACTGTATCCTCTGCCTAACCAATATTGGAAATGTCTTAGACAAACAAGGCCAATATTGGCACCCTTTGTCCTCGCTATCACCAATATTGGGAATCAATCGGAGTTTCATTTGATAAATTGGAAGCCACTTCCAATGCGGTGCCAATGAGCTTCCAATATGGTTCAATATTGGACGGTCATTGACACCCCAACAGATAAATTGGCAGTTACTTTATATAAACTTGTAATGTTGTCAGATAGGGGGTTGTAATTGGCACCCCAATAAATAAAATGGATACCACTTCTAATGAAGAACGGATGGACTTGCAATGCTGTCAAATATTGGGAAGAAATTTGCATTACATTGGATAAATTGGATACCACTTCCAATAAAATGCCAATGGGCTTCCAATGTTTTCCTATACCCTGCTGCCATTTCCCCCCATTAAACAAATTAGCCTTTGTTTCAAATAAAGAGCCAATGGGCCTCTAATCTTGTCAATTATAATCAGCCATTGGCACTCGATAGAATAAATTGAATAAAATTTTCAACGAAGTGCCAATGGCCTTTTAAAAAAGTCTATATATTGGGCAGTCATTGGCACGCCTTTGGAGAAATTAGTTAACATTTTAACATTTCAAGTTTAGTGCCAATGGGCTTTCAATGTTCTCCAATAGTAGGGAGTCATTGGCACTTCACTTGATGAATAAATACCCACTCCCAATGGAGTGCCAACAATCTTCCAGTGATATCCAATATTGGTTAGTATTTGACACCTTTGGATAAAATAGATACTCTTTCCCATTAAGTGCCAATATGCTTCCGATGTTGTAAAATATTGGGCAGTCATTGGCATCCTATCGAATACATGGGATACAGCTTCCCATGAAGTGCTAATGTGCTTCCAATGTTTTACACTAATAGCCAATTATTCATACCCCACTTGATAAATTGGATACCAAAATCTAAGAGGTTTATAATGTTGGACGTTATTGAAGAGTCATTGAAATTTCTTTTAATAAATTGGACACCATTCTTCATATAGTTCGGAATGATTTCTAATTTTGCTCGCTATTGGGGAGTCACATTCAATTTGATGAACTTTATGTCATATTCAATAAGCTATCAAATGTTTTTTTTTTTTTTATAAAAGTACAACGTTGGTAATTCACCTTATGTACTCAATCACTGGTTTCTAATTGCTTTGAAGTGTCGAACTATATTCGAATTTTGCTGAGTAACTTAGATTAGTTATTAGAATATATTTCTAAGGTTGCTAAATAATACAAATTCACAGCATAACCGGGATCTCTGTGCCCTAGCTGCCTTTTATTATTTGCATCAGAAATTGTTTGAAAAACTTCAGTTTAGTACACTGTCAAAGTCGGACCCATTTAATACGCTGCATTGACGTTTTCACGAAGCATGCTCGGATCTCTAGCACAAGTGTCAAACTCTTTGCTTTAACTTGAGACAAAATAAGGTGAGACGTTCTGTACAACATCATATTTTGTCGAAGACTCGTGGCCTAAACACAAAAGTAGCTGCGCCATAAGTGGATCCGAAACCCCCACTCTTCACCGCAGCGCTCACGCGAGTATGTCTCGTGAGTTTCAATGATTCTTTCTATCTTCACTAGAGCCTAATCCTCGTCAATTTCACATGCCAATGAGCACGAGCTAGTTCATGTTCTGTTTTTTTATTTTAGCTGCGACTGCGAACTTTCTCGATCCTGGCAGCATTAGAGATTTTTAAATGCTGCGACTGTGCGCCTTCCACCGCGCTTCGGGTGCGTGTGCGACAAAGAGTCATCAAGGGCAGAAAACTCGCGATAAATGGGTAGCACGTTTTCTTCCTCAAAACCGTCGGTGACATTTCCTAAGTAAAGACTGCTCATGCAGAACTTGGTAGGGTGCTTAAAATATACAAGCGCACGTGCCTCCAAAGCTTTGACGTCATAGCCACGAAGCTGTGTCCTCAAGTAGGCAAGGTTACGCTATAGCGTAGCTTCGCGGTGCTGAAGCTCCGCACTGCTGCAGGAGTAGATGGCTTTTTCCTGTGTCTCATCCTGTAGCTACGCCACTCTTGACAACGTAGCACGTACACACATTTCATATACAGCGTGAGTCAGTGTCGCCATACAAAGGCCAACCGACCGCACACTGTGTAGACACTTGTGTCTATTCTGCTTCTTGCTCGCAATCTTCCCTTTGCTTCGCGAGCACACTGCGTGACATTTTTAGCACGAACACAACATATCTGCGATTTTCGATTTTACTTTCAAACTGCACTGACATGTGTTACTTTTTACAACTCAAGTCTTTCACCCAAAATAACACTTTTTGCAGTAATAATAAGTTTCCTTGCAATCATTAAAATAAGAAAAATGGCAATCGTTTAGTTCGCGCAAAGAAAACCGCGCTATGTACTCGGGTCGTTTCACATCTCCGGAACCTTTCTTCAAGCAAAAAACTGCAATATCTGAAGACTGTCTCAAACCTTTGAGCCCATACTAATGCAGTATATGACGTAAAACAAAAAACGGCGCACTAAAGCGAACGCCGGAACAATTAATGTAATCCTCGGCCGTGTGAGTGCTTGTTAAATGTTCGTAATTACTGAAGGTTATGCGCCGAGAAACTGAGGGAGATGAGGAGGCGAGAGAGACGAGCTCACGCTCGACTGATTAGTTGGTCGACCTCCACTGCACTCGCAAATAGTATATTCCAGACGTTTCGAGATATTTCTCTGTAAACATAAAGTAGACCTACATTCGTCCTATACAACTCTAGGTTTAGTGTGGGACGCGATGTTAAAATTGACTAAAATTAAACTTAATGCGATTGCAAATATGGATATGTTTCTCAATATAGAAAAAGAAATAAGAGGTGGAATGACCGATGTAACACAAAAATACGCGGAAACATATAAAGAATATCTACCAGACTACAATCCAACCAAACGGTCTAAAATGTACTTAAATGCAAATAACCTATATATGTGGGCCTTAACCCAACCATTACCCTGTGATGATTTCGAATTTATATTCCCTCATATGTCCTTATGAAAAAAATATGGTTACACTCTCGAAGTCAATCTTAAATATCCAGACGAATTACACGATACATATAATGGGTTTTCATTGGCATTAAATAAATTATCAGGAAAACTTCTGTTAACCCAGAATATAAAAAAGAAATACTTTGTTCATTACGTGACATTAAAGAAATATATTTAGCTTGTAATAAAAGTAATCAACATACACAGATTTATTAGATTTAAAGAGAAACCTTTTATCAAGGATTATATAGACCTAAACAAAAAACTGCGAACTAATAAATAAACCTTTGAGAATCTTCTTAAGAGGTTAATAAACAATGTTGTATATAAAAAAACGGTGAAGGGCGTAAGAAACAGACCGCTTATAAAATTAGTTTCGGATCTCAAAAAGCTTCAGAAACTTGTAAAAAAAGTAAACGTCAAATCCTGCAAATTATTCAGTGACGATTTGGTTTCAATTCATTTTCATAAAATAAAAACAGTTGCTGACAAGCCAATATATAATGGAATGTCAGTTCCACCACTTTGTGAATTGCGCGGTGAGCACAATGGTAGCTATGCAGTAATATTACAAAACAAATCTTCACTATAAATATTTAAAACGCCCCTAACTTACACGTGATTTCCGCTCCCATTAAAAATGATAGCTCTTTGGAAGCATGGCGAATGTCACCTCGCAACATTCGATTTGATTAAAGCACCCCCTGACGATGACTGTGATAGTCACAGTAAATATTTTATGACCGTGTGAAATATTTTTGCTTGAGTTTAAATTTTGGAAAGCAAATATTACACACAGTGAGGTGAATTTCTCGATTAAGGAGAACGCTAAATGAAGGTAATTTCAAACTCACAGTATGACTGCGTGGAGCAGAAGACAAATATTTTGAGATTTACTCTGATGTCACTGCGATATTTTTCATGCTGAGAGTTTTATATTTTAAACTTTTTGGTTTTTATATTGTTGCCTAGGCTACCGTACTCATAAAACATCGATAAAGGCGAAAAGCAAGAAAATAAAGGGATAACACAACGATGTTGTGTCGTCCTTTGTTAGTTTTTTTTTTCTCTTTTTTCGGGGTTTTATAATTATGACCGTTCACCAGCTAACCTGCGTTATTACTCTTATTTTTCTCAGTGTCGGCGGTAACGCGTTACAAATAACGACGTTACTGGTAATGCGTTACTGTTTTCGGTAACGTAGTAACGCACTCGTTACATTTTTAAGCAATAACGGGTAACGCGCTTGCGTTACTAATTTCGAGTAACGGGTAACGTAGTTAAGCTACTTGTTACATCTTCTCAAAACCTGAAAAAAGTAGACATTTTTTTCGTGTTTCTATATTTTGTTTTCCCCTAAGTTCAGACGCAGTCGACGCTGCGAGCTGGTGGGACTAATCAGACAGCTTCAAAAGGGCACCTCCATGGTGCTCATCATGTTTATATACGTGTTTTATTATCGCTAAACAAATTATGTACAGGAAAGGCCCATTGAATGTCACTTTTGACGGTGTTGTTATTGTTCCAATTAGCTTGTAGTGTCGGGTGGGTTTGGACTTAATTTTAAACGAAGTTTGGCGCCAGGTCATTAATTATTGCACGCATGTTATACTCCCTAAACAGTTTGCTTATAATTTCACTACACAAAACATTTCACTTTAGAGAAACCCCAACGCCCACGCCCTTTGCCCCAGTGTCAAAAAATTCTTTCACAAAAAACAAAGGCTGATACAGTCAATTCATAAAGAAAAAGTAACGCAAAAATAGCGTGGGCTACTTTTTATCGCTAATAGCTAGAGTAACGCGTTTCTCTTATTTGGGGGGAACGTACGAGTAACGTATATCGTTATTTCTTTTCATTAACGCCCACAACAATGATTTCGCTACAGTACTGTTGGCCGCCACCAATCAGCGGGGAGCGCTTCCGTTTGTCCACCCTTCTTTTGTAAGAGGTGCGCAATTAGACTTTCTGTTTTTGTATTCCACTACCCTAACGAAAAACCAGGTCAAACGTTTAGCTCTCTGGATCATGAAAAGGAAAATCTATCTGGACGTTATCTAAAGTTCAGGTATTCAAATATTATTTTTGTTGGCAAATCAGGCTTTCAGGTTTTCAGAAACAATTTGTTAGATTTCTAGTTCCATAAACCAGATACTGAAAAGGTACACTGTTTTCTTCGGTAGAGTAAGGCAGTTATTAAAGTTACTTGAACATCTTGTCGCTCATTCAGGGGGATAATATACAGAGAGATCGGTATCAGTGATTCGAAAATGCCGTATCTTTGAATAACGAATCTTGGCACAACGCATGAAAATTTAATATATTCTTAAAGCATGGATTTTGTTTTAAAGGAATACGACCCTTTATTCCAAAATTCTTTTTTACGGCTGTTCGTTCATTCCTTCGCTAAACAGAGAAAGGAAATTAACGTCATGTGACCTGATTAACGTGACGTTCACACAAACTCAATTTCCTGATTACTAAATTTTGCGGGGAAATTGATGTCATTTGTTTCACTTCAATTGCCCTGCCATATTCAACAATAGCTGAATCTTCATCCTCTGAAAAGATTGTTTTATGTTTTCGAAGCAAATTTAAACGATCGCTTCTTAACTACTGCACAATATGCATTAGAGTACTTTGCAGATAAAGGTAGCTGTGAATTGTTTATATGCCCCTTTAATTGGGAATAGCATTATAAAAGTATACACAGAACTCAAAGGGTATTCAACTCAATTATTTAAACCGCAGCTATAAAAACTATTTGCCCGCTGCTGTAGAGCATGGTTAATCTCAGGATACCATGTTCAAATTAATTGTCCTTCACTCGTCTAAGCTGAACGGTGGATGACACCTAGCTTATTCTTTTTGACGGGAACAAGTTTGTAAGATGTAAATTTGCATTGTATCTCGATAGGTATTTTTATCTAATTTCAAACACGGTTTCGAGATTGAATTCTTTTTTTTTTATATTCATATCTTGGGTACATTCTTGAAATGAAAGACAGAATAATCAAACATGGCGGATTTTTCGTTTTTGAATTATTGATATTGAAATGGCCGAAGCGAAAACTGACGTTTCTCCCATCGGTCGGGTATTGCATGTTTGTACACTGGCTTTTTTATTTCTTTTAATAAAGCACTAAGACTGTTTTTTGACGCTCTCTTTGTGGATTTAATTAGTTTGCAGTAACGCTTGGCAAGTTTTAACCTTGGACCTACGGGGTGAGTGAGAGGGATCGATGACTGTTTGAAGTGACCACATAAATCAGTTTGTGAAAGTATTGTGCTAAACGTATGAGAGAGGTGGCCGAAGAATGTGCATTTAGAATATAAAAATTACACTGAACGAACTTACGGGAGTAAGAAGTTAGAAATGAAAAACGTAAAATCCCTAACTATGGAGACCGCCTGCTAAAACATGCGTTTGATTGGTTCAACAGCCGACCGATGGCGGCATGTGAAATCGCAGTCGGTTAGAATGCCTACATTGAAGAGAGGCTCCTTCTAAAACCACGGGGACAGTTTGTAATTTAAATGGCGGGCACTTTCTGCGGCGATCAGTCGCAAGTGTGCATGCTCTGCGTTTTCGCGTGGCGGGGAGGAAATCAGGAGGAAAGGTGGATGCGTTTGTAGATGATCAACGCTTTTATTACCTCCTCGCAGCTGAGATTGCAAATGCGGCTCATAAATCACGTGACCCCGATCGAAGAGTTGGAAAGCCTCTTTAATACTACAGGCTGTCTACTGGCGTTACGCTTCCGCCGTGCCGCGGTTGTAGACCATAACAAGGCATATGGGCGTCTGGAGGAGGCAATGACAACTGTCAGCGCGTCATTATTTTATTCTAACAATTAAACATAAAAATAAGATAAAACAGCAAGTGTGGCCTTTTCTAAGCATGACCTGCTTTAGACATTTTAATTACCTTTAGATCACAGGAAAACATATATTCAGCTCTTTTCGCCGAAAATAAATCCACTATAATATGCTCAAAATAAAATATATTACATCAGTTTGTACGAAATAATGCTTTGAAAATTCAGCAAATCTGTCACCAAATTTTTCTGAAACCATATATCCTATTTGCGGTGTCTTTCATTGGTAGCAAGTTAAGACTTTGGTTTATAAGTAAAGAGACAAAAATATAGTATTTTGTTTGTATGACCCCAATTAAAGCTTTATTATTGTCGGTTGTTCTTCATGATGGCGTCATCGCATAGGTGCTCTTTTGGCAAACATATGGCGTGTTATTGGTAATTACCTAATGAGATTTAATTTACACTATCCTTATGAATAAGGAAAATTGTGCATAATGCAGAAAAAAAAGTATTTTCATCACAACAAAGCTTGCACTATTACAACGCATATCTGACAAGGTTCAAGCTTTAATCGCGGTAATTTAAACAAAATACTAGATAATATTTTACTAAAATATATAAATATGCCACTATGTTACATTAATACTAATAAAAAGTAAAGCAAATAAAAATGATATTTTTGAGAAATTTGATTTCGTATTTGCTAGGTTTTCGAAACTTTCGTTCATTCAAATATATGTCTCGTATTTCCATTTGTACATGTAATATTGAATTTAGATTTATTGAAAAGGGCCAGATTTCAGATTTTATGATGTCAAGATCGTTCAAATATTTATAGTAGGGAACATGTAAAACTTTGTCACTTTGGTGATTTTCAGTAAATTTGGCAGTTTGATATTTTATGAATATCCAAAATATAAGATTTTTTTTCTTTCAAATTTTTAATTTTAGTATATCCATTTCGAGAGTGTATAAAACGCATATGAGCGCTATATATTGATAAAGTACAAAATAGCGAGCGGTAAAAGAAGCAATCCCCGACAGGCGGGGAAAACGTCAGGTTCCGTCCCGGCAAATTCAATTGTCAATACCTCAAAATAAATATGAAATTAGCCAAGCTTGCCATTACTGTTATCTTTCGTTTCAAGAATGTTCAGAAAGCATATAATGTTTAGTAAGAATAAAACGAAAATTCGACCTTAAATTTGCGCTTGAATTAAGATGAAAACACCTTAAAGGCCGACGTACACTTCGCACTTTCTATTTTTGCCCGCCTCATTTTCTATATCCCCTCCCCTCTTTACCTTGCCCAACCTTGAATTCTTTCGCAGCTTAGGAGAGGGGAGCTCTAAGGAAACTACCTTCCCCGCAGAAAACCGAGGTTGTACGTCGGTTTTTAATAAAAATGATGGAATAAATATTTTTAGGTGTCACTAGAAACAATTACCACAAAAATGATTAATGAAAGAGAAGGGTAATTTTGCGGGGTTGTAAGAACTGGTGCCAGAAAGGAATTTTTATCAAGCATATATTTATAACATAGTGGATTGAATCTTACTATAGTTGTGCATGATACCTGGGAGTTAAAAGAATAATATATTTTCGGTAAGAAAGTATAAATAAGCAGAATACGCACCTTGTACTCGGGAACGCATTAAGTAGGAATCTTCATCAGCGAGAAGTAACCTGCAAATTTATGGGCAGTGTCATAAGGTAATTGATTAGTTAAACGCTACTATATATCACGAGTAGGGTTTAGTGCTAGCGAACAACCTTGAGGAAGCGAGCAGCTTTCGAAGATCCTCTAGGGGTTGTGGGGTTGAAGGAATGAAATGCATTCCCAAAGCCATGGTCTTACGTCTGTGCCACTGGGGGCATTGAGGACAATGTTTTAGATGCAGTTAACCACCAAACTTGAAATATCCAAACTGCGAGTGATAAAAAAATATCTGCTGCTGCATTTAAAACCATTTCGTCAGAATTTTTCATTATTTTGAAAAGGGAAATACCTCATTCACTGTCGAATCATTAATATAGAACAGAGTTTACCAGTAATCGAATATCAAACTAGCAAGAGCTGTTGAGAATATCGCATGTTCAAATAAAGATTTTTTGGTTTTATCTAGGGTTCCTTTTTTTTCCGGTAAATATATATAAACTTCGAAAAATAGCCCTTGAGATGATTTTTAAATGACGCGGAAAACCGCCCAATTCTATATTAAAGTTGTTTTTAAATTAGAGAAGAACAAAACTTCGCGGTAAGAAAATGTTCTGTCTAGAACTTAAAATTTGGTTAATGTGCGGTGTAACGATTTAACGGTTCAGGCCCATTAATTGCTGCAATTAGTCACCGTCACCCAGGAAAAAAGAACAAAAAACTGTTTTTACTTTCTTGCCCGCGCTAGTTTCTATTAAAAAAAAGCTAAACAAATTGAAGTTCGGGGTACCTTTTCACTCAAACGCCGCTCTTCGAGTGGCGTCAAAAAAGATACCAGATGGATTCCAGTCGGGTTTTGTCTTGAGGCGTCCAGCGCTCCCTCCACGTTCGTTGACTTCTCAAGGGCCTAAAAAACACCCTTAACCGGGCTTACACTTGAACATTCCCTCTAAACTCCACCTGAGGCCGCGTCTGCGCTTCAGCCGACCTCGGCTCCAAACGCTCATCGACTGAAGGAAATACTCGGCTATTTCCTCGAGAATCTCAAGGTAGGTCCCGCGAAACCTTGAGGATGTCATCGAAGCTAGTTTGGAGTGTAACGGTAACCAACGAGTTGTTTGCGAAGATTGTGAGCATCCTAAAGGCAAAATAAGTACTTTATGTCGACAAGGGCAATATCCATTTAAGACATGTGTGAAAACGGCGTTTCACAACTTGTCTGAACTCGCTGAAACATTTCTACGGGCGCGACTTCCTTGTGTGGTACTGCTTCATGAGAGGGACCGTTGCGAGCTTGCTCCAGTCCCTCTCGGTGGAGGAGAGCGCGAATAATCAGGGCCTGCCGCTGTCCCCGATGCATCAACTCTTCGTCGATCAAATTTATGGTGCCGGGACGTTCCAAGTTGTTACAGGGGACCTTGTGAACGTACCGCAGAATAATGGACGCCGGGTTCTGGAGCGAGTTTCTCGGCTTTTCAACCTTACTCTCTTCAACCACCAGGTGAAGCACTTGAATAGCTCGAGAGACTTCAACGCAGCCAAACAGAACTTATACAAAAGGAAGTTCCTCGTGTTACACAGCGTTCATTGATTGAACTTACGTCAATATAAAGGGGCCTGACGGTCCCCCAGAGAAAAGTGTTCAGCCACAAAAAAAAAATACTTCTTCATCGACATGAAGGTATGTTCACTTTTGGTGTTTATGCTGTTAGTAGTGCCAACTTGATTTTAACTACACGCTGAGATGCAGTATGAAAGGAACAAACTCGGGCTTAACAATATCAATCAAAACTTATAAACAAATCCGTATTCTGCCACAATCTGCATGGCAGAGTGTGCAACTAACGTGCCAGCTTATGGGAGAGCAATTACATGAAAATAAAACGAACAGCCAATCCGGTGTACCAGCCTAATCATAGTAGTGGCCAGAACGTAACCTCTTTTCAAGGATGGGAGGTGATGCCGTTAATTTTTATTGTTCATTAGTACAACATTGTATCCTGCCACACGAACATCTTGACCATGATATACTCGGATCCTCGAATATGTAATGACTTAAAATAAACTAGAATGAGTTTCACACTAATGAGTCGATGTTTACTTTATTATGAAGTCCTGCAAAGCACCAACAATAAGCATACCAATAAACATACATATGTAAGCCTTCATTTAATTGCATTCGTTACATAATACACAATATTTACTAAACTTTCATTACGTTTTCTTTGTTTTTTTATTTAGTTTCCGCTAGGTTATCTGAGGAATCGGTTACTTAAAACAGCCTCACATGTAAACTTTTTTTGTCCCTGCATGTGTTTTGCGTTTTGCATCTGTTTTGCGAACGCGTGCATAAATTCAAATCAGCTAATATTAAATATTTTGGTTAAATATTAGCTCAAAGTAATAAAAAGGCCATAATAATGTAAATTAGGCAGACATAATATGCATTAAAGTTAAAGCATACAGGCAGGCGAGCCGGTTAAGTATAGACAAGGTAACCCTGGAGCGTGAGCACAAAAAGGACGGACAGACACGAAACTCCGAACGCAGCTAAAAATGTATCTTCTGGAAACCCTTCTTATGGCGCGTTCACACTGGGAGTGGATCCGCAAACGCGAAGCGGATCCGCGCGTTCTCAACCGCAAAGCGGCTAGGATCGAGCGGTTTGAGCGCGTTTTTGCCAACCGCTTCGGGACCGATTTCTCCCAACCGCTTTCAAGAACCGCAAAGCGGCAACCAATCACAACGCGACGCTGACTTGACGTCAGTGACTTTCAAAACAAGATGGCACCTGTCGCTGGTGAGGTGTCTAAGGTGCTGTAGTCCTAGCGTTGCAGCATACAAATCAACGGAGAAACGCGATGTTCACGTCCGTCACTTGAATAAACCGCGAAAAGAATTGACTCGTAATTTTAACGGCCTTCGCACCGGTGATTTGGTTCGGGTAAGCGTTTGTTTATTATTCCGGGCGCCACAGCCCGAAGCTTGCTGCCTTGTCAGTCTCTGCCCGTAGAATGTCGGAACCCGCCCCTGATCGACCGAAACGTCAGCTTTTGTACCGACTAACGCAGTCGCGTGGATTATTTGAAAGCTTTCGACACCGTGCATGACCACCACGAAGGCCGATAGAGACGTCGTGAGCCTGAAGCGTAGCCAACGCACTGCCGCGTTGCGGGCAGGGTACCTGCGCTAGCTCGACCTGTAAAGTTTACTACTAACAAAAGAAATAAAGGGAACCTACTCAAGGAATAAAGTGTACGTACCAGACGTTGCAGAGGTAATCCATACGGCGTTTATTTGAGCTTAATGTCAAACAAACAGTAGACTCGATCGACGTGCGAGTGACGAAAGGAGAGTCCGCCACCAACGAAGCCACGACCGGCTAGCACCGAACACATTCCCCCGCACCACGGTCCACCCCACGGCTCACAACTTCGAAAATGATAAGAGCGAACGAAGGGGGAAAAGTGGCCCTCTATTCCGAAAACAAGATCAGCTATTCATGCGGGAAGGGTCCACTTCGAAGAAAAGGTCGGGGGCATCCTGTTCTGAGTCAGCAAGGCGCACCTAGCTGGGCTTTGCTTGTGGGCGAAGTCAAGGGAATCGCAGGCGAGTTTGGCGGGTCCATGCTTCTTTTTTTGCTGCCTGAACTCGTGATGCGTGCGAACACCCCCGAGAAGAATCTTCAGTGCCAAAATTGCAAAATTTTGGCTTTGGACCGTCGATTAAAGTGGATTTTGGATTGTAAAACAGGGTTGCCAAACGCAAGTATCAAAATATCACGCGTGATCGCCGAGAAACCGCCAACCGCCTCTCGGTGTGTCTGAACGGGGTCGCTCGCGAACCGCATCCGCAATCGCTTCGCGAACGCGGATCCGCTTCCAGTGTGAATGCGCCATTGAAGAGGACCACAAACCGACAAGAAGACACAGGCTTCCTGACGTCACACAACCGTTGCAGATAAGAACCAAGGAACAAGTGATAAAAAAAACCGGGGACCGACATTCGGACACTAGTTTGTAGGGACACAAGCAAACCCAGAAAGAACCAACGTTTTCTCTAAAGGCATGCAACGACCCCAAATAAATCAACAAGATAAGCAATTCAACAACACATCTTCCCCCCGACCAGCGGTCAACCTAATGACACTAGTCCAAAGGACAAAACTAAATTAATTGTTAAGAAACGTTTTAATAGGGTTGGTAAGTGCAACGGACATATTGCTAAAACATTATCTTACTAGAAACCATCTACGACTCCTTTACAGGACGTATATTGAAAACTCTTTCCTTACACAAAATTCTCATTGTCTTGCCACACAGCAACACAATCAACGCAATGGGACCTGTGTTTGGCCAACTCGGAACCATCGTTAGTATTTTTAACAGCTCCCTTGTATTCACACAGTCGGTCGTTAATGCTTTTATCAATCTGGCCAACGTAGCAAGAACCACACTTTAGGGGAATTTCGTAAACTACAACAAGATCACAACTCACAGAAAGTTTTTTCTGATTCTTTCTACAGCAACTTCTCTCTGCCAAAAAGGAGTTAATCTGTCCAGGCAGAAATCGGGTTTAAAAACTACAGAGTACCAAACACTCCCGCCAAGGCCTTCGAGGTATGAGACACGTCATAGTACTACGGAAGACAGACAAACTTACTCTTATCAATTGCGTCAGCTTTTCCGACGTCACCGCGTGGTGGCAACCAAAGCATAATATAAGATACAAAATCATTACCATAACCAGCCAAATACAGTCTGCGTAGCTGTTTTCCCAACCCAGGGCGCAGACGGCGTACACAGGAGAATATCAGTGAATTTAACATGACAGATTTGACCACATCATAGATTACATTCTTCAAATGCGAACGGAACCTAGACAAAGCGGCTTAGAATGTTCCTTTCCAAACTCTCAGCAGATATCAATTTGAACAAAAAAAACGAATGCCTAAAAACAGTAGACGACCACCCTGGGCCTTTTCCACTGAAAAGGATAACTGAAGAGCCGCTTGCAAAAACCGTGCCTTGACAAGATTTCCAACAGCCGAGTCCAATGTTCACACCAAAATATCGTCTATATACCTACGATTTATATCAATACTAGCAAAACCCTGTGCAAGCAACTCAGCCAAAGTAAGAGCGATGATCCTTAGATATATTTTAGAGAGGACAGGGCCTATCCGGGAACATATGCTGATCCCATATTTTCCGGAAAAAACACTTTCCTCTAATGTTCGTCATAATAGACCTTAAATAAAGCTCAAAATTCAAAAACTCTTTCGACATCGATGCCCGTCTGCGACTGGAACTGCACCAAATTTTCCTCAAGAATATCTCTTAGTCTTCGAATCAAAATACCGTGATCTAAAGCGTAATACAATTTTTAACATAAAACAAAAACGCCTTTACCTTATTAGAGTGGAACGGCTGAATATCAGTCAGCAACTGGTCAGCATTCTTAAACATAAAAGGGCTTGAGCACTCAACAACCTTAAGGCAACCTTGGATAAAACAATGAGCTACCATCTGCCAAGAGCCCTCCTCGTTACGTATCACACTCAAAGGCAAATCAGCTTTTTGATCCTTAAACAAGAACTTTATCCATAAAGAACTCTCGCTAGCCGTTATAATCCTGTTACCCACGGACAGAAACTCGTACTCTTTCAAACGTTTCGTTATAGACAACCGACAAAATTTCAGCGATCCTTCGAAATGAAGAAAAGGAAGCCAACCGCCTTGTCTACGTTTTGGTTGAACGCATTGATCGGAAACGCACCGAACTTCGCGGATTGGTCGGCTTCCAAGAAAACCAAACCCGCACAATCCAACTCATCCCTCATCTTTCGTTCACATCCAAAAGCTCAAATCTCCAGCTTAAAATAACTGTCTACCACCTTGCTCAGTCTCTTTACCGGCTGATCCACAAAAGCAGAACGCTCATCAGAAGAAGAAATCTTAGCACCACATCGTAAATTTTAGCTACAATATCAACTGGCGATAATCTTACGTTTAGACAAAGAGAGTTTCCTGTGGAAATTTCGGTGCGGTTCCATTCGCTGCCGGGTATCGATGTTGGAAGTTGTTTTTAATATTTTGAGCTTTATTTAAGGCCTTCTGTGAAGAACATTAAATAATGATTGTTTTTGCAGAAATGTGGGATCTGCATATGTTCCCGGATAGCCCCTCCTGTCTAAAATATATGTAATATTCGTGAACCTCTTTCTGGGTCACTTGCCTGCACAATTTTCTGCTAGCGTTGATCTAACTGGTAGGCATGCAGACGATATTTTTTGTGCACATTAGACGCGGCTGTTAAAGATCTTGTCAAGGCCGGATTTCTGCAAGTGGCTCCTGAGTTATCCTTTTCAGTCGAAGAGGCCCAGGGTGGTCGTCTTGGGTATTTAGGCACCCATTTCTTTCTTTAAAAATGTTTCTGCTGGGAGTTTGGAGAGGGAAACTCTAATCCCCTTTATTTGGGAAAGCGGTTCTGGGTTAGGAAAACAGCTACGTAGACTGTCTTCGGCTGGTTAAGGTAGTGATTTTGTATCTTCTACTATCCTTTTGTTGCTAGCGCGCAGTGATGTCGGAAGAGCTGACGCAATTGATAAGAGGAAGATTGTTTGTCTTCCGTATTCCCATGACTCGTCTCATAACCTCATGTATATTATTGTAATTTCTAACCCCATTTTTGGTCTGCAAAGATTAACTCCTTTTTTTGGGAGAGAGAAGTGGCTGTAGTAAGAATCATAGAGTACTTTCTGTGAGTTGTGATCGTGTTGAAGCCAAGCACGTGAGAGCGACATCGTCACACAGGTTCTCACTGATGATAGCAACGCTTTTTGTAGATTTTCTTGTCGTCATTATACATGTAAATATGATAACCTTTTATTCTTTAGTGGTATGCTTGAACTTTTTCAGGAAGCACGATGGTCCAGTTTTCAGCAAAGTCAAAATGAAAGACAATGTTCCCGCGTTGCATGCAGCTTCTTTTCATCGTAGATGGCTTTATCTTGCGTTTGTCGGATATGGTTGTGAAATATCAAACTTTCAACCATTACTTGAACGACTTTCAGGAAAGTCTCAGAATCCAATGTTTTCGTCTTTTTTTTCACAAGGTCGCCGGACTCCCATTTCGTAAGAACAATCTCTTTATCCTCTGGGATATAAAGTTCCTCGTGTGTAAGTGACTGGCCTTTTGGACAGTGATCAGAGTGGTTAAAGACACAGACTTGTTAGTGGGTCGCACATGAATGCTGATTTTATTTCACTAGTGTTGAATGTTGACCCTGTAGCGCACACAAACGCACACTTCATGGTGTGGAATACCCTTGAGCCATCTAGGACGCAAGGAATAAAGTTTCGATAACCCAACGCCGGAATCAGGATGCTTATCTTTGTATACACGAAAGGCCTCTCGGGTTGAACCTGTCGTGAAGCGCTTCGACTCGAGCACGACAAGGATCACGTCCTTCTGGTTGGGACCTTGGTGCGAACATTGCAGCTCGTCTTTCGTGAAGTACTCTAGGGCAGCAGACACGTTCTCAGTGCTCACCTTGCACCTCATGTAAGGATCCTACTCATACCACGCGCCATGCTTTTCCTTGCCTAAAACGTAAACACTGTCGCCATGTTAACCTTTCCTAGGCTAACATGGCGACAGTGTTTACGCCCTGTTGTATTTAGGCGGGGCTCGAGTATCTGTGGGATCTGCTCTTTGTCGGTGTGCCTCATTGTGCCTGATCGTATCGCCCCCGAAGCCAGCAAGTGGGATAACGACAGACACGACTGCTCAGTAAACCGGCATCGGCGGCCATATTTTGCTGGTTGAAGCGAACCCCCCATTCTTGACAGCGAGCGGGAAAATACAAAAAAAGATTGTATCGGTCGTTTTGCCAGAACTAGTGACGAGTGTTGCCTGCTACTTCCGTCAACTATTGCGCCATAATCGTGATCTTCGAGAGGAAATGATTGTTGCTAGCCACAAAACACTATCCCGCAGAAAGGGAGTGTTTGAATATGGTTTTATTCTAGATATAACTCAGGGATATATATAAGAGAGAGAGATGGAGATAGAGGGCAAGAAAGAGGAGCATATAGTGCCGTAGGAAAATAAAGTAAACAAAGTTCCCAGTGGCCGATGGCTGCAGGATCTTTTCTCGGATCACTAGTTCGTAATATGATAGCTCTTTTGTACACAGTAGTTTCTCCTCAATTTAGTGTGTGAACATTTTTAATTGTTATTAATGGCCTAATATAAATAAATATATATAAAAGATGTGTGTTACTTTCATAAAAAAGGAACTCAGAGTCACTTCTTGTATAGGGCACTGCTAAGTGTAGGCTTTGAAAAAAGACCCTACTTCGGGGAGTTGTTTCTTCTTTCTTAATAAAATAATGCTACATGTTTTAATAGAAATGAATGCCGAAATACAGTATAACAGGGTACCGAAATTTAAAAAAAATCGAAGGTGGTGTTCTTTTTTTATTCGCATCAGAATGTTTTCTTGTTTTATTTTTTTCCCATGTTTGCCTAATTATATCCCAACTATCGCATCACTCAGCTACCGCAATAATTTTTTTTTAATAATAGCCCTATATAAGTAGATTACCGTCTGCAAATTATATAAAAATAATTACTTTATTTCATGAGATACACGCCTCCACATTTTGCCATTCGTCGTTCGAGCAGGCATGTTTGGCAATTTTCCGAAAAATAACTAAAATCTAAATAAATATTATTACTTTATATTACAAGCAAGGTGTACCCATAGTTTGCGTCTAAAAAGTAATATAATTGTCCTAATGTTATCGTTTTAGTTATTCACTCTCAAACGTGCCCCCTCCATCAGTGCGCGTTAATGCAACTGTCCACCTTTTCATGCCTTATGATGTTTCCTCGCCCCAAACACCTTCCCCAAATACCAAATAACTAAGTTTGGATTTGATTATCAGGAACTGGACAGCGCTCGTCCTGTCCAGTTCCTTCCTTTGTCCTTGCAAAAATTCGCGCTGTTACATTATGAATCCATACCAACTCGCCCAGTTATCCTGTTTACTAGACAATAGCATATAAAAACATCAGTTGATTTAAAAATGTCGACCAGCCACCCTTTGGTCGATCTTATTTGAAAGCACCCCATTATGACATTTCAGTAGAGGTGCATGGTACCACGTTTTATGACCGTGAAAGGTATCCCTCAGAAGATCTGTCGGGCTCGCTCGTTGTCAAGGCCCGGAAAGCTTATTCACGTTGACGAACTCTAAACTCGGACCATCCTTCGTACCCAATGTCTGCCCCCGGTATTCGTCCCTATACCGTCCATGCCTACAAGGACTGTGTCTATGATAAATACCACGGCGCAGCAAGACAGAACACCACCAACTTCCATCGCCTGCATGCAGAACCCGCTACGGACGCAGGCGACTTTTCAACCTCTATTAGTTTTCGCGCTCGTGGGGCTCAACCGGGCGACTGGTTGAGCCCCCAAGAGCGCATCCCCCGGTTCAACGGATGGGGGGCTGACTAAAGCCTACGGAACGTCTGACTTTGGAAGGTACGGCATGCACCTGGCACGAAAACAACGATGCGTCGATTTCGTCAGGAGAAGACTTCCAAGCCGAGCTTTGACGCAACTTTGCCAGCCAGCGGTGACAAAAGCTGCCGAAGAACTGCAAGCAAGAAGCCAAGGGCCGTGCGAAAGCGTCATTAGTTTCATCAAAGACGTTCTCCGCCTGATGAACCGCGCCGACTCAAACGCTTCCAAAGTGAAGCTGCTTGTGTAATGCGTGGAGTGAAGGAAAACGTATTCGGAGGCTTTGTGAGAACCCCGCCTATTAATGTCGAAGTATTCATCACTGAGGCCACAAACAATGAACGTGACCTTCAAGCATGGGCCTCCCACTACCAGCGACATCCCGGCGTCGCTGCCTTCTTGCCTTTTAGCTGCAACAGCCCGGACATTCGCGAGATCATTCCAGACACTGTTCGGGAAGAGTTCAGGGAGTTTCTGCCTGCTGCCACCAACCGGCCTCGCTGTTGAGAGCAGAAGTTGTCTGTGAGGAAGTTAAGCGGACAATCCAACCGGAGGGTCCTGCCAGCGTAGCAGCACCCGAGGAGCCCACTCTGACCTACGTCTCAGTAGCTCGTAGATCGGCGCCAGCTGCCCGGCAGTATTCAAAGCCACCTCGACTTTACCCGCCAGCACCTCAGACTTTCCGACGTCGGGAAGGGCAGATGGGCAGAACCAGTTAGTCCGCCACGGACAACCGGTGCCTAGAAAGATGAATGTGTGGTGCACGGCGGATTGACGACCGCTGTGTTATCACTGCGGCGAGGTCGACCACATCTACCGGAGGTGCTCATACCGAAAAAGGACCCTTCGAGCTTTTGCACAGAGCAACCCAGGACCCCGCTTGGTTAGCGACCAATAGACATCGAGAAGTACCTCCGGCCTGCCCTCCCTCCGGTGTCGGTTCTACCACGAAGTTCTCGTTCTTTTTTCGCCTCGACGTGCGCTTTCGCCCTTTCGTCACTTTCGGCGGGATAGCTTGTCCCACTATCTCGTCGGGAAAACTAAGAGCGGCAAAGCCTGGAGGTGGCGTTGCCGAAGACCACCGAAGTAAAGAGCCTGGGAGAAAGCCGGAGCGGTCCCACTCTCCCGACGCCACGCATCACAACAGCGCTTCTGCAACGGTACACAAAAATGTAAACGTTGTTATCAACGGCCACGAGGCATCGGCACTCGTGGACACCGGAACAAACTACTCGGTCTTGAGTGGGAGGCTCTCGCCGCCTGCAAAAACTGACGGTGCCTTGGGATTGACCTCGTATATGAGCCGCCGTAGCGCACATCATCACACCACTCGGGGGATGCACCGCCCGCGTTGAGATCCACAGTTAGACGTGCCTGTGAAGATCGTCGTTCTGCAAGACTCTGCGAGGGACTTGATCTTCGGAAAGGACTTTCTTTGCGAGTATGGCGCCGTCATTGAACTCGGGGCAAACCAGTTGACGATGCGAAAGCCTGTTCTGCCGAAGATGGAGCCCAACACGACGTCAACCGCAATCCATGTTATTGCCGACCATGTGAACCTGCCGCCGCGGCCAAGTGTTTTCGTTACCATCATAACCGACGCAGCCATTTGCAGTAAAACTCTTTTTTAAGTCAACGTCCAACTGCTCCTTGAAAAAGAACTGGCGTCGCACGAGGCGTAAGGGATCTCCAAGAAGGACATACAACTGTTCTCGGGAGGGCATTTCTAGAGGAGCTGCATCACCTAACCAAGGATACCACCTCGGGTCACGTTGAGGAGCTTCGAGTGACAGCCATGGTCACCGAAATGTTTGAAGAAACTTTGTTGTCACAGCACAAGAGCATACCGCCGCCGCAATTCTATATAGACCCGAGCTACCAGCTTCAATTTGTCGGCTACTGGTTGATCTCCTCGCTTTATACACGGATGTTTTCGCCACGTCGTCAACAGTTAGCCAAACACCAGTGGCAAAACATGGCATTGTTACCGAAAGCGACGTGTATCCAGTTCACAATTTGCGGTATCATGTCTCTTTGAAAGAAAGGGAAGTAATCGAAGAACAGTTTAAAAAAATGCTTGATGACGACATCACCCAGGCGTCTAACGGTCCAGGGTCTCTACCTGTCGTGCTCGTAAAGAAGAAGGAAGGAACCCTTGAAATTTTGTGGAGACAATGGCCGACTCACTGCTGTGACAAAGAGCGTCTGCATGCTTACTTAAATCGGCGAATTCTAGACCGTCTGCTTCACTCCCGATACTTTTCGTCAATGAATTTGGGGAGTGGCCCCTGCCAGATCAATGTTGACGAACGAAACCGGGAGTACACTGCCTTCGTGACGCCCAGCGGACTTTACGAATTTATATTGACGCCTTTCAGATTATGTCCAGCGCCGGCGACATTTTATCGTGTCATGGACACCGTGTTAGCAGGTTTAAAATGGAAGAGCTGTCTCTTCTACCTAGACGACGTTGTGGTGTTCGCCAGGTACTTCGACGAGCACTTACGACGACTCCCTGCCGTACTTCAAGCCATCAAGGCCGCTGGACTAACTCTCAACCTAATTAAATATCGGTTCACTTATGGTGAGCTCAAGTTCCTAGGTTTTCGTCGTGAGCAGCGGGGGTGTTCGTCCTGACCCCGAGAACACGCGTGCCGTAGTTGCATTTTCCCCGCCGTCAGACAAAAAGGCCGTAAGGAGATACCCATGCCTCTGTAAGTATTACAGACGCTTCAATCTATATGTTGCGAATTGTTCTGCACCACTCACATATCTGACAAAATATGCCGTAAGGGTTCATCGGACAGTGGACAGAAAAGCGCCTAAGGTTGTTCGACGAGCTTAACCGAAATTAACGAGGTGTATACAAAAATACACACGGACGCAAGTGACACGGGGCTTGGCGCGGTGCTGGTCCTTATACAGGAAGGAACCGAGCGGGTAGTAGCCTATGCAAGCCGGACACTGCCCAAGGTGGAAGGTACTCACTTTACGACGGAGAACGAATGCCTCGCCGTAGTCTGGGCCATCATCAAGTTCCCCCTACTTGCACGGAAGTCCGTTCCGACTGGTTACAGACCACCACTCGCTCTGCTTGCGCGCGAATCTAAAGGACTCCTTAAGACGCCTCACCCGGTGGTGTCCACGACTGCAGGAGGTTGACATGAACGCGGTGTACAAGTCCGGCCAAAATCGCAGTGATGCCGATTGTTCGTCAAAAGCCCCCATCAAGTCGAGTCCTCCCTGTACTGTAGACGACGACGACGACTTTTTCTCGGTGCACTAGATGTCAGTGACCCGGCAGTACTCCACAAAGGTCAGCCTGAACTGCGAAGACGCATCAAGCACGTAGAGAGTCAAGAAAGCGGGGTTTCCCGCATTTTCATGCGAACACTGAAAATCTTTTTCATCCGACTAGGTGTACTGTATAAGGAGAACTTCAGCGACAACAACATGGCGTGGCTGTTGGTGATTCTTTCCAGTTTTCAAGAAGAGACATATCAAGCCTGCCACAATGGCCCACCGCGGGACACCTGGACTACTGCAGGACTCTTTCCAGGATACGCGAGAAGTACTACTGGCCCAAGCATACGAAAACAGTCCATCACTACACCCGATCTTGCCACGAGCGTCAACGACAGAAGAAACCACCGACAAGACCGGAAGGACTTATTCAGCCTATTGCGCCGCCATCTGCCCTATTCCAGCAAATCGGAATTGATTTATTTGGGCCTTTCCCTCCGTCGACGCAGGAAAAGCTTTGGATAATAGTGGCAATTGATTATCGCGCACGTTACGCCGAGAGAAAAGCACTCCCGACGGGAACCGTGGTGAAACTAACCTTGTTTTTTATCGATCCATCGTCCCCTGGCACGGCGCCCCCGAATTCCTCAATATAGAGTACGCGGATCATCGTTTATAGGCCAGCTGACGCAAAATACCCCTTACTTAGTAGCATTAGCCACCGTCGAACGACTGCATGCGGTCCGCAGACAGATGAACAAACAGGATGGCTAAACGAAACTGTCGCGGACATTATCTCCATGTGTGTTGACGAAGAGCACAAGACATGGAACTAGGCGTCACCCTAAGTCACGGTTGCTTACAATAAAAAGGTGCAAGAGACCAAAGGAGTAACACCGTTTCAACTGGTGTATCACCGAAACAAAAAAGACCATTGCTCCACGCGATGCTCCCCACGAATCAGCTGACGATGGGAGCCATGGCTCCCAGGTGGTTGCACAACAAACTGAAGAAGTCCAGAATCTCGACCAATTACGGGTTCATCACCAGCAACATGTCAACGCTGATAGCTATATCCTTCGTCGTCGCGGCGTCTACTTTCAACCTGGAGAGAGAATGTGGGTCTGGACCCCGATATGACAGCGCAGTTTAAGCGAGAAATTCCTGAACCGCTACTTCGGACCCTACAAGTTACTTCATTGATCAGAACATCTGAACTATGTGGTGATGTCCGACCGGACAAGAACATCATCACGCCGCCCACCACGACCTGAGATCGTCCACGTCGTGCGCCTCAAGCCGTACTAGGCACAATAAGACTGTGAATTGTGATCCCGTGCAACGCTTGATGGGACTGCGTTTTACCAGCCTCCGTAATTTCTCATTCTGTTGTTTGCTTTGCTTGTTTTGTTTCCTTGCACGAAGCTTCAAGACGATGCTCCTTTTTGAAGATGGGAGTAATGCCACGCCGATCTTCGAACCAGCGCGCCCGTGGCCAAAAGGTTATCACGCTCGGCTGGGAGCGGACGCACCTTTTTGTTATTTCTGTAAATGTCGAATTCTGGAAAATTGAAGAACCCTGTGGTTCATTCGAGGTCCGAATGCTCTATGTGCCGAACATTCTACGCGGAGTGTTTCAGCAGCCTACGTGTGTACATAAGGGGCCAGTCTCACCACAGCGCTCAATCCTGCGCTTACGCCGCCATAGACTCCAGCGACGCTAGCGTCCTATTTATTTACAGTTCTTCTACCCATTAAACATCTAGTTTCCTACAGTTATTTGTCGCCTCATCAATTGTCATTCGTGACAGTATGACATCAGGGCACAAGGTTGCTTGACAAACATGTAACCTGCTGAGAAGCTGGTGGTAGCATCGGTAATATCGGTTTTAAAGTGGATCACGGTTTCCTACTAATGCAACATTTTGGAGCTGCTAGCACTAAGTCTTAGTAAATCAATGTTAGTCATTTACTTTGGTTAGACTATTGACTGGAGTTGCCCTTTAAAATTTAAATCGCTAGACCCCCCCCCCCCCCCCCCCCCCCCCGCTTAACCCGGAATGAAGCTACCATTGAGTTGACCGTGGGCTGTTTTGTTTCTTCGGGACCGCACCCCTCATTTTGTTTTCTTCGCTTGTCGGTACCGGGACGTTTTCCGAGTACAAGGGTCCCGTGCATGTTTCGTGAAGGCTAGGGAGTCACAGAGAGGTGCCCTGTTTTCTTTAATATAAGCCCAATACAGGCATATTGTGTTCTGTCAAACACGAAAACCACGCAGCCAGTGACAAAAATAAACCTGAAAAACAAACCACAGTTCAATAAAAAATTAACACCCAAAACACGGAACCAGCCTAGTTTCAACAAGCAAGCATAAAAAAACAATCCGTAGGACGAATAAACTGCTTACAAGGCTGCAACACCTTGCGCGATCAAGATGACTATACGCTCTCGTGCTCATTAATGTTGTTCCCGTTCCTTTTTCGACGATTCTACTTAATAAAGTTGTAAGCCACTCTCCGCTAATGTTGAGCTAAATGAACTCCATGCTAGGAGTTTTGTAGGATCCTTTGTTGCGTGACAGATAGATGGGTGTCTGTCATCGTTGAGATCCGGAATCGTTCTTCTGTCCTCGAACTCGTTTCTCGCGCCTCTGGTTTTCTTCGGGAAACTTCTCGTCGTCTTCTCTTCGGTTTGAATTAACTTGCCGTTACAGGGTTCCCCCCTAGCGTTGAGGCGCCTCAAGGGGCCTCGAGCGATATAAATTGTATAGGCGTTTTTTGATGGCAGGCCGGGAGCGTTGCCGAGATCACAACGAACAGTTCGTGGGGCATGCTTGGTAGCGGCGGAACAGGAAGTGCTTGACGTTGAACTTGTGGTAATTGAGCGCGGCCGTTTTGCGATGGCTTCATCAATGTAAGCTGGTTTAAGGCTTTCCAAGAAAACGACCACTTCTTTGTTTTTAATGTTAAAAGTAAAATGCTTTGGACAACGGCGAAGAATCTTGAAAGGGCCGTCATATGGTTGTTGACATGGTTTGCGTACTGCATCCCGGCGTACAAAGACCTGCGAGGAGGTTGCTAGGTCGGGGCTGACGAATACACGGGGCTGACGTTATTCTCTCGGGCTACATGGTTTGTTGGCCAGCATCGTGGCCAGCATCGCTGCACGAAGCCTGTATGAGTAATCAATGTGATCAGGCATTGTTATCTGTACGGAAGAACAAAGAAATTTCCTAATAATCACAAAGTAGTCCTATAAAAACGCTCCGGGGAACTGCACGCAACATAAGCCTTAATCGATGTGCGAAGTCCAAGCATAATATGAGGATAGCTCTCTGACAAAGCCGATGGTAAATCGGTCGCTTTCAGGAAAACCTTGTGGCAGCGAGGGTCGGCCACCACGCCCAGAAGCCGCTGCCGACCACCCAGATTGGATAACATCTGAGGCACGCAACAGCGCACGAAGAACAGGCGCGAGAGGCTATAAAATAGGGGACTCGCCCAAGGAAGGCGGATGACGAACCGAGGGCACGGAGACGTGTCGGTCGAACGCTACGGCAATGTTAAACTTTAAATACTAACAACTCATTTTTTTTACTCTAATAAATGTAGTTTCTTGTTATGGAAACCCCGGCTTCGGGTTTTTCCTCCCAGATGGGCATGCAACAAGGCAACCCGACCACAGCCTTTAACTGTCAGTGAAAATTTTCCACTATGCTATTTGCTTCCGGGTTGTAGGCACTTGTGTGAATGTAATAAATGCCTAGGAGTTCAGATAAGTCGTGGAAGACAGATGGCTGGAACTGTCTCTTCTGGTCAGTTGTGACAGTCGACGGTACTCCTAACGACTAACCCAAGTGGACAAGAATGCTTGGGTGACAGTTTCTGCGGTAATATTCGAGATTGGCATAACTTTGGGGCAATCGTGTGAAACGATCAATGCAAGTAAAACATATATCGACAACCTCCAGAAGACGGAAGGGGCCGACTATATTGAGATGGACATGGTCAAAGCGGTCGCCTGGGGGTGTGAATGCAGCCAAGGGTGTGACAGTGTGATGACCGATTTTAGAACGTTGGCAGCTCAAGCATGTTCGGGTCCAGCATCTGACATCTGCATTCATCTTTGGTCACACGTGGCGCGTGAAGATGAGGCGCTGTGTTGCCTTGATGCCTGGATGAGAGAGCGTGTGAAGGGCATCAAAGGCTACCCGACGAAATACAGGTGTTAGTTAAAGTCGAGGAGCGGGACCAGAGAATCACATATCAGGGTTTGTGGGCAATATGACAGAGACATTTCTTCAAGCACTAGAGTCGAGAATTCTTGAAGTAGCCTCAGTTCCGCATCATTCTTCTGCGCCATAGAAAGGGCTGTGAGGTCGATGGAGGGGCGCTCACGTGTGTAGGGTTTTAACGCAATTCTTGAAGGGGCATCCGCCACTGTGTTCTGTTGGCCTCTTACAAAACGTATGTCGTGTGTGAATTCTAAAATGTAGGCCATTTGTCGGATTTCACGTGCTGTATATCATGTGCTGCGCGATGTTAAAGCTTAATTTAAAGGCTTGTGAGTGGTAAGAATAAAAAAATCTCGACCTTTCAGAAAGGAATGGAAATGTTTAAAAGCAAGGTAGATAGGACCTTACAGCCAAATGTACTATAACGTGTTTCAGTTTGCGACAATGTCTTCAAAAAGAAAGCAACTGGTCGCCAATCTTCATCAAGGAATTGTTGTAGCACCGCTCCCGCAGCGGTATAGGATGCGTCTACCATAAGTGAAGTTGGAGCGTCACACTTAGGGTAAGATAGCAGAATAATCTTCGAAAGTTCTTTTTTGATGTGAGTGAACGCGATTTCGACGGCGTCATTCCGCAGGATTTTATTATTCTTCCTTTTTGATCTCTGGAGAAATGAATTAAGGGGCTGAAGAGTTGTGGTGCAGTGTGAAATAAGTCGCCTATAAAATTGACGAGGCCTAGGAACTCACAAAGTTTCCGCACCGAAGTCACAGGATCGTAGTTTTCAATTGCCATAGCTTGATACCTGAGCAGGGAAATACCATGCTGGTCCAGGTGATGTCCAGGAAAATACAGCTCAATACTACCAGCTTACTATCGGTGGCGTTGATTGTAATTCCATATTCATCCAGTCGAGGAAACATTTGGCGCAAGTGTCCTTCGTTCCACTCCTTGTTTGTACTGAAGATTGGAATGACTTCCTGTTTGTACTGAAGATTGGAATATCGTCCATGTAGGTGAAGCCGAAGGTCAGTCCTCGGAGCAGCTGGTCAATGAAGCGTTGACATATTTGGGCCGTGTTTCGAAGACCGAATGGCATGCGTAGGTATTCGAACATGCCGAAAGGTGTTACAACGGCGGTCTTCGGGATGTCGGCCGGTTTTACGGGAACCTGGTAGTATGCTCGTAAAAGGTCGATTTTTGAGAACACGTTGGATCCTTCAATGTTGCTAGTGAAATCTTGAATGTGAGGTATAGGATATCGATGCGGCACGGTGATGTTGTTTAGAGCCCGATAGTCCTCGCAAGGTCCAGTCACCGTTCTTTTTTGGCACCATGTGCAGAGGAGATGACGAGTTACTGGACGATGGTCAAATGCGTCGGAGCTCCAGCGTGTGCTTCAACTTTTCCTTTGTAGATTTTAGACGCTTAGGTCTAAGGTGGCGTGGACGAGCGAACACAGGTTGTCCGGTTATCATTATGATGTGCGTCACCTGGTGTTTGATGGGAGTGTCTGCGGTGCAACAAGTGCTCAAGGGTGGAAAGTCTATTAAGAGCTTAGCCCATGCCGGCTCGAGGTTCGGATTGGGAATCGTCAGACTAAGAGTGGGTAAACTGTACGCAATACCTTGGACGCGTAGGTGCGTTTCAGCATCCAGGAGTTGTTGGCTCCTTATGTCAACGATAATATTCAAGAAACGAAGGAAGTCGCCTCCGATGATTGAATGCCGAACGTCAGCCACCAGACATATCCACCGGAATGTACGACGGAGACCAAGATCAAGAGTTACGGACTTCTCTAAGTAAGTAGTGATTGGAAAGCCGTTTACCGCTCTAAAGGGTGTGAAGTCGAGCCGGTTCCGGCGATCTTCGGATGTTGGAGGAAACACGCAGACTCCAGCACCCGTGTCAATAAAGAAACGCTGTTTTGTTTTCTTCTCGGTAGCGTAGAAGAGGCGGCTCACATGCGGATACACAACACTTGCCGTCGTCACTGAGTGTAGCCCGCTCGCCGAATTTCCAGTGGTTCCAGCAGAGCTGCTCACCTGGAGGCGAGGCTGAATGAGATCGAGTACTGCGAGGGCCGTTGAAGGACGAACGCTGTCCGCGTCTTGACGGTGAACGCTCCGATTGTCGCAGAACGTATACTTTAGTTGAGAGTTGCTCAACTTTGGTGCAGAGTCGACTTCACTCAGCGCAGCCCCTTCAGAGTGATATGAAGGGGGTGTAGGACATTAACTCCGATGTGCGGCAAACACAGCAGGCGTCCCAACTTTTATGAGTTTGTTCGCCATTCTTGCAAGAGCATCTAGAGTGCAATCACCCGCCGTGGACAAAATCATTCTGACCTGATGGAGAAGGCGCGGCAGGAATAGTTCTTTAAAAATGAAGAGGTCTAATGTGTCCGCCTTATCAGCTAGGATATGTTGCATTTTCTGTAGCAAATCGAACGGTTTGCGGTCTGCCAGTTATTCACTTGTGAGGAGTTGTTGTAGCCTGCAATGCTCTGAAGCTGTTGTTCGGCGGATACGCTCTGTCTTAAGAGTGTCATAGGCAACATCCTGGGGAGGTGCGCGGAGTACGTCCCGAACGATTTCTGCGGTAGAATGCGGCAGGGATGCGACAACATAGTCATACTTGGTCTTTTGAGCTGTAATCCTGTTTGCTCGAAGGAGGGCTTCAATATGAATAAACCATATTTCCGAGTCTGCCTGCAAGAATTTGGGAAGATTGTGGGCCATCGACGCGACGCCAAAGGAAGGGAGCGATCCAAGCGCAGCGAGGTTCGGCACACCAGCAGTGAAGGCTTGTTTTGGCAGTAGTATACTTGGGAGTATTCTTGAATCTTCGGTACTCATCGTAGGGCAGTCGGTTGTTCCTGTGACAGGGTAACCGGTTGTAGGATCCTTTATTGCGTGATAAATAGATGGGTGTCTGTCACCGTCGAGATTCGAAATCGTTATTCTGTCCTCGAGCTCTTTTCTTGCGCCTCTAGTTTTCTCCTCGAACCTTCACGTCGTTTTCTCGTCGGTTCAGATTACCTTGCCGCTACAGTTTCAATCTATTGTTACCATTTTAAAAGTTCTACAAATTGTGCAAAACAAACTATAGGGTACGGACGTGTTTAACGTATTGAAAAAAAAGAACAATCACCACGTTTTGTGTAATAAAAACTTGTATCAAGAAGACATTTGAAGGTGTTAAAACAGCACTTGCTTTGCGATGCCATCTTGTCCAACGTTGTGATTAACCACGGAAAAGCAACATAATCTCCTGTGCGCACTTTCATATACAATTGCAAACAGGACATCAGGCTGCCAAGTTCCTCTTCGTGTGAGCCAGGACGGTCAATTACACGCTGGTCAAAGCTACCTTGACGTGGGTGGCGTATGAGCTAGCACTCACGGCACATCAGGTCACATGGGAAGCGCTTGAGAACGTACACACTAAGTAGGAACGTTTTTGTTTGACATGATCACGATTTGAAAGTAAACATTTTGGTAAATATCCACAAGTTTAGGAATGATAAAAAATGTAGAAACAAAAGCTCTAACCACACATAATACAATAGTTCATATCCTGACATTTCGAGGACAGCTCGCTCCCTCGGTCACCGGTGAGTGTTATTGTTCTTGGCTTCGTCTTTCATAGTGCCCGATGTTTTCATCTCCTTTTCAAGCTGCGGTTGTTTCTTTGAGTTAGTTAATGATGAGGTTTCGCTCGCCGCACCCCGCATGACGAATCTTAAACCAGACACGTTGGGGCTTAAAAGTGTTCTCGCTGACCTGTTGATGCTGTCTTAGGTGATTTGTATATGCAAATACTCTAATGAAAAGGCATCTTGGCCAGTTTCTCTACGTGTCAAGAATAGATCGGTTGTTGAATGCGATGGTGTGGCAATACTTCAAAACGTGTTCTGCCAGCGCGCTTCCCTGCACATCATTCTTTTTGGGAAGTTCCTAGTTTCCCCAACGTATATTAACAATAATTGTATTAATAACAACGCCAGTGGCGCTTCATTGGACAGTTAATGCTTTCACATTAATACTTTATTCAAATAAAAAATTACAAAAATAATTGTGCTGACTACAAAAGCAGCGTCCGTCTTGTACATCGGGCAAGGCAACCAGCAGAAATACATAAACAAATGAGCTCGATATAAACAAGAAAATACAACCAATGCATGATCGATGCAAATAGAACGAATGTATGCTCGATGTAAGAAAACAAAATACAACGAATATGAACACACCAAAAAATTTAATGTCGAAAAACAATATTTCTACAGCCAAAGAAAAAAAACTAATTTAAGACAATATGGAGCAAGCAGACACTCAGGCGCATAGTACACTAGGCCAAAGACAATCAGTGAAAACCAAAGACACAAAAAAACATTTGTAACAAATTCCTTTTGAAATTTAAAAGAAGATAGAAGTGGCACCATTTTTTTAGTTATTTCTTAGCATTCTTAAGGCGCTTAAGTACATTAAAGACTCAGGCAGTTTATTGAATATGGAAGATATATTATAGTATCTAGATCTTTTTTCCGAATCAGTACACACACTTGGGACATTAAAGCTCTCTATGGGCCATAAGTTTCTTTTGCTTGGGAACGTCAAGTTTAAAAATAAAGTGATATTAATAATTTATAAGTGTAAATTATATCTTAGAGTTTAGAAAAAAACAAATTCTGGAATCTCTTTTTTTATCTTCTAATTCTAATATTTCGTAAGATGTTCCGTATGCAGTGTTGTTTACCATGTGTTTTAAAATTTATTTTTTTAATTCTGTTTCGCATCGCAAGCAGTGCCCATGAAATGTGAACCCATATCGTAGAATAGATTCTGCTACAGATCTAAAAGCTAGCAATCTTATCTTCACACTACACATACGTATTATATTAAGTAGAGAAGCTGGAACGGGGCGCAGGTTTTTAGTTACGAATTCAACATGTTGATTTCGTCACACGTATTCTTCAACACATAAGCCACAATTTTTGTCCGATTTAGCATAAGGCAAATGTTCACAATGACATTTTATACACTAAGACGAATGAAGTAAAATTGCATGTGACAATGAAATTCGCTAGTGTGCCTATCGGGAGCAAATGAGAATGAAACCATCCCATTAATGTATTTTTTATCTCCTCAAAAGGGCGTACGGTAAAACTAACCCTGTCTCATCAACATACTGATATATCTTAGACAGCAACGGCAAAATTCTTAGCTCATTTACGTAAATATTAAATAGCGTGGGCCCCACAGTGCTTCCTTGTGACACACCGCAGTCCACTTTAGCTGCACTGCTCACATCATTCATTATTTTAATTAATTGCGAACTATCCTTAAGATTGCTGTGAAAAACATTAAAAGACGGGCATTGTGAGCTTAATCTTTGAAGCTTATCTAGCTTTATAAAATGACCAATAGTAGCAAAAGCCTCCAATAGATATATAAACAGTGGTATCGCAAACCTATTGTTGTCCATTCTTATATAAATAACGTATAATCAAGACCTTTTGGCTCTTGATGATATATCCGGTATACAGGATGTCATTCTTAATTTTTGTAAGATCTGCTTCAGTTTTTTAGAGTTATACCAAATACCTCGTTGTCTAATGTTGTCAAGCCCTAGTGGCTTAGTTATTTTTATATAATAAATAATTCGAAAAGGTCATATTTTAATTCGAAAATGTCATATTTTGTTATATGACGCAAGTACGCTGGATAAAGCAGTTGACTTGTGGAGTGACAAGAATGCCACTAACCGGTGGAATTCCATATTTTATCTTTCTTATGATGCGGGGCAGTAACCCAACGTATGATGCGGTGACAGCCCACATCATACGCTGAGAAAACTAAAATCTTCCAGAAAAGCCTACGCCAGCATTAATATGACGTCAAGAAGAATGATGTGCACGGTAAGGCGCTGGCAGAAAACGCTGCGAAGAAGGGCCACACCATTGAATTCAACAATAGCTATATTTTTGACAAGGAGTAAAAACTGCGAAGAAGCCTTTTGTTAGAGTCTTGGCATATTTAAAAACACAAAAGAATACAGCAACCGGTCAGCTGGGACACGTCCAAGCGCCTACGTGCGAAATTTACGATGCGTCATGCCGAGTTCGTCGAGCTATACGCCATCAGCAACAAAGACGAAGGAATAACGGCCGCTTTAAAGAAAGACAAAACGGGCACTATAAAATACGACGACAATAGCAAAACCACTCACCTGTTATCAAGGGGCCAAGCTAGGATCGAAGCGTCGGGATCTTTATTACTTTATAATTTGTTTTTAGAGCCTTACGTTTTTACATTTTTATCAATACTGGGGTATGTTTCTAGTTAAGACTGTATCAATGCTTTGTGCTTTTGATTCGTCTTTACCTGAGGCACTTTAAGAATTTATTATTTGGAATTTTTGTAGCCAAGTACCCAGTTTCAGCGCACGTTACAGCTGAATATAGCTTTAATGTTATTGCTCATTAATCAATAGAATTTTAGAATAGCGCGTCTCCGCAACAGGACAAAACCCAAGAACCTCGCGCCTGTAACTTGTAACGGTACCAAAATGTAGTCGCAGCTACTGATTGACACGGGAAACACTTTATCATAAAAAAAAACAGTTCAATCTCAAATAACAGTTTATATATTTTTTTTCAATATCAGAATGCGACACGGGGACCGACCAGCTGTGTCATATTCGAGTGGTCTTGTAATGACGTTCGCCGAGAGGTGCTTACCCGTCTTAAGCAGCAAGACCGGAGATCGTCGCCTTTATTTGTGCGATTTTAAACAGTTTGTGGAATGTCCATTGCTCTCCCGTATGAGAGAAATGTGGTTCTGTATAGAAAATCGCAGTTTCGAGGACGCGTCAAATGTTGCTCGCAATTCGCCCGCGGTTCTGAGAGACACAATTTTCGAACGCGGCAAGTCTTGGCTTTAGCCAACTCCTACCTCCTCATGCCTCGAGACAGCGACAGAAGGGTTTTAAGGCTAGTTTCATTAAACACGTTATTTTGGAAATATAGCGTGCGCACCAAAAAACCTAAGACACGTTTTTGGTATGGTGCTTGCTGGGGCGACGACGCTGTTTGTTTTTTTTTTGTGTACGCAAACCTTAGGGTTGCGCTATACTAAAACTCCTTACAGCTTTAGCGTCAACCAGATAGCCATTGTTCTTATTTTGCGCTTCTCATTATTTTTACTCCTTTTACTCTGGCTTTCCTGAACCAAGACGCGCAGCTACTATTGAATTATATTATGAATATTGACTTCTATTATTAGCATTAAAATAATAAATGTGTTTTATTTAGGCCTATTCATCTTTTTCTAAAAATTTGTAGCGACTTTGAGTAAACATTTTTGTTCAATCCATTAAGAGGTTGCATACTTTTGAATCCTTGTAATATTTTATCGCTTGTTTTATTGTGTAATTTTCAATACTTTTCATGCTCACCCGGTCACAGCAACGGTAATATCTGCGGGACTTTTCCCGTGCTTTTCAAGAAGGTGGTAAAAGGTTACGTTTGCTTCCGCATAGGTCCTATCGGCAACAGGCCAGTCGATATCGTAGTCCACAAACGTTTGCGCAAATCCCTAGAAAGAGAGGCACATATTAAAGTGTTAAGCAAATATGCGCAGACGAATGCTTTCTGATATATTATATTACTTTTCACACTTACGGCTGCGGCAAAAAATTATCAAAAACAATATTTTGAAAGCAACACGTACCTTTTCCTTTTGAATAGAAGTGAGCAGGAACTGAATGTTTGGATCTGACGTATGTTCATAGCGCATGTTGACCTAATTGATAATAAACATTAATAATTAATACAAACCAACATATATTAAGCCCATAACCCCTTTGCGCCCCGTAACTTTAAAGTAGTGTAATAGCCGAGATCAAAGATTCTAGCGGTGAATTTTAAATTAGGAGTCACCTTGAACCAGCCTAAAAAAACACATGCTCCACTAACCACTTCATTACCTGGATTGCAAATTTGTCACGTATAAAAGTCGTTCATTGACGCCAAATGTAAATTAAAACCATGTTTTGCTTTAAGATTAATGTTTGTATTGACTCTATATTAAAGCGGAGGGCTAGCGAATCTTTATAGAGAAGTTGCATGCCAAACAGTTGCTAATATTAATTTTAATTTCGCGCGAAGGCAATATTTCAAAAGGTTGGTAAATATGGAACATCTAAACATATGTAGTTATGGGAAAAGCATCTAAAATCGCGGTATATATACGTGGGAGGAAGGCGGCGAAAAATTTCTATATCGGTCATTTCCAAATATATTTTTAGGGGCTGTCTGGTACAAAATTACCGGCGGTTAGAAAATAATCACTCCAGATTCTTGGCCCTGTGGGCTGCTTCAATTAGGGGTTACCTTTAAAACCATGTCGAAGGCGTAGCAGCACAACGTACGCATCCTGACGTCTTTCTTAATATGTGACAATAAGAAGTGTATTCATTCTTGCGATATGATCGTCAATTCTACTTTCTATCGGTAGATCTGAAACTTCGGAACTAGCAAATAGATGGCTTCTTCAATGCTGGGCACATCACAGTGCTTTCATTCTTTGGACACGTAACTTAGTAGTAGGAAAGTGACGTGTGGATGCTCAATAAACCGATTTCACTATCCAAGTTTGTTACGCCACCGCTGCCGCAATACATTTAAGGAACTTCGGTCTTTGTGCACGGGGGGGGGGAGACCTTGCTGGGGCTCTGCGCGCGCAGAGCACGATATGGCATGACCGCCTCGTGTACTGCTGCCAGCCTCCTCTGAACTAAAGTAATGGCTGCGTAACGCACGCGTGGAACCCACAGTGAAGTCCGTCTATTGTGATCCTCCTTTATTCTTCTGAACGAGCTCCTCTATCGAGGAGGCGTAAATAAAAATTGAACGTTGAAAATGTTTATACAGCGATAGTTCAGTGTTCCTCTTGATTATTAAAATACTGGATTTACGCTGCTGATATGAACAATAGATTAGTGCTTCGTGTATTGTCATCTCAATGTTCGTTATAAAGAATTATTTTTTAAACGCGAACCGTTACATTTCGCGTTTATATAGGATAGGCTGCGCCTGTCCTCTCTTTGCTTTGGACATGGGTTTGTGTCTGACTTTTTATTTGTATCGATAAATTCGCGCTCCTCGGAGGTCAGGGTGCTTGAAAGTTCTAAGAGCCTTCTGATGACCTACCTATTAAAGGGTTCATTACTTTCCATTGTTCTTCGTTGATGAGCAGCTGGACAACCCAGGCACGGGTTTGCTGGTGGTACACACATTCAATATTGAGGCGAGAATGTCATGTTGGTTACAAGCAGCTAAATATTCCGTCTCACCCAAGTTCCGCCATCGATTGATCTTTCTGCGAGTACTCCATTTGGATGCCCCTGACGCGTCGCCATTGTTTAGCTTCATGGCACCTCCCCTCATGCAAGTGTGCACGTAGCGATAGGTCTGCTGTACTGCAGGCGACACGGCACGGTGCGCGCACGTGCTCGTAATGGTCTGTTGTGGCAGCTGGTGACCCGCCGCCGACAACACGCCGTATTTGAGGGGACGCTCCGTCATTTTTTCCTCCAGTACATCCCATCCTACGGCACTTTGACGATATTTGTATATGCAATATGATCTAATAGAGAGCTTTAGATGGCTGCCGTCCAAGTTGGTTTGCCGGATATTTGTGCTAAGACCCTGATTAGTTGTTTAGCCTCCTTCAAAAATGTGTTGATATCCTAGAACTTGATGTTTCCGGCTTACTTTTAGAGGCAATGCATTTGCTCTGTCTATGGCTTAATGTTTATGCCCTTAATACCCCATTCACACGACCGTCAAGGTACCTTTAGCTAAGGGAACTTTACTCTCTGAGGCCAATCAATTAACGGACTTTCTCACGTGGCGTGTGCTCGCGACCCAAGTGCACGGGCTGATTCGCTGATTCGCCGATAGCAAAGGGACCTATGTTAAAGGTGCCTTTATGTTGACCGTGTGAATGGGTATTACATTCAGGCAAATAGCCTGTACTAGGTTTCGTCGGGTGAGCCTCCTTGAATTACAAGCAAAGCTCTCAAAGACCTGTTGGAAGGCTTTCGTGTGGTGGCTTCTTTAGTGGGCAAAAGCAATCTACGCGTCTGTGATACGATAAAAAATACAGGCTGTTTGCTAAAGTGCCGGTTGCCACCGAAGCAATTTTCGTGAACTGACTGATTTCTTCTTGTGTACCCTCGTTGTAATCTGCAACCTCACTTCTCGTGCCTTATAATTTGACTAAAATAAACGTTTTTGCATAACTTGTTTTTTAACTTTATAGAATCATCATCATGCAGTGAGCACACAACGATACAGTTATAAATTATTACCCAATTTCGGAATAAAAAAACACTACTGAATTTTTTATCGGCCATATAAACTTTCCCCTCCTCTCTCTACCGCATAAATCAGAGTAACTTGCGTGGTCTGAAACCAACCTGATAAAACATTGCATGGATACTCGATTGTAGATGATTTAGGGTGTTGGTTTCTAATTTATGATAACGAAAGAGGGACATTTAAGTCAAACAGACAGCAAAGGTTTTCGGCTTGCAACGGAATGTTTACTGGTTTCACTTAGCCATCCGAAGCTCGACGGAGGAGCCTCGGGGAGGGGGGGGGGGGGGAGAGTGGTGGGTGAGAGAAGCTGGAGTCACGTGGCCCTATCAGCAGCAAAGTCCTCGGGGGGCACAAATCCTAATTCGGCAGGGAAATCCTCGAGTTCCTACACATTAAACCTTCTGTCTCAAACCTGTTCAGCCCTTCCCTTTCTCTTTCGGATGGAGAGATTCGCTTCCTGCGAGGCGAGAGGAATCCTCCAAAGACATAAAACAGACGAACTTCCCGTATCTTTCTACTCCTTCTCTTCTCCGCGTTCTCCTCCCCCCCCCCCCCCCTCCTCTCTCATCCTTTCCTTCTCCTGGAAGGCACCGCCGGCACTCGGGGATTTGTGTAACGTGAACGTGTCGGATAACACACCGCAGACCCCACCTTCCGTCGTGTTCGCATAGCTGCTGGCAGGACCAGATGACTTCTGCTTCCCTCCCGCACCAACCTCCCCCCCCCCGCCCCCTATCTTCTCGACGCTCCGCCGTCGAGCTCCGGGTGGCGAAGTGAAACCAGTAAACGTTCTGTTGCAAGTCGAAAGACTGTGTTGTCTGCTTGTCTTCCATGTCCCACTTTCGTTATCATAATACACTCGATTATTTTTAAATTTAATTTCCGTTTCGATCAAAGGTATCGGAACCAATTAGTCATAAGAAACTAATAAAAGAAAGCATAAACAAAAACTTCTGCGGCCTATTGACTACTGATTAATTGAAAAGCCTCGATTCTCACGAAATGCACAACACACAACCACGCAGCGCCTTAGTGAGCCCACTACAAGAGCTCCCGAAAAGGACCAAAATATGTTTTACACTTTCATCTCCCACTGTCAAAAGACCAATAGGCAACAGAAATAGCGACATATTCTCATCACTCTGGGGTGGGAAGGAATAAACTAACATACATATTAAAGTTGTTTACTTTTTGTCCCATTGTTTGGATCATAATGTTTAATGTTTCACCAGCGGACTTTCTCTTCTCAGACACATATTCCCCGGTTGTAGTACGTAGCGAGCTAAACATATGACACTGGAGCGAAAGCATCCTAAATGGGCGCAAGCATCACGGAGCTTTAAACTAAGTCCGCAGCATTACGAACAGAATACAGACCACAACACCGCCCTCCAGCCCATTGGACGAAAAAATTACTTCGCCTTTCCTACACATGTCCTTTCTCCTGTAACATCAGAGGACTCCTAGACTGGACCTGAAGGCCCCATTGCTGCCATGCTCAAAAGGAAGACAGCGATAGAAATGATAGTAAAGCATCGAGACGGCGAAGCATCCAGCATAAAACGATGGTGAGCTGAAATATTAATTTCAAACAATACAGGAGCTGTAGGCGGGATGCTACAATCCCTATAGCACTACTCGTAAGGCGATATCTCCAATGGGCGGCCATAATCTTGGAAAAAGAGGTCGAGATTAATCGAGGCCGACAAGGCGCGTGACGTAAACATATCTTGTTTCCTGCTCTCCGCTTTGCCCCCTCAAGGCAGCGAGGCGGAGAAGACGCAAGGCCGTTCCCTCTCCTTCTATGAGAAACAAGACGTCAACATATCTCAAATGCGCCTCCTTTTTTTAGAAAAATACGGTCATCCGTTCGAGATATATCGCTGTATGAGTGATGTTTTGGTGAATGTAGATTTCGTTTCACGTTTTTGCAACCGTGCTTTGTGGAATCCAGATTTCAGTTCAGCATCCCATTAAACATACCGACATTGTCCCACTTTTATCTGTTTGGTGCAGGCGATTGTAACGAAGGGCCGACCACCGGGAGGAACCATGTTAAAAAAACTCGGAAAGATTAATGTCGGCTATTCAAGCGCGTTGACCCACTACGTCTCTTACTAGATAATTAATTTACTTTAGTAATACATTATGATCATGCTCTACCTTGTTCTTTCTTGACAAGAAACCCCGGCATTCTACCGGTGAAAAAAAAAAATAATCGTATGAAACACGCGTGAACGCTGAGTGTTCCGACCCTTCCTAGATAGTAAACAATTCAATATATCAGATCGAAGCAACATCACTTAGAATGTGATGTTGCTTCGATCAACCTATACAAGTTACATCTTTGTATAGGTAACCTATACAAAGATGTAAGTAAAGAATATAAAGCCCATAGTAAGGTGTGTTGTTGGGCGAATCGGTGCATGACGATAATAAATGAAACAGCATGAAAGACACAAGGCGAACAGTTTCTATTTCAGTGCTGGTTTTTTGTTTTATTGAATTTTGTTCTAAGAAAATGAGGATCTGCACTCAGCGCTCAGTTTCTGTGTGCTCTACGTCTACTCGTTTAATTTTTTTTTGCGTTGACATGCTTGTTTGCATCACATTTCAGACAGCATACTTACGCCGTTTCAAACAGGTTTGAGTGGACACAAAAAAAAAAAAAAACACCGTGAGAAGACGGTCCCGTGCAGAAATTGAGTGGTCTATGATATACATTTAGCTTGTAGGTTTAAGTGGGTAGGGCAAGCTTCAAGGTGTATCAATGACAAGCTAATGGAACACAAATTAAACCTACAGAATCATCGTGCGAATTCGGAGTTAGCTAAACACGTGGACGAATGCAATAATTGTAGTGCACAATGGTCAGGAACAGAAATAGTACACCAAGAGGTAGATAACATGAAGAGAGCTGCAAGAAAACAATCCTGATAAGAACAAGAGGAAATTATCAGTCAGGCTTCTATGCAGCTTGGTAGTATTTCAAAGAAAGTTTTGCACGTCTAGTTGTGCCTTTCTATGTTCGTCCAATTTTCGCAAGTGCACGTCCCCTTGATGGTCTTTCCTGTGCACAAAAAGTCGGGGTGGCTAGGTTTGGGTCAAACATGGAGCTTATGCCTCCCTTATTAATCAACATTTTTTTTACTGTTGCTCGATTTATTTTATATTTTTCTTAAAAAAAAATTTGTCTAGTGAAGTTTTTATTGAAAAGATGACTGTGTAGATTATGCGTCAAGGGTGCCAACCTTAACTATGTGTCGCGAAAGTTTGTTTTATTTTGATTTTTTCAGATAGTAGTTTGTAAGCTTTACGTCTTAACAAACCAAAGGCATCATCGTGTGTGTGTATGCCCGCGGCACTCGCGACTCTTTTTAAACTCCATCCTTTCGCTCTGGAGGACCTGTAGATTGTAAGAGGAGCTTTGCCGATTTTTTAGTTGTGTAATTCAAGGGGCATCATCTGACTTCCGTATTCCGAAATCACATATCGTTCACCCATGTTTGCGCAAGTTTCCGAAAAAGTAAACTTTAGTTCAATATAAAATCCAGAATTTCCTTTCCATATAACTTGCTTAGTTTGCCCCGCCATCCAAACGTTACGTCACCGACTGGAAGCATTGCGCATGGCTTCCGATTAGATATGCCCGCCTTCACCGTGCACGCGACTAACATCCAGCAAAGAAGGTTGTACGTGCTACCATATTTTATGATTAGGCTTATTTGCACAAGGTAGTTTTGGCTACGTGCTGTCCTGTGAGAAGAGAGGCGCCTGGGATTTTGAGAAAACCGTTTGTGCTTCGCTCGACCCGCTGCTATCGAGTCTTTTTTTAAATCGCTATTTAGATATTGTTTTTATTACAAAAGTTGGGGATTTGCGGCCTCCTTGGTAAAGTGCTTATGACACGTATGTTACCTTTCGCAACATTCTGCTCCACGCCCACCAGTTTCAACCAGCGAGGCTCTGCTCGACGCCGATCATTTCTGCGAAACGTTTGCCCCATTGCACCGTTGGTGAACATCTGACACCGTGCCCTGTCATCCAGAAACACAAACTTTGCCCCACAGAAGCGGCACCATCGCATCTTCTGTACTACAATACGGACGGTCGTGCTGCACTTCGTTGAGATTTGCGGCCTCTTTGGCTAAAGTGCTCATCAAACGTCTGTTCCATCTCGCAGCATTCCGCTCTACGCCACCAGTCTCCACCAGCGAAGCTTCGCTCGACGGCGATTATTTATAAGAAGCTTGTGTCATTTCACCGTTGCTGAAGATCGGACATCGAAACATGTCATCCTGCAATACAATATACGCCCCACAGAGGCGGCACCATCGCATCTTCTGTGCTACAAAACGGACGGTCGTGCTGCACTTCGTTAAGATTTGCGGCCTCCTTGGCTGAAGTGCTTATCAAACGTCTGTTACATCTCGCAGCATTCCGCTCTATGCCACCACACTCTTAAAATTCCTTTAGAGAGGGAGAAACTTTCGTCCCTGAAGCAGGGGAGCAAATAGTTCCTCCATCGCCTGCAGCTTATTTTGGAGGCACTGAATCGAGCAAATCAAGCTCATTAAGGCTTAACGTGGACGCTACGTCTTTTGTACGGGACGAGAGGAGCATCAAATAAAAGCGCAACACGAGCTTTCCGCGAACTGTGTTTCTTTCCTAAGCCAGAATCATCCCGCAGGTACAGAAACTTGCGTTTCGCAAGCAGTTACTCAGTCTTCTCGTCGTCAGCACTGCGATCGTAAACGGAGACAACCGATACCCAGTTACTTCGCGCACTTTACGTCTTACCTTTGATGTCCTTCAAGTTACGATTCCTTCGTCAACCGCACATCACGGAGGAATGGCAAACCAATCCGCGAAACCAAAAGCCGCTTTCAAAAGAACATACTCGAAGCCACTGTTTATCGCGTAGCTTGAAAGAATGTTAAATCTCTTGCCACCAGATGGCAGGGTCAAGCATAGTAATTGCAAGTAGTTAGGCAAGGTGGCGTTAGGTACTGTCCAATTCATGATCTACAATGAATTATTTTCATTTTCTCAGGTCATCATTGCGCTTCGGGAACCTCTACTATACACAAATGTACACACATTAGGCATACTACAAGCAACTGGTGAACATACTTTGAGCGAATGCACATAAATGGCACATACAAACATCTATACAACAGCACATTAACCCGAACACTACACCTGACCTCTGCTTTTCCCTCTTTTATACTGGTCGTTTTGAACGTGCGGAATTTCTCGGTGACTGCCTAAGCAATAGAAAATATTCCCAGCATGTCGATTTATTTCCAGCAATGTCATACCTCTGAGAGTATTTTCAATGGCTCAGGGGATGAATCTCTTATAAAAAGTAAATGCTCGATCATGCCGTAATGTTTTGAAATCCAATAAATCAAGCCGCTCCAATGCAGTTTGGAGCCATGAGTTTGTTTCCCCGCACGGCACGCCGTAGCCTGTATTTCTATTGTAGTGTTTGTTTTTCTATTTGAGCTGTTCGCAGACGGCTGCAATTGGCGTCTTGAATTAATCTCTGTAGAGCGGATACTCACTCAGCTGAAATGTGATGCTTCAAGGCAGAGAAATTGTTTTTCAATTAACTTGAATGCAGTGAAAGCCGCGACTTGCGGCAGGTGTTAAGTGTACGATGCTACTCCATGGCGAGCTCGAAAACTTCTAGCGCTTATCCCAGCGTGCCACTTCGAGTTGGAGGGCCGTAGTATATTTAACCAGCAAAATAAAGGGTAGCTTTTGTTTTTCAATTTTACCCACTTTTTTTTTAATGCTCAAATTCCACACTGTAAATATACGTACTTTCCGTCATAATTTGGTACTGTTCAGTCCTTTACCCAGAGCGCAATCGCTCTCGGGGAGGAGACAACTGGCAGTCACATTGGCCACTGTACGATAGGAGCTTACTGTTCAGACCAGCGTTATAACATCACTATCCGCACGTCGATCGATTGCACCTAATCCCTCAAGGGGTCGTAAACTCTTTAATGTAAAGCGGAATGTCAACCTGCGACACCCCGCCCCCTCCGATCACGGCCCGACCAGCGGCATTACTGCCCGACAGTTTACGTCATCTCATCTTGTTGTTACACCACTGATACGCGAACACACGGTCGCATCGGCGATAATTCCAGTCTTTCGTTCACAACGCACAACACTGCCATCACGATGTTGCTACTATGTTTCTGGAAGGTAAACATCTTCGACAGACGTCTGTCTGGTTGGGAAGTAATAATGGAAAAATAATTGAGTCCAACCAAACTTAATTTTGGTTGGAGTCAATTATTTTTCCATTACTATGTTTCTGACACGCAGAAATACAGAGCCATGCACATTGATGGCCGGTTGGCACTCGGCATCAGAAAACAGAACCGAACACAGCACGGAAGGCACCCAGGCAGCCGGCAGCAATACCTGCATGTCTTGGACGCAGTTCCTGCGATTTGCATAATGTCGAAAATGTCGGCACAGTTCCGACAGTTCCGCGTGCTTCCGCTACTGTAGTTCCGCGTGGGTCCAGCAATCTGGACGGCCATCTTACCCAGTGTACGTAGCGCTGCTGACACTGCTCCGGAACTTCGCTGTTTCTAGCGGCTTCGTTTGCTCGTTTGATAAAATTAGTGATAAAAACGTCAATGCAACTGAAATGATCTGCACGTTTGGACTACAAGACGAAATCACAGGCGGTTTTCGCTGCCGCTGAAGCTCAATATACCCAAAAACATTTATTAAACAACGTGCGCGACGTGCCCGTCAAACGAAACCGAAAGAAGATGAAACGGGAGGGTGGGAGGGTGGGAGGGTTCGAGGACCGAGGACAATATATTTCTTTGAAAAGAAAAATATTGTCCCCGGTGTTTATGTAGATTTCACAAAAGTCTTCAATTACCTAAACCATAAACAACTCTTTCAAAAGCTCGAGACATATGGTATCAGAGGACAGGCTTTGACATTACTAAAGAGCTACTTGTGTCACCGGAATCAGTACCTCCACGTTAACGGTTATTCGTCAGATGTACAGAATTTAACTTCAGGTGTGCCTCAAGGAAGCATTTTAGGACCGTTCGTGTTTAATATATATATCAATGATTTAGTCAACATAAACCAACAGGCAAAATTTTGTATCTGTGCTGACGACACAGCATCTTTGTATCTGCTCGGACTGGGAGTGAAATAGCTGATATTGCGAATAACGTACTAGCAGAGCTAGAATCATGGGTAAATGCAAACTTGCTAAAAATCAACACAGCTAAGACAAAGGCTATTTGCTTTAAACCTAAAAACAAATTTGTTGAAATTCCGACCAATATCATAATTTACTCTTCACCGACTGAGGTTGTTAGATCATTTAAAACACTAGGGGTGTATGTTTCCGAACATATGTTTTGGGACGCTCACTGTGACCACATCACATAAAAGCTAAGTCACGTGGTAGGTTTAATGCATCGGAATTCTTATATACTTCCATTCAGTGTTAAACTACTTCTGTACCAGTCATTACTTTGTTCCCATCAAAACTATTGTCATTTGATTTGGGGGACGACCACAGGATTGAACCTTCAGAAAGTACATCTCTTGCAAAAAAAGCTCTAAGAATAATTTGCAATGTCGGCTATGACTTTCACACAGAACCCCTTTTTCGCGATCTGAATGTCATGAAAATCTGCACACTCTGCAACTTTATGTTATGCATGAAATATAAAATAGAATGCAGTAAAAATAGAGACTGTTTCATTTTTCTAGCGTCACTGAAGGAAAAAAGCTTAATTTATCCCAACTCGTAGTTCTGAACCCTGGTTCATTGAAAACTCCCGCTCCAACTATAGTCTTCAGAGAACCAAAATAACTCTCCCAAAGTTGCTAAATATGCAAACCCTAAATCACATAGACATAACTACTCTTTCACCCAAAGAATTACGGTCTTATGTTTTGTGTTGCGAGTGATATGGTTACACTTAAGTTGCATTTGTATTGTACTTGCTTTGTTGCTTGTTTTTAGTTTTTAAATCCACTGTTCTCTGCATTAGCTAATATTGTATCACTTTTTATCTTTTTTTTCTTTTCTTCCTTTTAGTATATATGCCTAACAGAAACTTGGCTTGTAGATGGAATTTCTAGTTTTAATTATTTTCCACCCAAGTATGAAGTCTATAGACGTGATCGTGACAATGTGAAAACGGGAAAGAGCTTGGGGGGAGGTGTATTGATTGCTGTAGATAGGAGCTTGAGAGTTCATCCGAGGAGCGATCTCGAGTTTTATCCTGAGAGCGTGTGGATTGAAGTAATGTCTACCGATGGTAGAAATTTCCTCATTGGCAATTACTATTTTCCGCCGATGTTTGATCACATTATTTTCTGTGAGCATATCAACTTCCTGGAAGAAAGAATTGACTTCTCTAAATTTCGAGTGCACATGTATGGTGATTTCAACCTTCCTGGTTACGATTGGGAGTCAGGCAGCTTCTTAGTTAGTCATACGAACACACGGTGAAAGCTACTTTGTCTGTTAGACTTCGTTCATTTCAATGGTTTTGAACAACGTAATACAGTACGCAACTGCTGTGGAAACATACTTGACCTTGCCCTGGTCACCTCGGTTGTTGATATCAGTCTTGCCAAAGCTCCGCTATCTCGGGTGGATAACTATCATCAACCTTTTATTGTATCGTTTTTCTTCCCACTTGCCAAGCGCATTTTCCATTCACAATCATGGTTTTCCTACTCCAACGGTGATTACTATTCCTTGTATCAGTACCTTCGGGACTGTGACTGGAGTAGTGTTCTAGCTGATCAGTGTGTTGAATCATCAACTTCCACACTTTCGACTATTGTCCAGGAAAGCATGCAACTCTTCATATCAAAAAGGGTGTCTTATAAAAGTGACTATCCCATATGGTTCTCGAAGGAACTAAGGCATTGCTTAAGGCGCAAGCTACACTATCATCGCCTGTACAAAAAAACTGGCAATGTCGTTTGGTACACGAGATTTAGTCAATGTCGTGCAGAGGAGAAAACAATTGTTTAACCGAGATAAACTACAACATGCTGACATCGCCGAGAAATCATTGAGCACACAGCCACAGTGTATGTGGAAGTTTGTCAAAGAGAGCATCAAAGAGAATGTTACCACGATCACATTGCGAGATAATGATGATTGCGTCTCTGACCCTGTTGATGTAGCTAATATTTTTGCGCGCCATTTTAGTGCCTCTTTCAGTACAAATAATGGCCTAATGCCTAGCTCGAATATAAATTGCCTGGATTGTTTTACTGTCGCTCCAAATAATGAATCTGAAGTCTTAGAGGAAATTAAAAAATTGAACCCAAAGTTATCTACGGGAGTAGATAGAATTCCCAGCTTCATAGTAAAACGTTGTGCTCCACTCCTTTGTCCAGTTTTGGTTCATATATTTAACTTATCACTTGCATCTGAAACATTTCCTACCGCTTGGAAGCGCTCTGTTGTTGTTCCATTACATAAATCTGGTGATCGATCCATGGTTAACAACTATAGGCCAGTCTCCCTCCTTTGTAGTTTGTCTAAAGTTTATGAAATTGTTTTGCACACCCGCCTTTATGCATATTTTTGACGGAAGATTATTCCTGAGCAACATGGTTTCATGAAAGGCCGCTCCACAGAAACAAACCTGTGTTCCTTTCTATATCAGATTGTGCCATCTGTCAATAGCGGAGGACAAGCGGATGTAGTCTACTTTGATATGAGTAAAGCTTTTGACAAAGTTAATCAACGACTACCGTTGAGTAAACTCTGCAGTTACGGTCTGTCCCTTAAGTATTGTCGTCTCCTCGGTATTTACCTATCTCATCGGCTGAACTTTGTGCGAGTATCCGGCCGATTATCTGCTCCTTTTTTATCTACTTCTGGGGTTCCTCAAGGCAGTAACCTCGGTCCTTTGCTGTTTTTAATTTTTGTAAATGATCTAGCTTCCTGTATTAAACACACGAGGTTTTTGTTATTTGCTGATGATATTAAGTTGTTTACAACGGTTAAAACGGTTGACGATTGTGAATGCCTTCAGCGTGATATAGATTTTATTTCGGCGTGGTGTTTTTCAAATGACCTACTCTTAAATGAGTCAAAGACGAAACTTATGTCCGTTTCTAGAAAGCATGAAATTTTGAGTTTTCCCTATGTATTAGATTCCGCCAATATTACTCGCGTTGAGGTCATCCGTGATCTAGGCGTTTTTATGGATCCTGTAATTAATTTCAATCATCACGTGACTGCAATTACGAATGCTTCCGTTAGAGTACTGGGAGCCATTACACGAGCGACGCGCGGTTTTTCTAAACCACTTTGTATTTTACGTTTGTTTTCTTCACTGGTGCGTAGTCGTGTTGAATATGCCTCAGTTGTTTGGAACTGTATTGGAGTGACAAATTCAGGTGTAATTGAGAGTGTTCAACGTAGATTCGTTCGTGTTTTGTTTGATCGTTATTTTCAACCGAATTATTTCTATAGTTATGAGAGGATTTGTGAACTCGTGAAGTTAGACTCGTTGCACAACAAGAGAACAATTTGTGAATTGACATATTTGTATAAGATTGTAAATCGTATAATTGATTTCCCAGAGCTACTCAGTCACATCTACTTGCACGTTCCTCGTAAGTCTTGTAGACTTTCTACTTTGTTTTACCCTACTGACTTTTACCATGCTGCACCCATGACACGCCTACAACTGACTTATGACCATTTAGAACAGATACGTGCGAATGCTAGCCTTGATATTTTTGATGAAAAGCGTTAATTTCGAAATTGTGTTGAGGCTATTGTTTTTTCCTAACGTTTCTCTTTTGTCCTGTTTCACATTTGACTACTCATTGACTCATTGATAAGTGCACCACTAAGGAGGCGTTAAGCTGTTGGTGGGTCACTGAAAATAAGAATAAATAAGAATAAATAAATAAATAAATTTCTGGGAAGCTTATGTCATTTCACGGTTACTGAAGATCGGACATCGAACCTATTCATCCTGCAACACAATATACGCCCCACAGAGGCGGCACCATCGCATCTTCTGTTCTAAAAAACGGACGGTCGTCCGGCACTTTATTGAGATTGGCGGCCTCCTTGACTGAAGTGCCTATCAAACGTCTGTTACATCTCGCAGCATTTCGCTCTACGCCACCAGTCTCCACCAGCGAGGCTTCGCTCGACGGCGATCATTTCTGAGAAGCTTATGTCATTTCACCGTTGCTAAAGATTGGACATCGAACCTTGTCATCCTGCAACACAATATACGCCCCAGAGAGGTGGCACCATCGCATCTCCTGTGCTACAAAACGGACGGTCGTGCTGCACCTCGTTGGGATTTGCGACCTCCTTGACTGAAGTGCTTATCAAACGTATGTTACATCTCGCAGCATTACGCTCAACGCCACCAGTCTTCACCAGCGAGCCTTCGCTCGACGGCAAACATTTCTGAGAAGCTTATGTCATTTCACCGTTGCTGAAGATCGGACATCGAATCCTGGCATCCTGCAACACAATATACGCCCCAAAAAGGCGGCACCATCGCATCTTCTATGCTACAAAACGGACGGTCGTGCTGCACTTCGTTGGGATTTGCATCCTCCTTGACTGAAGTGCTTGTCAAACGTCTGTTACATCTCGCAGGAGTACGCTCAACGCCACCAGTCTCCACCAGCGAGGCTTCGCTCGACGGCGATCATTTCTGAGAAGCTTATGCCATTTCACCGTTGCTGAAGATCGGACATCGAACCTTGTCATCCTATCAACACAATATACGCCCTACAGAGGCGGCACCATCGCATTTTCTGTGCTAAAAAACAGACGGTCGTGCTGCACTTCGTTGGGATTTGCGGCCTCCTTCACTGAAGGGCTTATCAAACCATAGAGTTAATACAATACACGCTAGAGGCTCAGCTGGCGCTAGTGTCTACGGGACTTCCGGTTGCAAATTGAAGCAGACAGCATGCAGTCTACTTTTCCAGTCTTCCTGTGTATTCCTATGGTAAAAAGCGCGTGAATTTTGTCTCTTCGCCGGAAAACAACGTGAATAACTTTTGTGATTTCGGTTGTATCGGATAGTATGTACCTTTATTAATATATTGGAAGTGTAATTGCTTTAGTTACAGCATTTTGTATTTAACACTGAACGATGTTAAACTTCGCTATATTTCAGGCCCAAACCTCTGTTCCATGGCAGGTATATAGAAACGAGCGACGATTCTAAGCAAAATAACGATCGAAGGGAATGTAGAGTGTGTTCAAAGTTCGCCAGCATTCCGCTGGTGCTTATATATTGCTAAAATGCCCGTTCTGTCACGATATGAAAATGACCCAGTCGTGCATCTTTACGAGTGGCTAAAAAAACGTTCGAAACGTAAAGGATAAAGTACGTGAACTACTAAAGGTTAGTTTTCTTACTATTTCCTTTGTCGGGCTGTTTTTATCGGGAACCTGTTCCCTGGCTTCTCCCTATTTGCAAAGATTTGGAGCGTGCGGGTGATGATTTGAACCCAGAACAATTAAAGGGCCGGTGCAACGATGTTCAATTGGAATGTTTTTCACTTTACACGAGCTTACTGGCACTAGTGTGACTCAAGGATACTTGCAGGCAACGCCACTGACCAAGAAACTGCTTCGTTGCGCTGTAATTGCGCGGACAAAACCGAGCGTTTTCATTCAATCTCTCCTTCGCAAAACCTGATGACGTAGCTGGGCGGTAGCAGTACCGCCCCGTGGCGATATTTGAATGCGGCTCATAGATTGGACCCGAGCATTGCGTGGGCACTCGATTTGGGCTCGTGATAATCTATAGCTCGAGAAGCATTCGGGTAGTGTCCTGTGTCCAATCGCTGCAATGACAACAGCCGAACCATAACAATGTCTGGAACTCAGCCCGTGTCCTGTCCCTTGCCAACCCCAGCGCATGGCTATGATGAACAGTGGCGGCATATAAGCGGCTCCATATCACATGGCCGCTTGTTCTGGCTGCGAGTTGAGGGGGTGAACTCTGCTCGTTTTTCTTTATTTTCTTCTGCGACTTCGATTGCGTGTGGTGAAAAACGAACGGGTATTTCACAGGTCATTAACGTCCGCGATCCGTTCTAAGCGGTATTTGCGCAAAATACAAAAATCGTTGCGTCGCCCCTTTAAGCATCTTCGCACATATTCATGAGCAGAAAGAATAAAGCAGTACTTATTTATTGCAAATCGGACTATATTACGTGACTTTCAATTTATTTTGATCGTCTGCAAGAACAATGAGTTACTTATTCAGTGTTACTTCGTAGTTCCTGCCGTCTCTCTTGGCTTTCCACATGTCCTTCGTTCGTTTGGCACGTATATCACCCATGCTGGAAAGCGTCGACGCCGTGTTCGCGCTAACAGTGTCCGACAGTGCACATAAATGCATGTACGAAGCGGTTTTAGCACCGTTTTTCATCTTAAGATTTTAAAATAAAAACGCCGTAACTGACGAATTATTTCGTCTGCGTGACTGGGAAATGTTCCAAAGTGCCTAGTACGTACGAATTATTCGTGATATTTGCTCTTATAATCGAGCGCAGAGAGGAAATGCACTCGCTTTTTTCCATAGAAATGCATTACCGGAAGTCAATTTCCGATTGCTTGCTGTCTGCTTCAATTTGCAACAGCACACTAGCGCCAGTTGAACCTTTAGCGTACATTATAATAACTCTATGTATCAGACGTCTGTTACATCCCGCAGCGTTACGCTCAACGCCTCCAGTCTCCACCAGCGAGGCTTCGCTGGACGGCCTTCATTCCTGAGAAGACTATGCCATTTCACCGTTGCTGAAGATCGGACATCGAACCCTCTTATCCTGCAACACCATATACGCCCCAAAAAGGCGGCACCATCGCATCTTCTGTGCTACCAAAGGGACGGTCGTGCTGTACTTCGTTGAGATTTGCGGCCTCCTTGGCTGAAGTGCTTATCAAACGTCTGTTTCACCTCGCAGCATTTCGCTCTACGCCACCAGTCTCCACCAGTGAGGCTTCGCTCGACGGTGATTATTTCTGAGAAGCTTTTGTCATTTCACCGTTGCTGAAGATCGGAAATTAAACCTTGTCATCCTGCAACACAATACTGTAAAACCCTTTATTTTCGCGGCCTCTATATTTCGCGAATCGGTCACAGAGGACGTAATGGCGGCCGCTAAATTTCGCGAATTCCAGGCGCCTGCATTGAAACTCTTAAAGACCGAAATTTTCGCGTGCCCCTAATTTTAGCGAACTTTTCAGTTTGCGAAATTTTCGAAAATTAACCGTTGCTGAAGATCTGACATCGGACCTGCCATCCTGCAACACAAAATGTGCCCCACACTGACGGCACCATCGCATCTTCTGTGCTACAAAACGGACGGTCGTGCTGCACTTCGTTGGGATTTTCGGCCTTCTTGGCTGAAATACTTATTAAACGTCTGTTACATCTCGCAACATTCCGCTCTACGCCCACCAGTCTTCACCAGCGAGGCTTCGCTCGACGGCGATCATTTTTGCGAAGTTTCTATTATTTAACCGTTGCTGAAGATCTGACATCGGACCTGCCATCCTGCAACACAAAATGTGCCCCACACTGACGGCACCATCGCATCTTCTGTGCTACAAAACGGACGGTCGTGCTGCACTTCGTTGGGATTTTCGGCCTTCTTGGCTGAAGTACCTATTAAACGTCTGTTACATCTCGCAACATTCCGCTCTACGCCCACTAGTCTTCACCAGCGAAGCTTCGCTAGACGGCGATCATTTTTGCGAAGTTTCTATTATTTAACCGTTGCTGAAGATCTGACATCGGACCTGCCATCCTGCAACACAAAATGTGCCCCACACTGACGGCACCATCGCATCTTCTGTGCTACAAAACGGACGGTCGTGCTGCACTTCGTTGGGATTTTCGGCCTTCTTGGCTGAAATACTTATTAAACGTCTGTTACATCTCGCAACATTCCGCTCTACGCCCACTAGTCTTCACCAGCGAAGGCTTCGCTAGACGGCGATCATTTTTGCGAAGTTTCTATTATTTAACCGTTGCTGAAGATCTGACATCGGACCTGCCATCCTGCAACACAAAATGTGCCCCACACTGACGGCACCATCGCATCTTCTGTGCTACAAAACGGACGGTCGTGCTGCACTTCGTTGGGATTTTCGGCCTTCTTGGCTGAAGTACCTAATAAACGTCTGTTACATCTCGCAACATTCCGCTCTACGCCCACTAGTCTTCACCAGCGAAGCTTCGCTAGACGGCGATCATTTTTGCGAAGTTTCTATTATTTAACCGTTGCTGAAGATCTGACATCGGACCTGCCATCCTGCAACACAAAATGTGCCCCACACTGACGGCACCATCGCATCTTCTGTGCTACAAAACGGACGGTCGTGCTGCACTTCGTTGGGATTTTCGGCCTTCTTGGCTGAAATACTTATTAAACGTCTGTTACATCTCGCAACATTCCGCTCTACGCCCACTAGTCTTCACCAGCGAAGCTTCGCTAGACGGCGATCATTTTTGCGAAGTTTCTATTATTTAACCGTTGCTGAAGATCTGACATCGGACCTGCCATCCTGCAACACAAAATGTGCCCCACACTGACGGCACCATCGCATCTTCTGTGCTACAAAACGGACGGTCGTGCGGCACTTCGTTGGGATTTTCGGCCTTCTTGGCTGAAATACTTATTAAACGTCTGTTACATCTCGCAACATTCCGCTCTACGCCCACTAGTCTTCACCAGCGAAGCTTCGCTAGACGGCGATCATTTTTGCGAAGTTTCTATTATTTAACCGTTGCTGAAGATCTGACATCGGACCTGCCATCCTGCAACACAAAATGTGCCCCACACTGACGGCACCATCGCATCTTCTGTGCTACAAAACGGACGGTCGTGCTGCACTTCGTTGGGATTTTCGGCCTTCTTGGCTGAAATACTTATTAAACGTCTGTTACATCTCGCAACATTCCGCTCTACGCCCACTAGTCTTCACCAGCGAGGCTTCGCTCGACGGCGATCATTTTTGCGAAGTTTCTATTATTTAACCGTTGCTGAAGATCTGACATCGGACCTGCCATCCTGCAACACAAAATGTGCCCCACACTGACGGCACCATCGCATCTTCTGTGCTACAAAACGGACGGTCGTGCGGCACTTCGTTGGGATTTTCGGCCTTCTTGGCTGAAATACTTATTAAACGTCTGTTACATCTCGCAACATTCCGCTCTACGCCCACTAGTCTTCACCAGCGAGGCTTCGCTCGACGGCGATCATTTTTGCGAAGTTTCTATTATTTAACCGTTGCTGAAGATCTGACATCGGACCTGCCATCCTGCAACACAAAATGTGCCCCACACTGACGGCACCATCGCATCTTCTGTGCTACAAAACGGACGGTCGTGCTGCACTTCGTTGGGATTTTCGGCCTTCTTGGCTGAAAGTACTTATTAAACGTCTGTTACATCTCGCAACATTCCGCTCTACGCCCACTAGTCTTCACCAGCGAGGCTTCGCTAGACGGCGATCATTTTTGCGAAGTTTCTATTATTTAACCGTTGCTGAAGATCTGACATCGGACCTGCCATCCTGCAACACAAAATGTGCCCCACACTGGCGGCACCATCGCATCTTCTGTGCTACAAAACGGACGGTCGTGCTGCACTTCGTTGGGATTTTCGGCCTGCTTGGCTGAAGTACTTATTAAACGTCTGTTACATCTCGCAACATTCCGCTCTACGCCCACTAGTCTTCACCAGCGAGGCTTCGCTAGACGGCGATCATTTTTGCGAAGTTACTGTCATTTCACCATTGCTGAAGATCGGACATCGAACACTCATCCTGCAACACAATATACGTCCCGCAGAGGTGGCCCCATAGCTTCTTCTGTGCTAGAAAACGGACGGTTGTGCTGCACTTCGTTGGGATTTGCGGCCTCCTTGGCAGAAGTGCTTATCGCACATCTGTTATATATTTTGGGTATGTACACTTCATCATTTCCTTTACGTAGTAAAGGAAATGTAGTAAAGGTAGCAATTCTCAGTGTTTTTTTAAGGGCTCGGTGTGCCTCCTGTCATGGGAATCTCAGTTGCTGCTTATCGTGCTCGTATTGGGTGATGTTTTATAGCTTGCACCGAAAATTAAAAAAAATTCTTTTGATGCCACCTAGTTTTTATTTGTTTAAAAAAAAATCTAAAATGTATATTTGGCTCGGTGTGCTTTTGCTTCTTGTTTATTCTTGTGGGCCATCTCTAGATAAACCCCAGGCCCAACGAACAGCTAGACGAACTCAGTGTACCCTCGACAAGCTTGGGCACAGTGCAGAAAAATTCGAGCAAGAAAACATTGGAAAGCTAAATGCTTTTGCAGTCGGCAATTATAACCTATGAAAAAGAATAACTCAGCTTGAAACAAAAAGTAGACGATCAATGAAGATGCCAGGACGACATCATCGCCTTGAAACAGAATGTCCTATCGCTCAAGAACAACCGGTGGGCGTTATCTGGGACCTGAAAATTTTGGGACAGTAGCAGGGCACGTGGATGTTCTCGATAACCTCCTGCTCATTTTATTTTTAAATGGATTCGAAAATAACACAGGGAAATATGGCATTGAACCGAGCGAATTGTAATGGATTTTGTCAAAACGTACTTGCAAGTAGAGCCCGGCAGTGTGGAACGAGCACATCGTATTGGTAGAAACAGGCATGAATTCAACCGTATGGTTGTTTTAAGTGTCCCATGCTCTAAAAAAAAGATCAAAGATTACTGAGTAAAGCTCTGACTTTTAGGAACGTTTAGTCGCGAAATGTATTGATTGACGGAGGGTCTTTCTCCTGGTATTTAGGAAGGTATGGAATTTGCTAAACTTGCTTGCGAAGCTGCGAAAAGAGTTCGACTCAGTTTCTATAAACTGTTAATTTATTATAATGCGTTTTGTTTGTGATAGCCACTTCAAGCAAGTCGTCTACTTAGAAAACGCTACGTTGAGATTTATGCTTCAAATTGCAAATGAGCGCGATTGACGGTCTAGCAGTAATTGTGTGGTCAACCAAGCTAAATGTGCTTGTTGCCGATTTCCGAAGTTTGTTATCCAAGCAAGATAAACTTTCTGATACTGTTGAGGTATGCTGCCCTTGCGTCATTTGAGGTACCGAAACGTGGCTTTCAATTAATATGACCAATGGCTAACATTCAATACAGAGCGACCTTAACAATAATTGGACAGACATATCTTTGTCCAGGTAAGGTGGCCTAGCTGTGAAATTAAAAAAAAAGTATTTTCTTGGCAGTGGTTGATTTACTTGCTGAAAAAAAAATATGTCTTGTTCGAGTCAATTTTGCATTTTTTTATAACTTGACAGGCGTTTCTATATAACTCCAGAGCAGACTGTCATGTCCATTCCAAAATTGTATAATGTTCTTAATTTTGTAACGCTGAGTTATCCCCAGTGTCCCGTATTTCTTGGGAGCAATTTTAAATACCCTAAAATTGACTGGGTTGAGTGTGTGTCTGATTATAATTGCAGAAATATTGCACAGTCTTGATACTTCACCGACATTTGCAGAGCTTGTTCACTTCATCAAGTTGCGTTAGTTTCAATGTGTAAAACTTTTGTTCTTGACCTATTTCGTGCATTTATCCCTGACCTAATATCGCCTGTTCATGTCGTTGATGCAATAAGTGATCAGAAAATTGTCTTGGTAGATGCAAACTTTGCTGTTGCTGAAAAATGGTTCGCCAACAAGGTAACTTTTGACTATGCTTGACCACATTTTTTTCGAGATCGCGTCAATCATATAAACGTCGCTGCATGACTTTCAAGATTCCTTACATCTCAGATCAGTGGGAGAGATCTGGAGCTTGATCAAAGACAAGCGTTTAGAAACTCTGAATCAATTTATTCCAAAAGTAAAAATAACAACTAGCAATCTAGCGTTTGTTTATTCAACAATAAAAAAACATTCTTAATACTAAAAAACAACTTTATTCTAGAGCAAGAATGGCGAACACTGCAGACGCATGGAAAAATTAGTAATACAGTCTAAACTTTGTAAATATTATTGGAAAAGCAAAACACCGATTGATGGGGAGACATAAAAAATTCTTGAGCTCTACTACTAGAAAGTTTTGGGAAATCATTATCCCTCCAAAAAATCAGCACGCTTTACGTGGTTTTTGTTGATGATATATGGAAACCAGTTAGTCATTTATTTATTTATTTTATTATTTATTTACGTAATACGGCAGATGGTTTTCCCCAATCCAAACAGGAGAGGGTTATATAAGTTTTCGCAGAACAGTCAATATTTGCGGCATGCACACAACCGGTTGCATAAATGTTCGAACAGAACAGTCAAAACAGTTAATATTTGGGGTATACACACAATTGGAGGGCAATGAATTTGAATCGTTAATAGTACGCACAAAAAAGAAGTATTTAAACTTGTTATTTTTAGGAGGATGTGGTCTGACATTTTTTTGCGTGATTCAACTTTGCAGAGCGTTGGGGAGGTGGAAAAGTATATAATGTTTTGTCTAGGCCGGACTAATTAATGTAAATTTTATTTAAAAAAAAACAAAACAAACCACCAGCCTACCATTTTTACGCCTAGAGTCAAGCGACTCAAGTCCGGATTTGCGTATCATGTCCGACACTGAGGACAGGCGCCTAAAATCGGAAGAAATAAATCGCGCGCTGAGGCGCTGAATTCTCTCAACATTTTCAATATATTTTATTAAGTACGGTCCCACACAATGAACGCGTATTCTAGCACTGGCCGAATTAAACCTTCATGCGCCGAAAGGTTTACCGACGGGTCACATTTTCCCAGCTTATGTCTTAGGCAACACAGCCTTTTGTAGGCTTTTGCATTGCGAATTTAATTTTGAATTAATAGTTAGGGCTAGAGACTTTACCTTGTTTACAGTTTGGGTGTATTTGTCTCTTACGTGGTAGGCAAAGCTAAGTGGGGATTTTGTGTGTGTTACTGTGAGAGGGGATGTCTTAGTGTAATTAATAACCATCTGTTACACTTACACCATTCGGCCATTCTGCAAAGTTTTCGTTAAGTGATACTTGATCCAGCTTGTTTTTGACCGTTCTATAAACAACGCAGTCATCAGCAAACAATTTTACAATCACACAAGTGTCAATATTGTTGGATATGTCGTTGACATAAATTGAAAATAAGAGCGGTCCTAAGACCGACCCTTGTGGTACGCCTACAGCACGTCAAGATGTACTGATTGACATCCGTAGATTTCAACAAATTGCACTATATTTTTCAAATAAGCAGCAATCCTTGTCACAAGGCGAGGAGCGATTCCAACCCGCTGCAGTTTTATTAGTAGTAGGTTATGCGGGACCCTGTCGAAAGCCTTGAATAAGTCTAAAAATATTGCATCAATCTGTTCTCTGTTATTAATCGCATGGCCGACATCGTGCACTACTGAAAGTAGTTGAGTAGTGGTAGACAGTGTTTTTCTAAATCCATGTTGAAAGTTGACTAGTATGTTATGTTAATCTAAAAAAAAGAATCTTATGTTACTGGCGATGACATATTTTAGCAACATATGGCAGATGCTAATTAATGTTATTGGTCTGTGATTTTCAGCAAGCAGTTCGCTCCCATCCTTTGTACAGGCACAACTTTTGCACATAGCCAGTCGGGTGGAGGACATCCCTGATCTAAAGAGGTTTTGACCATGACATATAAATATTGTGAAATCATTTTTGTGTAACGTTTCAGAAAAGCATTCGCGATGCCATCAGGACCACTGGATTGTTTATATCAAGTTTTAAAAGTAGATGAAGTATGCCGATGATATTCAAGTCTATATTTTCCATTATTGGAAAAAGAGGTACTCATTCAATAGTTTTTTCAGAAGTGCATCGAGGACTAAAAACACCGTGAAAGGTGCTGTTAGACGCATAAGCAATTTGGTAGGAGTCAGTAATTGCATTTTCATCAACATGAAGTTGTTCAATAGATTTTTTGTTGCTCGAATGACCTACAAAGTCCAATTTTTAAAATAAAATATTTTGTAAGGTTTTTAACGAGTATTTAATTACTCTGCCTGTGTGCGATGTTAGGTTTAATAGAGCAGTGCATTTATTGATGAACTGCCCATGGAATTATCCAGCTGATACTCAACGTCTCCCATTCTTCTAGTCGGAAAGAAGAGGCATTACGTCCAAACTACTAAAGCTCACTTTTCCGTCCTCCAGTATTCTACGATCACTTCTATTGAAACAAACTCTAGACTAGGGAATACTACCTAGAGACTGGACCCATGCAAAAGTTATTTTTCTTCTTAAGTCTGGATACATATTTTTCCCTAATAATTATCGCCCCATTTTCCTGACCCGCATGCCCCGTAAGCTCCTTGAACACGTTTTCTCCAGTAACGTCGTTAGTTACCTCTCAGATATACACTTTTTGTCTCTAACCAGCGCGGTTTCGACAAAAAAAATTGATGGGAGACACAGCTGTTTTTATTTCTTACTTATGTGCACGAGAAGATTTATTCTCGAACACAAACTGATGCTATTTGTGTTGATTTTTCAGAGGCGTTTGACGAAGTTCCTCATCAGCGTTTAACAAAAAAATATAAAGCTCTTAATATTCAACTGCCAGTTTTCGTATGATCAACGCATTCATTTAAAAAAAACAAAAAAAAAACAAACAATCACTATCATTTCGTAATTACTCATCTCACAAAATCCTAGTAAAATCAGCAGTCTCTCATGGAGTGGTCCTCAGCCCGTCTCTTTTATTACTCTGTGTAAATGATCTCCCTAAATTAACCTGCTTCAAAATGAAACTTTTCGCTGATGACTGTGTAATTCCTAGACGCATAGTTACCAAAGACTATTTCTTGACCCTGCAGCGTGACCTAAATTGTTTGGCATCATGGTGCGAAAATCGGGAAATGAGCTTCAACTCTTTAACAACTAAACTTCTGAAATTTTCTACGTAAAAACGAGAATTACTTCCGACTACGAAAACAAAACGGCTTCGATCACGAAAAAGTGAGGAATTATAAATATCTAGGTGTAATACAAACAGACAATATATTTTTTGGAACTAGCATATTGACCACATCGTTGAAAAAGCAAATTGCACAATGGATTATTTCAGAAAAAAATATTCAGCACATTTTGAAGTTCGCGTGTTAGCTTACATGTCCTTCATTCGTTCGACGGTAGAATGCGCTGACCTAAAATGGAGTTCCTGGCAGATTGCGTCATTAAAACAGTCGAATTTATCAATAATTATGCCGCTCGTTTTATTTTAATAAATTATTATTTTACGTCCTTTGTGACAGTTCTAAAGTCTAAACTCACCTCGCAGCATTATGCATCAGACGCTAAGCATTTCATTTCATTTAATTTCATTTTATTCACCTCAACGGCGTCCGATGAATGCATTACGTGAGGGGAGTTTTAAAACAAATGACAAAGGTTAAAAAACAAAGAAAAAAAAAACAGAATAGCAAAACACGGAAAAGTGAAATCTGATCGCGGAAGAGCCTAATGTCGTCGAACAAAGCGAAATAAAGAAAGAATAAAGCACGAACAAAGCACAAAAGCTAATATACAGAAACATAATCAAGGTGAGTAATTATACAATAGTTAACACTGATCTCTAAATGAAATGGGATTGCTGTCAGTAACAATATAATCAGGTAATGCATTCCAGTCTCTGATACAAAGTAATAAGGGGGAGAAAAGGAAAGTGTTAGCGCGACTCAAGAATGGTTCTAGTTTTCGACAATGATCTAGTCTTGGCGATGTAAAACTGGCAGGGTGGCAATGAACTGATTTAAAAGGCGAATCGCTGTAACAGATGCTGTGAAAAAAAAAAGCCGAGTTATTTTATGTCTTATGTCTAGTGAGTCTTCTTCACCAAATATACAACCATAATGCGCACATTAAAAGTCAACTTTAACTCGCCCGCCCGCCCCCCCCCCTCCCCCCCCCCCCCCCAATCCGAATTTTTCCTAGATACGATCACCAGCACAGACTCCGTCTGCCTCAAGTTGCACCAAGCAACATTCCGAGTTCATTTTAAATCTGATTATTAAGAAATGTACCTAACTCCCTGAGACTGTGGTAACGATATCTGATTGTTTCAAATTAATAGTGCTTGCGAAAAATTATTCCACGTATTTTAACCCTGTCTGCTACATTAGAACTTAAATATTGCTTTTTTGATTGTTTTAAGTATAAGACTTTGTAAACACTTTTTGAATATTGTGTTTAATATTTCGTTTTCCCCCTCATGTAATGCCTTCGACGCTTTGTGGTAATTAAATAAAATAAATAAAATGAAACGAAATTAAACCATTTACGCTGACATTGAAAGGTCATCTATTGTCGCAATACGCCCTTCACCAAAATGCCCTGACGGCAAACAAAATGCTTCTAATGGAGACACAGGTACAGTACAAGCACACCTTTCAGAAGGAACGCGCTATTTGTGTTAGGTTTAATTAGGCAAAGTACTTTTTCAGACGCCAGCACGTGTAGCTACTCTTGCAGTTTGCTCTTTAGTGCTTGGCTGATTAGCAAATTTTTTATAGACGTTTTGCAGCAGCTCTGCATTGGAGCCGCCATAACTGACCTTCAGTCTTTTTCCTCTTATCTTGATATATTCGCTCTATCATTACCATAGCAGGACAAATTATTGCCATTTTTGATTCGACAGTTTTCTCCCCAGCATTGGCTTTTTTTAAGACTCGTAAAAGCCCGCTTCAGTGGCTTGGCATCTCGGGAAGACAAGAGACGCTCAGCAATGTCGTCTGTAATTTGCCGCTTGTGCAAAGCGTCTAAGACCACTCCAGAACACCACTACTGGTCGGTGCCATTTCCAGCATTCGTATGTGTGGCACGCGATTTGTTCACCTTCCGAGGTGAAGAACAGGCACGTGCTGGGCTGTGAGCTAACACGTGTGATTTGGGGTTTTCTAAAGCATTTAAATTACCTATACAATGAAATTAACTGCATTCGTACCCACCAGAGCATGGGCAAAGGTACTATAAATTGTTATCAAAATAGAACTAACATAACTCTGCTACCACCAAGTGAAATATCTATAGAGGTGCAATGACGAATATATAAAAATTAGGGCTCTAACCAACGCTGTGAAGGTAGTTGGACCGCGAAGCTGTGATATCACTTATAACAATTGCCCACTGCACCATTGAGTCTTTTCACGGCAAACGCAACAAGGTGGTGCACCAGCCTTTCACGTCCCATGGAGCTCCCGGTTTATAAAAATAATAAACTAAGGCCACCTTAACACCGCTCCTTGAAATGTACATAAAACGTTTCACCACTAATTCTAAAGGTGAACGTTAAAAGAACAAAGGAGTGCGAGATCTGTTAAAATGCCTAGAGCATTCTTTTAAACCAACTTGCCTTCTCGAAGATGTACTCCTGTACAGCCGAAGGTCCTCGTTAAATCTTCAACTTTGTTGTCCGCGTCGCATTTATGCTTTCTAACAGTGGTGACATAAGAAGCTTTACAGGCTTGCAAAGACGATTCGACCGGAAGTCATTTGGGACGCAAGGGGCAGTTCATGTTAGTAAACAGCAGAATGGTCTATACCAAATGATTGGCGAAAGAAAAGTAAATGCACTGTACCAAAACTTTTATATATGAAAGGCTAGTCACATCACTCCCCACGCCGTAATCTGACGTCGAAGCGGCTGCTTTCGCAACAGCAATCTTTACCGGAAAACGTATTCGTTGAGCGCACGTACTTCGAATTCGGATCTAGAGTGCCTTATCATCAATTATCTGGTTCGGATGCTTGTTTTGTGCTTGTTTATTATTGGAACGAATTCTGTGCTGTACGTTGTATGCGTGATTTGCACTTTTCGCTTCAATCACTTAAGTTTTTTTTTTGCTTGATGGTGACAACCGAAAGCAATTTCGAAATCCGACCTGTGAGTCAGATACAGCATCGCTGCAGCACAGAAATTCAATGTCTTATCTTCGAACAAAGAGTAGCTTTGTTGAAGACGGTTTAATGCCAGAAGTAAAGGATTACATCGTGAATTTGTTAAGCATCAATATAAAGCAAGAGAAATTTCCCTAAATGTGAATTCGAACCCATCATTTTTTTTTTTTATGCCGGAGTAATTTCATGCGCGTTCAATTCCTTCTCCACCAGTGCAGATACTGAAGGGGGTAAAATTTAGAGACTTAGCAATGTAAGCTTTTCCCATTGTTAATGTTGGTTTTGCACAACCGCCATTAAGGTTAATTTACACGTCTCCCTTAAATACATTTATATTTCTTATAGCCTTAATATTTGTTGAGGCCTTCGTAATATTCTCTGCGATAGATTAAAATAAAGACGTTTCCACCACCTCCTCTGCGGGGGAAACTTCCACTCCTTCCGTTTGACAGACATATATTTGAGAAACATACGAATATCTGAACTCAACACCAGTTACCTAACAATCAGTAATGTCTGGCGCAAACAGCAGTGTACTGAAATACATGTCTGACATTAAACTAGAACTTTGTTTAGGCGATTCAATTCTCGCCTTCAACGGACCGGGATTTTCGTATTATTAGAACGCGGACAATAGACGCAACTGGCTTTTCCGGCTCCCGCTGCCTAGGCTAATATTTAGGCCATTCTTCTGAAGTGTTTATTAATTAAATTGTGCATTGAAGCCAATGAGGAAAAAAGATTAAAGTGTGCGTGTACACTTGTGCTAGAAAAATGTCTGTTTTGGGATTCCATTACCGCACCGCTTTGGACCTGCGTTTTTGTTGTACTTAACAGATTTGATTCTGTGATTGTCACCCTTGAAATAATTAAACCTGCCGATGGTTACTTATTTCGCAGCTCGCTACTGTAGACTATTCTGAGGATTGGCGAGATTGCTTTATATGGCATTGGATCTCTCGGCGCATGGCTTGCGCTGAAGCACGTTGACAAGGTTTTCATCCACTGCCTCCTCAAAGCGCCTTGCCGCCCATCACCCCCCCCCCCCCCCTTTCCCGCGGAACAATCTATAAAACAAAAATATAGGTTTTCTGGGCATTCTTTGTGCCATCTGCTACGGGGCATAGAGTGCTGCCTATTGCAGACAAGGTTCGGCCTCGAGCTGCTAAAATATAATCTCGATCGCTGGCGACCCGGAAAGCCGGGAAGGGGCTTCCCTACCCCTCAACGTCATTGACGTCTGCCCTACCGTCGGTGACGTACAGGGATAGGGAAAAGTAGTAGTGCATTAATCGTGTCAGTAGAGAGTCCCATTATCGAACAAATACCACCGAAGTTACTTGCAAATTAAGCACTTCTACAAAAATGTGTATTTATATAAAATATTTAGTCAACCGGGTCAAAAAGGGCCAATGATACGGTCTTCTAATTTACTGTCAGATTGATGGCTATAAAAATCGGCAGAGTTGCCGTTTAGGGCTTCGCCAGCGCACCTCGCTTATCGAAGTGAATATGTTCAATTCAGGTTTTAATTGTGCGTCACGACGCTCATCCACCTCGCTCGCAGACGCTATGCAAAAAAAAAAAAAAGAAAAACAAAACGCATTACCGAAACAACTACAAGATCTGAATACATGTTTGTCTTTTCTAGGCGTTTTTTTACGCTTTTTGACGCACATGGACAGATGGAACACGGTACAATACCGGACGTATCGAACTGTGGATTGTGCACAATAAAATACTTTAGCGCCGCTTTCATGGTCTCGTCTTTGAAGCTTCTTTTTGTGTTATAAAATATATTATGAAATATAAATATAGAAAATATCATAAAATATAAAAGCTTTTTGTGTTTTCAAATACTTGTGTCACTTGAACACTTTTAGAACCTGTTCTTTTATTTATTTAAGTGTTATTTTAAAACGACGGTAGGTACTATATCTCTCGAAGAACAGGTATTCCTCGTAATCAATCTGACCCCCACCCACTCAGGCACAGATCGCGGTTGATCAAAAGCTACATTTTGAGATTAATCCTTTAAAGCCGATATTTACAAGATAAATTGTAACTTACAAGTACAATGGTGAGTGCCAAATAAGTTATTAAATCTTCCCTCCGGTCAAACGCAGTGTAATGATACTCATCCACCATCACGTGAACTTCAACCAAAAATAGATCCGGTATGTCCTTCATGTATGCGGCGCCTGAAATCAAAACGTTGTTATAAATGCTCGCGAAGAAAAACCACCAGATGTATTTGTCTGCATACGCAAGAATCAAAAGACACAACCTTTGAGGTTGATCGTCTTTGGGAAATCGTTTTACCTAAAATATTTATTGCGCGCTAGGAGACGTGATAAAATGCATATTTAGAGAGAAAACTGGAGATATATGTTTATGGATAGTTTTCATTCTCGTTCATTACAATAAAATAATCAGGGCTCAATAAAAAACATAAACAGCCTTTACATGTAAAGACGCGGGTTACCGCATTGAGACTTAAATACGTTTTTTTATATTAGTTGAATGTTCTGCCAAAGGTCGTTGGAGAGACGTCGTATTTGTAATTATTTTTGACACGACTGCTTCTAGTAGTCATTTTTGCTAAGATCGGCCGAGAAAAGAGACGACACGCAGCATGGTGATCATGAAGGATCATTGACCGCGAGTCCGTCCTTGACAACCGTTTACGAGCCGCATGCAACAAGACGCACAAGAACAAGTTTGTTACCTGCACGGACGGTGTGGTCTACAAGATCCCTCTGACCTGTGGTAGATGCTATATAGGACAGACTGAACGATGCGTCAACGACCGGCTTAGAGAACATTTCTATTCACTTCAAGCCACGGTCGGCGGACACTTGCCTACACACTGTCGCTCCTCCCCGTGCACACCGACTTTTGGTGAAACAACCGTTCTTGGTAGATTTCAAGAGCGGACGACTCGGGAGATCTTCGAGGCTTTTCAAATTCAAAAACTAGGACAGCAATGCTTCAGCCAACCGTCCCTGTCGCTGAGTGCTAAGGAGGTGTATTTTTGGCCAACGCCTGTGCGCAGTAACTTTGGCCGGCCAATGGTGAAAGTACCATTTTGTAAATTTTAATTTATTTCTTTTTTTTGCCTTTTCTTTATTTCTTTCTTTTTTTTTCTCAAATCTATAGATCTAGTCTGTACACATTTTCTTCCTTTTCTTCTTCTTCGTTTTTTTTTTGTTTCTTTTATCTTAAATTCGCTTCACGTGGGGTTCAATTTTCGTGGCTTCTTTTTCCTTCTTTTCACTTCTTTCTAAATAAATCAATTGGGAGTCTGCGCTCTTTCGTTCTACTGTCCTTTTCTCTTCCGCCGACATTTTGTGCTCTGTTTAATATTTATTATAGCAACCTTATTATTTCTGTATACTTCTTCTAAATGCCTATCAATTGTGCATCTTAATCATACTCTATGAGCTATATCTAGAGTTTTTCCTGACTAACATTGTTCTGCGCAGCTTTAACATTTAGAAATGCTATGCATAATGTTTTTTTTCCTCCTCCGTGGCACCTCTATACATTGAGTGATGATAAATAAGTTATCATCTAATCTTCCCTCTTCAAGCCCCGATCTCCAGCTCACATAAAATGATTTCGGCCCATTCTTTAATTCTTCTTTTTGCTACCTGCATCGCTACACTGTACAGAACCGAAGTTATTTTTATTAGGCGGAATGATGCTATGCTATCTTTATTTTCCTTTACCTTTATATAACAACCCCATGCTACTTAGTCTCCATCATTGGGTACCTCCCCCTATAATTAATTGATCAGTTGCCTGTCTTGACTTCAGTTTGCTTTTTGTTCCTGGTGCCCTGACTAGTGTCATTCCTGTGCCATCTGGGCCTGTCGAAGTTCCAGCAGGTACTTTACTTTCTGCTCTTCCTCATTCCTTCATGGTCGTCTCAGTTGTCTCGCTAATGTTCTCGTCTCTTGCCGTGTTGCTGTTTGTTCTCTGTTCAATCTCGTTAGGTTTAAGTTCTGCATAGTTCCCACGCCGAGCCTGGCGGGCCATCGAATGTTCTGCCGGGAGCGCATATGCTTGTTACGCCCCCCCCCCCCCCTTTTGTTTATCGCAAACAAAACAAAACTCAATGCCCAATGCACACGGGCCTACTAAATGTTCGCGGCTCATTGAGCTTCTGCCAAAGTCCCAAACGGGTGAACGGCGACTTTTACCCAAGCGAGTGATGGTCCGGCGGCTACCGCGTTCGAGTGCTCCACCTTGGCGCAGGTGTCGGCGGGCCAGGTGTGGCAATGCTGGGCGCTGCCTGAACGGAGAGTTGCACCGAACTTGGCGCCAGCCCAACTTCCGCCGCAGAACCGGCGACGCTTGCAGCCTCCGAGGTGGTCGGACATCGTACCAACGGGTCCTGCCATCTATCCCCCAGCAGGCTGGTCCTAAGTCGCGGACGAGGGTGCAAGCGAGGTCTCGAGGCGAGGCCTAACATGGTCGGCGTGTCGGTGCTACGTGGTCCTGTCGGGCATGCGGACGAGCAGCGACGAAGCGCTAGAAGGAGTGACCACATGTCAGGCGGACCAGGGTGGCCTAGGACGGAAGTTCCTAATGAAGACCGACGCTCCCGACTCCGGCAGAGGCCTGGTACGACACCCTTGGTCAGCAGCCAACGTCTGCTTCAGCTGCTTCCGGAGCCATGTTGATCTGAGCTCTGAATGCAAGACGTCAAAGAGATGTCCTGACCATCTGTCCCAGCGGAAGCTTACAGGTGGCACGGCCAGTGACGACGTGGGGCGTGGTCCGGTGCCGGAGCAGTACCAGGGTCATCTGCGTCCGGAAGTCCCGGGCTGGCTCTTCTTGAGCTTGTCTATGATGGTGGTGGTACGGCGGAGTCATCATCCGGCGGATATCGCTCTTCATCAGCTACGCCAGATGCTCGCCGCTGTCGAAAAAGGGACCATTGCCGGATACAATAACGCACGGCAACCCCTGGGCCGCAAAGACCTGGCGCAGCGACAAAATGATCCCGCTTGCTCATTGAGGGGCGGCAGGTAGGACCTCCACTCACTTCGAAAAGGAGTCCACCACCACCAGAAATACGACGGGCGTTCATAAAGTTCGTATAACGGCACAAAAAATTTAAAAACAAAACGAAACAAAACAGGCGTCAACATGAGCGCGCGTCACTCTATTTTCCGCACAGTATAAACATCGCATGCTTTAGTAGCTCGGAACGCCGCTAGGAAGTCGAAACAAAAATGGCACCGCCCGTCGGTGCCAAGCACATGCAGTGATCCGTTTTTTTTTGTTTTTTTTTTATTTGAAGATAAGAAATGTCAAGGGTATTCATTCCAATCTGGGAGCGTTGTTCGGGGACAACACCCCAGTTTATGATACTTTGGTTAAATGGCGCAGACGATTTCAGTGTGGCCAAATAAGAGGAAAGCATTTCAAGGACCGCGACCAAGTGTTTGTTGAAGTAGAGCGATTCATAAACACTCAAAACGAGGAGTTCTATAACAATGGCCTCCGGCATATGGTGCATCACTGGAAAAAGGGGGTAACTTTTGATGGCAAATATGTAGAAAAAGTCTCAACTCCTACTCCAAATTGATTGCTAAGTCTTTATTCCTTTGTGACGATAATACGAACTTTATGAACGCCCTCGTAGTGCCCCTTGAAAGAGACCCTAAAATCCGCATGCAGGGGAGACCTGGGCCTCTGTGGGAAGGGCCGGGGGTTATCTTCACATGGCGAGATGCTCGCTGGTGCTCCTGGCAGCCTTGGCAGCCCTGCACAATGCGAGCGATGAGCTGGTCTAGGCCAGGCTAACAAACGTGGAACCGGGCCACCATCTTAATCTTTTCACGCCAAGATGGCCCGCGTTCAGCAAATTCTAGACCCTGGACCGGATATCCTCTGAGATAACCACCCTGGAACGCCAAAGTAGGCAGCCCTGGTGCAGGCTCTGCTTGGCGGCCTTGTGGCTGGAAACCTGCTATCGCAGCTCCTCCTTTCGGAACGACGCCTTGACCACCTTTGACAGGGCTGGATCCCAGCTGGTAGCCTGCGACACCGCAGCCCAGGAGATTACCCCCGGGTAGGCCTGCTCCCGCATGAAGACCTGAGCTGGCTCTGGAGCAGCAGCAGGCACCTCCCGGCAGGGGCAGGCGGCTCAGGGCATCAGCAGATCCCGGGTCATTTATAGGGTGGCAGACTAGCTGGTAGCTGTAGGCCGCCAGTTTCAAGGCCCAGCGTACCACTCGACGCGAGGCTTGCACGGGAACTGCCTCGTCAGGCCCCAGTATCCCCAGTAGCGGCTTGTGGTTCGTGATCGCCTCAAATTTCCGGCCCCACTGGTACTTAATGCACAAAAAGAATAAAACACGCGAAGGACGAACACAGACACAGACAGTTCTTTCAATGAGCAATGAACATTTATGAGATGCCCATGACGCTACGACCGTGAACTTCAAAAAATTGTAAGAAAGAAAACGAAAATGAAGGAAACAAAAATGCTAAAATTTAAAATAAAACCAAATGGCTCCCAAAATTTTAAATACCATATTAAAATGATAGGACAATTATGGAAATGGACCCCTGAAAAAAGGGTGAAATGAAGACGAAAAGGATAGGCATCTCATAAATGTTCGTTGCTCATTGAAAGAACTGCGTGTTTCTGCGTTCGTCCTTCACGTGTTTTATTCTTTCTGTGTATTCTGTAGTTTTCAACGCGTTCTGCTACGTGTACCCACAGGTACTGGTGGCAGCGTTGACCCGAACATAAGGGCTAGTCCTTCCTGGTGCAGCGGGCTGTAGCGTTGCTCTGCAGCATAAAGCCGAAAGAAAGAAAACGCCACAGGGCGTTCCTTGGCCACCCTGGCCCCGGTGTGACAGGACGGCTCCTACTCGACGCGGCGACGCATTAACGGTAAGGACAAGAGGCTTGGCCGGATCGTTGTGCACCAGCACTGTAGCCTCAATGATTAGCTCCTTGCTGCACTGGAAGGCAAAATGTTGTTCCTTCTTTCAGGCCCACTGCTGACCATCCCGAAGCAGAAGATGGAGCGGTTGTAGAAGCGCTGACAGGTTCTACAGGAACCTACTATATAAGTTCACGAGGCCAAGGTTGCTCTGAAGCTCATTCTTCTTGTGGAGTTTCGGCACCAGGATCACACCATCAACTTTGGGGGAAGGTGGGGCACAGGGCCAGGCCTTCTTGAGAGATGACGTGTCCCAGCCCAGGTTCTCAAACCTGAAGGCCAGGAAAAGTCACTTTTACAGCTTGAGCTTCAGACCGGCGTCCTGCAATCGTGTTAAAATTTTGTGCAGGGTCTGAGGGTGGTCCCCGTCGTCGTTGGCGGGAACCAGGATGTTGTCCAAGTACACCGCCATGTACCTTATATCCCTGAAGAGTTGTTACATCTCCCTCTGAAAGATGGCTGGGGCTGAGGTTGCACCGAACGGAAGGCGCTTGTACTAGTAGGGTCCCAAAGTCAACGATATGGTGACATACTTATGAGCGGCATCCTGGCGTACCAGCTGCTGCTAAGCATCTCTAAAGTCGAGCTTCGTAAACTTCTGTCCTCTGGACAGAGCCGACCATAGATCTTTAATCGGATGCAGCGGTTGCTTTTCGGCGGCAAAACGTGGTTGATGGTGGCCTTAAAATACCCGCGGATCATGACACTTCCGTGTCACTTCAACCTAGAACAATGAGGCGGCCACCTCGAACGTCTTGACGGGGCCAGGATGCCTACTCGCTGCAACGCCTGCAGCTCGTGGGTTACCTCATCCTTCAAGGCGAACGGCAACGGACGAGATGGCCTTCCTGCCAGAAAAGGTGCCCACCACCGGCTGCAAGATGGACTTGAAGTTGGTCAGGAGGCTGGGGACGTCTTTCACGTTATGTGGGACAGTTGCCTGCTACTCTGGCAAACGAACATCCAGTTTGTGAATCCCGACCTGGCCCAGCACCGTCGGTGACGACCCCTTGGTTAAATAAAGGGGAAGAATTGCCTCCCTGTCACCAAGGGGAACGTTGTCCTAGGTTGGCCCTGAAACTGGGAGAGCTGTCCGGAGTAGCTGCGCAGCGTGACGCCCAAAGCCTTGCCGGAAACGCAGTGGTAGATCCGTCTAAACAGTTTCCCGGTCATGACCAACACGCTAGCTCCTGTGTCCCGCTCTATAGAAATAAGGTGCCCACATATATTGACGGTCCATAAGACGGTGGAACGTACGACGGGACAGTGTCCGTGTGCCATATGTCGAAGATATTTGGGTCCTCGGCCACGACGTGCAGCCTAGTTGAGAAGGGAACCGGGCCTGCTACCGTTCGTCCCTGCCTCGTTATATTTCGACGGCCACACTTGCCGCGGGCTTGTGCAGAATCTGGGCTTGATCCAGGTGGCTGCTGCTGGCAGCCGATCGTCTTCCATTCTCGGAATACTCGTGCGAGGCGCCCAGTTCTCCCTCGCGCGACGCATTGAGCTTGGGAGAACTGTAACTGTGAGGGGGAATGTACAGCACCGCAGCGGCTGCAGACGCCATTTTTTGCCCCCATCTTGTTCACTGCCGCTTCCATTGGCTGTGAGCCTGCCGCACGCGGAATGTCGCTGGCGTACTTTGCTGTGGCCTCCGTCGTCAGCGCTCCCTTCAGAGAGTCGTCCAGCGAGGTGTTGGCGAGCTCAAGGAGTCGCTTCTTCATGGTGGGGTTGTTGAAACCGCAGACGAAATGGTCCCGGAGCAGTGAATCAAGCTGATCGACAAAGTCGCAGGTACTCGCTAAACGTCGTAGTGCAGGGACAAAGTGTACGAGAGTTTCCTCTTCAAGGCGGATGCGGGTGTTGAATCGGAACCGCTACATCAGTTTGGACGATGCTCGGCTGAAGTGCGAGCGCAGCGTGGCGAGATCACACAGCGTTTCGGAGTGCGGAGTGGCCTTCTTGAGGAGGTCAGATAGGAGACCGAAGACGCGGGTCCTGCAGCTGGCCAGGAATATGTCCCGCAAATCTCCGCTGGACGTATTGTTCCACGTTGACTGACTAGGTGGACCCATCTCCCTCGAATAACTCGAGCCTCCCGTACAGCCTCATGGCGGCACGAACGGGATGCTCTGCCGCTTCTTTCGGTGCAGTGGGCCGATCCGTGGGCGATCATCGTCACCAGTGTCATAATCGCCCCAAATCGCGAACAAGCGGGGCGAGGCACCCGCCAAGAGAAGTCACGACCCGCAGCCTGGTGATGGAGAACGATGGCTTACTGAGAGCAGCTGTCCTCATCGTCGTTTATTTTCGCAGTGATCAATGTTGCCCGCCGAACCTGGCGGGCCATCAATGGTTAGGCCGGGAGGCGCCACATGCTTGTCGCAATTTAACGATAGGAATGGAAGTTTAATGTCTTCTGTTTTATTTATAAAAAGTGTGTAACTACAGGCTAAAACTTCGTTAATTTTTTACGCAGTCAATATGTCCTCCTAATCTTTTTGGCAACATTAATAACGCGACATCACAACACGTATAGTCACATCGTTCCTTAGATTTGTAAATTTATTTCACTTTTATTTCTACTTTGAACTTCATCCTTCTTTATTTAGTTGCATTTTCGTGTGTGCTTAGGAAGTTGGCTAGAAGGAGCCCTTGCATAGGGTTATGGGCTTATCTGCTAGTCATGCATGACTCCTGTGCTCCGTCATTTTATTTCGCACAAATAAATACAATTGGTTCGTTCATTGAACGATTGATTCATTAAATGAGTGATTGATTGAGTGTTTGACTGCGTTGTCACTGAAATATTTCTTGGGAGTCTGTGAAACGAACAGGATAGTTGAGAGCAAGGCCAGGGGAGTAGGAAAAATGTAAAATCGATTTAAAACTGTTTTAGCAAAGAAACTTTTAAAGCAACGGCGCACGATATGCCGAAACATTGCCGTGATGCATGCTCATAACTGCGGCCTTTTCCGCTCGTCTTCTCTCCGATGGGAAAATACATTATTTTCCATTTCTTTCTTTTCGGAATGCCACCATCACCTCCGAGCCCTTCGAGATAGATTGGGTGATGATGACACCCTTATTCTCCTCGAACTTGGTCGCCGGCGCACTGGTGGTAGCGCGAAACATTGGTGACGGGGAGTGGCAGTGCCCCCATTGTTACATCTGGCACTTAATGTCGGAATTATAAAAGGGCATTCAACTTTTTTTTTTCATTTAGGCCATCCATGAAATTAAATCAAGATTCACGCCGTCATCACGCAACAAAATCGTCTGATCATACGCATTTTTCTAAAACAAAAAATTACTCCCTGCTCGCAGAATGTGAACGTCGGCATGTTTAGTATTTGAAATATTGGTGAGATCACGACCGTTTTTATACTTAAGACCAACGCACCGCGAAGTCCTGCAGCTCCCAACTCCGGCAAGAGGCCGCTGCGAGGCGGCGCTGAAACTCGGTCCGTCGTTCAGGCAGCACCTATTGCGCTTTAAATGCACTAGTATTGCCGACGGCGCTCGCCTATATACTTGAGAATTCAGTGATCAGATGTTTGTTAAATGAACACGAGCTGTTTGGATGATTTGAAGTGCTCAGCGTGTAACTGTAATGTTTAATCTGAACATTCAAATTGTTGTACTTTTTTTTTACCACCCCCTCGCAAAACGACCGATGGTACGTTGACGGGAGTTGAATTTCACTAATTACCAGGATCTCTGCAGTGGTTCCTTGACTGGCCCGAGAGAAATCACTAAACGAAAGGTACGACGGATTTAGTGTCTTTCAGTTTGACATATCTCAGGACGGCACTTCGTCCTTTCTCGTCCCGTAACCGACCATCCTCGAGATCACCGTACAAGCTCTGCCGAGTGCCGCCCTCGTCTTCGACTCCCTCCACTTTCGCGGGCCCATGACCGGCCACCTTGTGGCCGCGATCCCTATAAACCTTATCCCAACCATTGCCTCGGAGACTTTTGGCGCGCAAAGTTCTTTTCTGGCCCTTCCAAACACTTGTTTGCCCAGCAGAAGCTTCTCAGGTGAGGACGAAGAGACGTTTATGATGCTGATATAAGCATCATAGAGGACGATGAGGACAATGGCAAAATGCTATACCTGGTGCTGGGGAAATCGACGAGAAGAAAGAAGAAAACACAAGAGACTGATGTACTCATCGAGACTTCCGAAAGACGAAGCTTCAATGAAACACGTTTGGCACCACCACTAGCAAGGAATTTAAACATAGCGATGTAGTGGGGGAACACCGCAAGAGTCAATTTAATGATAGCGAGTGCATAATCGAGGCGATAGTGATTCCGGTTATTTGCCAGGACATTGCAGCGCAAATGTCTGAGGAGAGTTTTGTACGGTTCTTACGTATGCAAAAAAGAAATCTAGCAGATGACACAGGGGTTTCAGAAGTGGAAGTCACGCCGGGAATTAGCTTACTTATTGGATCCGACCAAGTTTGAAAAATTTTCACAGGAGAGGTTGTGAGATGTAAGGAAAGCGATAGGCTGGTGGCAGTCAACATGAAAATAGGTTGGACGCTGCAGGGATTGTCTATACCAAAAGTAATCTTGACTTCCGCATTGACCTTGATGGAGCGTATGCTGAACACCCAAACTTTGACAGAAGATGAAATGACATCCGAATTACTAAAAGCCTTCTGGGAGCTGGATGTCATGGGAATTTCGGCTAAGGAAGCTACAGACGAAAACTTAAGCCTATGCACATATTTCGAGAAAAAGATTTTCAAACTTGGCCAACGGTACGATGTAGCGTTTTTTTGGAAGGTGGATTGCACAGAACCCCCGGAGAACAATCGAGACATAGCAGTCTCACGCTTAGGTTTGCTTCTCAGACGACTTTTATACAAAGAAGGTTTATTTTATCAGTACTGCATCACCATCCGTCAGTACATCAAGTTAGGTTATGAGGAAGTGGTGCCATCAACTTGGAAGTTGATAACAAGAAACGCATCTATTACATGCCACACCGAGACGTTGTGCGTGAAGAGTCCACACTCACACAGCTTCTGGTAGTCTTTGATGCATCATCACATGCAAAATAATGCAAGTCTCTCAATGACTGCCTGGAAAAGGACACAAACCTGAATCCAGATATCCTCCAGATCGTTTTTTGCTTCAGATGGCAAGCGATTGCCCTGACAGCTGATATTAAAAGGTTTTTTTTTCATATAAACATCCGCCAAGAAGACCGTGATGCGGTCAGATTCCTGTTGTTTGCCCATTAGCCTACCGGGCCATTTGATTTAGAAAACTTACAGAAATAGCGAATGACCAGAGTCATTTTAGGGTATCCTTCAGTCCTTTTATACTCTCTGGGACAATCCAACACCACCTAACAAATAAGTCTGCTACAAGGAACATTACTGAAAAGATGAAGAGCTATTTTTATATCTATGACATTCTTATGGATGCCGACACGGTTAAAGAAACGATTACGCTATACGAGACATCTACCTTTATCATGAATGTTGCGGACATAAACCTGAGAAAATGGGCCTCAAACGACAAACACGTGCAGCGCATAATGAACGAAGCGGAAGCAGATGTGGTACCGCCAGACAAGAACCTTAAGCTGTCCAGAGTCTGCAAGGTGCTGGGAATGATTTGGGACAAGGACAGTGACAGTTCCAGGTTTTTGGTGGACTCTCCTACATCGTTCTTTAAGACAAAAGTGGACACCAAGCGTTCCCGTTTAGCAGCTACGTTAAGAAAATTCGATCCCATGGGACTCATTGCACCTTTCACTATACGAGCTAACTCCTTTTTCATAAACTATGGAAACTGGGAGTGAACTGGGATGAAGAACTACCTGAAGAACTATATGGCGAATGGTGCAACTGGTGAAGAGATCTTGCTAAAATCTACGTAGTACATTCGCCAAGGCACATTAAGAAACACTAACGAAACCGTTTAAAAAAGTCTAGTTGCATAAATTCGTTGACGCCATCCCGCAGGCATACGAAGCATGCGCCTATCTCAGCATCGAAGATAACAGCGGGCAGGTTGTGACTACGTTAGTTATCGCAAAGTCAAGAGTGGCGCCTCTTAAAGTATTCTTTTACCCATGATTTTAGCTCATGAGAGCTGCAATTGGAACGAGGCTGCTGAAATACCTTATTTGTACGTACACAGAGATTAAAGAAACATACACTATATGGAGTGACTCGACAGTTGTGCTAATTTGCATTAGATGTCCGGTGACCAGGTGGAAGCCATTTGTCAAACACTGCGTTCTAGAAATTCAAGCTAAGAGCGCACCAGAGAATGGAAACATCGCCCGGAAGAGAGTAACTCAGCGGACCTACTGACAAGAGGACAATCTCCATCGATTCTTCGCGATTGCTGTCTGTGGTGGGAAGGGCCGAAATGGCTCATTTATGGAGCGGGTGACTGGTCGGAAACCCCACATCACTTAGGGGAACTCAATGAGCTCGAAAGAAACGAGTTGAAACCTACCTACCCAGGTGTACCTGCAAACAGAAGGTCAAAAAACGGCCGCACCAGAAGGTACCAGAAGTACCTTCTGGTGCGGCTGATACCTACCTTCTGGTGGGTATCAGAAGGTACTTAGGATAACAGCCTGGGTGATGAGGTTTGTGTGTAACAGTAGTTCTAAAGGAAATAGACAAGTCGGCCAATTGGAAGCCGGAGAATATGCTGCAGCAGAACGATACTGGATAAAGCAAGCTGAACCCTATTGAAAAATGCGTCAAAATTTTTAATGACATCCGGTCAACTTCCAGTGACATCGGGTGAAAACTGGTCAAGTTTCACCCGTTCTCATTTGAAACCAGCGGAGTTTACCAGTCTTTGCTGAAAGAATTGCCGGCAGCTACTCTCAGTTACCAGGTTTCACTGGAATTTCACCCGCAGCTACTTTCGTTTAGCAGGCGACCCGGCTTTGCTTGAAATTTTACCGGAAACGAGTGACTAGATTCCCCGTTTACCGAACTTCACAGGAAGCCGACGCGGGGGGAGGGGCAAGCCGAGACGAGCAGGGGACTGGGTGTGTAATTATGGCGCCTAGAACGCAGCAAGGACGATTCCCCACGCACCTTCTCTCCCTTGCTTGGGTCCGTGGGGAAAATGTGAGGCCGACATTTTGCTGTCTTTTTTGAAGAAACCGGTTTCATTTGCCGTTAACGAGCAACGAACTGACGCTTAGTGTCGGCTTCCCGGTCCATGTGTGCGACCTGCATCTTCCAGACCTGCTGGGTGTGTGGATAAAAAAATCTTTTAGTGACATGTCTTTTGCGCCTCTTCGTCCGTCCAGCTTGAGAAGCATCCCTCGAGCAAAAGAGACGCCGGAGACGCCGTGGCGGCATCAGAGACGACACCGTGACTGAGCCCATGATTTCGCAACGGCGGCGGATGTTCGTTCCGCGCGTTCGTGGTTCTCGCTAGGCGTGCTACTGACATTGTGTATGTGTCCGCGTGGTGCACCCGCGGTGACGGCATCAGGGAGGACGCCATGATTGTGCCCATGATTTCTCAACGACGGCGGATGTTGGTGCGTATTCGTGGTTTTCGCCAAACTTGCTACTGACAATGTGTGTGTGTGTCCGTGTGGTGCACCTGCTTGGTTTTACTAGCTAAACTACCGTACATCTAGGAATTTACCCAGCGGCATTGTGAGTGCCTTGAGAGATATTTTTGTGATAAAGAACTCGGTTGTTCCTATTTGGTCAGATTGCTTTTGTCTACAGCTGTTCAAACTGTTTCACTGGTATCGACCCTGTGAAATAAATACATGGAACTTTCAGGTCTTTAGGAACTAACCGTTTTAATCGTTACCGAATCGTCCAGCATCTGGTGAACAAACATAACCCATGGTTCACAGGCTTCTTTCTAAGTGCCTTCCGTTGACGTCCGAAAAAAAAAACAATAAAAACAATGTAAGTTATGTTAATTCCGGCAAATTCGGTGACCTCCGATGCTTTTTGGTAAATCCATTCTAATTAGGTGACTCCGGTAAGTTTGGGCTTTACCGGAAGTAAAAAAAGTCCCATAATCCAGTAACATATATTTTTACTGGAAATGAAATTCCGGTAAAAAATATTTTTCAATAGGTAAGGAGGAGCCTTCTCAACGCAGATTCAGTTGCTTTCTAGAAACCACGGCATTGAGCCATCCTCTCCTCCTTCAGATCTGCACCCATTTCTGGACCACGATAATAAACTCAAGGTAATAGGACTGTTGCAACAATTCCAGGCCCCTTGCTCCGTTGGACAGTCGATCATATTAATGAAAGCTCATCGTCTGACGGAGCCGATAATTACGAATGTTCATTATCAAGTCGGCCATAAAGGAGTATTTAGCAGAATGGCCACGCCCCGACAGCGGTTTTGGGTACCTCGAGCCCGACAGGTAATTAAGAACGCCATTCGAAAATGTCTTCTATGTTCGAGTTTTTGCACTAAGCCTACACTTGCTTCATTTGCTCTCCTTCCAACGGAACGAGTGAATGTTACAAAGCCATTTGAGATCTCCGGCATTGACTTCGCAGGACCTTTATAAGCAAAAAGCGCGAGCACAGGAACTAGCAGCTGTTAGGCGAATATTGCCTTGTTTACGTGCGAGACAACAGCAGCTGTCTATCTCGAGCTCTCGAGCGACCTCTCCAAGGAAGACTTTCTTCTAGCATTTTGAAGATTAATTTCCCTTAGAGGAATACGAAGTACAATATACTCTGACAATTCTACTTCCTTCAAGAGGGCCTCGGCTGACCTAAAAGTTAATTGGAATTATCTGAGGGATCCGAACTTATCGTCATACATCGCTCATCGCAGAATTAGATGGAAACTTATTGTTCAAAACGCTCCCTGGTTAGGAGGAAAGTAGGAGAGGTTAGTTCGCTTAATTAAGTCAGTTTTAAGGAAAGGTTTGGGAGGAAGCAGTCTCAGGTTTGAAGAGCTAGCTTATTTGCTTGTGGAAGCAGAGCCAATTATTAGTTGCCGACCATTAAAATACGTTTGCTCCGACCACAACTTGCCCACACCTGTCACTCCAGCTATGTTTTGATTGGACAAAGCCTTATTGTTCTTCCGGAAGTCGGTTCAAACTCTCAAATTCCCAAGTACATGACTCAAAGGGAATCCATTCGTAGGCTAAGAAATAGACAGCTGGTTATGGACCACTTTTGGAATAGGTGGAGTAAAGTGTATATCGTGCAACTGCGATTGGTTCATCAGTATCCAAACGTTAAAGCTGTTTTGTTGAAAGTAGATGATGTAGTTTTTTTAGAAAACAAAAAAAATGTCCAAAATCTTTTTCAATGCTCGCCCGAGTTACAGATGTCTACGCTGGAACAGATAGGTGCAGAAGCGCATATCTCGTCAAAGACCAAGATGGAAACGTACATCGAAAACCAGTTCAAAAGCTGAATCTACTCGAAGTCCATTCAGCTTTGCTTGCTCGGGAGGATGAGGAAGTCGAAGAGAAGAAAAAATACAGCACAAGGGATTTAGGTACTGATCAAGACTTTAGAAAGAGGAAGATGAGAGAGTTGTTTTTTAACCATTAAACTCAACAGTCGCATAGACCCTTTGCTGCTATAGTCAACCGTCTCACAGAAATTCACACCTGGTGACCGCGGCGCAACGTTTCAAGCCCAGGACATAAATGCTTTAGAGGTGGCAGCAATCTATTTCGACTGTTCCACCTTCTGCAGCCCGCTGCGTTTACCGAAGTGAGCGAGCGCACCACCTAGCCGTCCAGACTGCCAGGGCGTTAACACCTAAAACCTTAATTGAACAGCCTGCAATGTCACCTCTGCTCGCTGGTTGACTCGCCTCAGCCCTCCTCAAGATTCCAAAACTCGCGCAAGGGTCTTTGCGACGATCAAGAGAACATGTCATCCTCATCGTTCATAATATATCGTCACATAATCACCACCATAATACGGGCTGCTGCCTTTCGGTTGTGCAGTGGCTCTCCAGAGCCAATAAATATTATTAAATCGATAGAATTATTTAGCTATACTTTGCCCGGTTTTCGCGATACGGGATCTGGCCTTGAATGCAACGCGCATACGCAGGTGCCGCGCATTTGCGGAGCGGCAATACGCATTATATCGCATTCGCACCCTCTACGAAGGACCTGACGTCGTTGCTGTCGTTCTCAACGTCGTTCTATAGGTCGTCTTTGAGGTCGTCCTAGAAGTCGTTCTAGACCTCGTCCTTGACGTCGTCCTAAACGTCGTACTTGAGGTCGTCACAGGGGTCCTCCTAGATGTCGTTTGATACGGCAACATCTGGGACGTCGTCCGCAACGACTTTCTAGACGTCTTTCTTAAGGCCGTCCTAGAGGGGGTCCTAGAGGGCTTCCATGAGATCGCCCTTGAGGTCGTCCTACAGGACGTCTTAGGCGTCGCCTTTGACGTCGTCTTTTAGGACGTCGTCCTCGCCCTCGTCCTAGCAAGCAGATAATCATGCGCAGCCCATACATGAAGCGACAGTAGCCACACAATCAGATTTGCACCAAAGCTGGGAATCGATCATTCAAGACTGTGGTGCAAGCAGATAAACTTACGTTGCTCAAACACGCGGCGGTAGTGCGCGCATATTCACATTTACGTCCAATCTATGCAGCAATTATCGGTTTGAGTTGTTGCCAGTTGGTACATGGTCAATTATGGTGGTAAAACAGCTTGAACATTAAACGATTACACAGAGCAGGACAACACACACACACATGAAGCCGCAATGATAATGGGGAAACAGCTTGAACACCAAACGATTACAAAGATACTGAATATTCAACGATTACACTATTCAATAGAGAAGAAGCAATTACCTCATTTCTACGTGGCGCGCTGCAGTCGCGGCAACTTCTTTGAGTGCGACGTAAACCATTCAAACAATAAAGTGTTTATTCAAAAATTGCGTCGTCGTATTCACACTGAGCTGCGTCGTAAGTAGCTTAACGAATACTATCGCAGTTCGTAGACAACCAACAAACATTACGGCTGTCTGCATCCAATTTTATTTCGAATATTACTAATGTCTCAAGGTTAAAATGCGTGCAAGTAGCTTTGATCTCCTCTTTTTGTTAACACTGCGAAGATTCAGGTGCGAGCGCGTATCTTGCCGCGCGCGCAGTGGGCCAAGTAGACAGCGCACCCGTTGCCTACTGGTTATAGTGCTTGCCTCCCTCGCAAAAAGCAGAGGTTCGATTCCTGGCCGCAAATACACCTCTTTATTGTTTTTGTAATGTCGCGTTCTGGCGAATTCAAGAACCATGTTGCTTATTTGAGGTTAGGATGTTCTACCGGCCCAACCTTCTACGCCGATTGTTCCAAAAGCCCCCGCGTGCATATAAGGCGCTCTGCGTGGCGAGCCGGGGGCAGTTTCCCTCTTGCGCTAGATCGTGCTACTCCGCCGACCTTCGACACCTGCGACGCTACCTCTTTGAATTCGTGTCTTTCGGCACAAACTCGTCAAATTAAATGTTTAGTTTTGTTGACTCGTCGCCTCATCATCTGTCATCCGTGACAACATATACACGATTCATTTGTCGCTCAGCTAGTGCACTGGCTCTGGCAGTGATTTCTTTCAACCAGCCTTTACTAAGACATGGTTTCTAGCAACCCGGCCCAGTTGGATGTCGAACAAAAGTTTACTGCGGCGAAAAGGCCGACGCTGTGCAAACCCTGCCAATAGCGAAATTACGGCGAGACGGCGTCTCAGAATGACTTGAGTGAAACGCAAAATATAACAGATAAAAAAAGATGGATAAACTTAAACAAACAAAACTAGTATGAGAAATGTAATTTGAGGTTTTAAGCAAATTACAAGAACAATGTAAAACCCCTCTGGTCTGCTATATAATAAAGCAATGTGTGAGGGAATAATACGCGTGATGGCTTCACCTGCTCGAATCTCGCACAAGAGAATTTGGTTTGGGTCAGAAACATTATCAAGTGTTGTTATTAACTCGCCATTATTGTTTATTTAGAATTCTTTCGCGCGCTGTTCGTTTGAAAGCAATCAGGCGTGAATTTATTCTATACTATAAATTTAAACCGATTGTGCTGGTTAATATATTCGAATACATGAAAGGATAAAACCAACGAGGTAGAGGGCCTTAGAGCGATTAGCTGGTAGTTGAAAGTGACTCCCCATTGGCCGCCGACATGTTGCCGATTTTGGACCAGTAGACACGTGACCTTATGGATTTGCACCTAGATTTGAACGAAATACCGCGCACAAATATTTGCTAATTGATTTTAATAACAGTACCGACGAGATAAACGACGTTGCATTCGTTTTAATTTTGAAATGTGCTTTTACGAAAAAACTCCGACTGCTTCGCAATGCTTCCGCTAGATACCGTCCGCCGCGGTGCCGTATTTTGGTTTTTTATCTGAGCTAGACACTTAACTCTAGACCTAACAGTATCGAAGGAATAGTTGATCATATTTTCACAGCAATCGAAATACAAATCTCGGCTCAGGTTTGCGTAAAAACCTCAGGATTTGGTTCTGTCACGTGTCTAGTGGTTAAAGTTGTACAACATGGCGGCAGCCAAGTTGGGCTCCCTTCTGCCCGGTGAACGGGATACCAGTTTGTCGCTCTAAACCCTTCTACCTCGTTAGAAAAAAACATTGAGCACGCGGACGGAAACAGAACTTCCTTCATTTAGAAACCACATAAAACGACACCAAATATAAAATCGCTTCCAAAACTTTTAAAATTCCCGAAGGGGAAAAGCAGAAAATTGTTGAAGGAAAGGAAAATTTACTACATATATATTAGTTCAAAATGCACTAATGTGACCACGAGGTATCAGTAATCTAGTAATCTCTGGTATTAAGAACTCGACCTCTTTCTTTGTCAGTTATAATGAAGGTGCATAACTATTGGTGTCGACAGTGCCCATGAAAAAGTATCCAATAATTTCTCGACCAAATCTGTTGGTGTGGGCACCCAGTATGAGGATTAGTAGTATTCCGATGAGGATTAGTAGTACTCCGATGAGGATTAGTAGTATTCATAAATAATTTAATTATCAGAGAAATAAGGAGCACAGTCATTGCACATACGCCTAGGAAGGACGATTGCGTGAAAATACTTATTTAAAGCATTTCATGCTTCAAAGTTGTGTTCTTTGAGTCGATGTTTAACGAATATCTCAGTTTGTCTTATGTACTACCTGCGCAGCTTAGTGGAATAAAATAAACCTCTCTTTCTTCTCACTCAACGACACTTATGGCTTGTTTGACATTGCACCCGCTAGAAATGTTACTCTCATTTTTCTTTTAAACATCTGCTTAAAGAACAAATGGCAAGAAAAAAAAAAAACACCCTTGTGTCGAATTTGTAGGCCATATATTCTAAATCGTGCGCAAAATTGTGCATCTAAAACTGGCAGTTAAACGACCCTTCGTTTTGGTAACAGCTTGCACAAATTGTGAGCTGAGAATGAAACTCTCAAGGGTGGAACAAAATAGGTCCACAGGAAAGCCTGATTTCATCAACTTCTGATGCTGCAATTTAGGCTACTTTCGGAGAATCGCGTACACGACTTCAAGAATGAGGACTTGAAAAACTACCTCACTATGGCATGCATAGTTGACTCAATATGAGCACTGGTGCAAGGAAGAACTGGTTTCTCAGATCTCTTCTGGAAGGCAACTTGCAGCATCAGAGGTTAATAAAAAATCGTTTCCTCCTGTCCTACTTCGTTCCACCCTTGAGAAACTTATTCTCAGGTCACATCTTCCGAAAGCCGTTGTCAAAAAGAAATGTCGTTTTGATGTAATTTCGTATATGCACAACTCAGCGCACCTTTTAAAATCTATCGCCTTTTAATTTCGACACTAGTATGTTTTTTTTTTCTTGTCGTAATCGCCTAAAGCAAATGTGTAAAAAGGTAAATGAGAGCGACAGTTCCAGATGATGGAATGTTAAATATTTCAAAAATTTGGTTGAGTGTAAAGAAAGAAATGTTGATTCAGCTCCACAAAACCACGGCGGTCAGTACATCGGTCAAACTGGGAGATACGTTAACCATAAACTCAGAGAACACAACTTGGAAGCATAAAAGGCTTCAAATGAGTTTTTTCACCCAGTGGTCGTTCACAGCCGAACTTTCGGTGACTGTTCTCCTTATTTTTCTGATACGAGAACACCGGACTGAAAACAGCAAATTTGAAAGAAAAATCATCCAATCTTTCGCCATGAGACTGCCAACAACACAATTTCTGCGCCTTCATTATCACTTTCAAATAGAAAGGTCGAATGCTTGGCAATCGAGATAAATAAATTACGGATGTCGTCGCGACACTAGTGCTTTTAAGACATCTAAATTTCTAGTGAATTTCCCTTTCATTACCCATTTTCTCCTTTCAGCCTTCGAGAATTTCGAAACTTTTGGGGAGCAGTTTCATATTTTTTGGCCTTCTATGTTGTTTCCAAATGGAAGAAGTTATGTTCCCGTCCCCGTACTTGGTGTTTTATCCTTTTATGTATTCTTATTTATTCTATATATTTCCCGGTTTTAAAGCAAAACAAGACAAAAACACTCGGGTTTGAGTCCACTGATTCATTGAACCAGTAGTGTTTGTTGTGGTGTGAAACAATGCGTATAATTCTGGCAAAAAGCTTCTTTTCATCCAGGCAGCTAGCCAAGCAAGCTCAATGATGGTGATTTCGGTCAAGTACCGGATCCACCGCAAACTCGAAACAGTATCAAGACATTCATTTTCTGTATCTTAGTCTCTTCCGACAAACGGAATCGCCGAGGAGCGCTATTCGCGCACAAAACCTCGGAAGCTATGCCACATCAAGCCTGAACTTCAGTCCGATACCGTCATAATATTATTGGCATAAAATATTCTCGCTGTGAGCAGATCGAGTTTAAATTAACTATTCACAGTGACCTAAACTCGACGCTGGAAATACGTGTATATCTAATGCCTCTCGAGCTGCGAAGAGCTTGGCTTCAGATCTAAAAAATGATAAGGAAAGCTTTTTTATGGTGAAATTAAGTCAGAATTTCGATGCTTATCTAGGATTGCATCTAGAGTTATTTAATTAACCGACGATTGAGCTAATTTTGTAAAGATAAATAGCAGCGCCGTTCAGGTGCACACTAAATGCATTCCCCACATTTGTGGAATAAAGATTAATTTTAGTTTTACGACAGAAATAATAGTTTTTAAAAATCGCTAAGAAACAAGATGGGCATAGATGAAGTTATTGCTGAACGTTTTCATATTGGCGGATATAAAAAAAGAAACATGAACAGATATGAGTGGTTTGGTGGCCAACAACAAGAAGCGTTGGCAACTGGTTGAATTCTAGAGACAATTGTACGATATAAAATGTCCCTACAGCCCCCTTCCCCTCCCCCGCCTTTCAATATAGATTGCTTTTGTGAAACATACATTAAAGGGACACTGACACACCAAATTGTTTTTGTCTTCGGCATTAAATCCTTGTGATTGCAACACGAAAAAAGCTTGTAGTGCTCCAACGTGCTTCTTAAAGAAAAGGCGCCCTCCTGACCATCTATGCTAGAACGCAAACTAAATGATGAAGAAAACTGCATTGGGCACTGATTGGCTATTCTCTCGGGTCACGTGACATGACGTTGAAATGTAGTTTTTCCTTATGCAGTTCGAGCTATGCTCGTAAAATGATGCAGTTGGCGGTGACGTCAAAATGTCATTACGATGCACTTTGACGATGCAGTTAACTGGGTGGTCGAGACGAAGCCGGAGATCATTCTGCATCGTAAAAGTTGGCGACCATAACATACGCACCTCTACTGTTGGGTTTGGCAGCGGATCGCGTTTTTAGAGATCACCGGAATGCTTTCGAGACGAGCGATGCGAGGTTTCTGGGCGAATACCGGCTGACCAAAGGGGTGACTCCCTGGCTGTGCGACAAGCTTCGCGAAAAGCTCCAGCTTCGTCGCAAAGGGCCCCGTGTGCTGACGGTCGAACAAGTCCTCGCAGCACTACGCTTCTACGCCGCTGGCGGCTTCCAGGGAACCACCAGGAGCGACGAAAACATCGGTATTCACCAGTTATAAGTGAGTCGCGTACTTGTTGATGTCACGAACGCTATCATCAATTGCCTCGGATCGAAGTGGCTGTGTTTCCAGCAAACTCAAGCAGGGAAGGCGCTCACAAAAAAAGGAAGTTCTTCGAGCGATGCATGTTCAGCGGCGTGACCGATAAATATTATACTCTTACACGCTTCAACACGATTGAGTTTTCATTTGAGTACACCCATTTAAGCGATTCTGTGGAGCGAAAAGCCAAGCAACGGTAAAAAGCTTAAGTTGAGCTATCTGGTTCATACTTCAGGTAGAAAGAGAGATACAATATATACTTTATTTTAAAACAACTACTTCAGGTATCGCCAGCAGAACTAGAATAAACATACACATAAAGAAAAGACCATACACACAGTGGGACTAACAACAGATTTTCTTTTTCTTCCTCTTCTACTACGAACACAACTTGAGCTAAATATTCTCTTTTCTTCTTTTTTGCTTCCTACTTCACCGGAAATTTAACCCCCGAAGGAACATTTCTTTCTTTCTCGTGCAGCACGAGAGAAGTTGCACTAACGCAAGCAAACGAAGCCAAAGAGTCAAATTTGTCGTTAGTCGTTTTAATTGCAGGAGGCTAGTCTGCCTGGACATGGCGACATGGTTACCCACTGTAGAATACCAATCCACTATTTGCAAAATAGTGCGCGCCACCTATCGCGCAACGCCGGAAACTTCGACATTTTGGGTGCGAGGCTGGAAAGTGGTTGAAATTCAACTAGGCTTCGCAATGCATGGTTTGGCTTGATACATGTGGGGCGTAAAGCTGGCGCACGCAGTCTATTCCAAGCGATGCCTCGAGACCCAGATTGAATAGTTTGGAAAATTCCCTCCAGGAGCGTACCAAAAACGAAGCACCCGTGACAAAATGTGCGCTGCAATTTTATCAGTGTTCGTTCGGCCGCTATGGTGAGCCGGCCATGTTCCTTCTCCTCACGGCAGCTATCCAAGCCTGTCTTAGCAGGATACAGCCGGGCAGACAGAAAACTAAAAAAAACTTGGTGTTCTCTTTACCATAAAAATAATTCGCGCAACCATACGCAATACAGTGCGCCGGCATGGCGACAAACAAAGCGACTCGCGAGCTTTCTTTGTCCTTGCTCACGGTGTCCTCGCTTCCGCGCCTCTGTCGCAGCCTAGGAATAGCCGGCACACCTATTTGTTTTCCGACCAAACAGGGGGCGCTAGCAGCACGCTCTGCTCGCGCATGCGCAGCAGCTTTTTTGCAAATTGTGGATTTAGCCAGTGCAGTACGACTGCTAGCCTGGGGTTTTTAACGTGCACCACGCAGTAGTGATATACGGCCGAGCAGCACACGCTATATCGAAATCCCGTGCTCGGACGTGGTACACACGAGTATTCCAGTGGACCTTCCATTCTGCTCGAGTTTTGATGGACAAGCCTTGGGCGTTCAGATCCTCCGCAATTCTGTCTCAAAACTCGTCCCACTCAGGCTTGGTCAGATTACTGTCAAAGGCGGCCCTCACTAAAACTTGGTTTTCTGTCAAAAAGTCTTTCAGAAGGCTAATCTTGTGGACTGACACGCGAGGACTTTACTTCCGCTTCTTCGTGTTGTCCGCCATGACTGCCTGCCTGCGCAACGTAAAGGGCTGCAGCTAATGCTAATAGTTTTTGTGTAATTTAAGTAAACTAGATATTTCATGCGACAAATTTTAAAAAAGAATAGTTTAATTAAATTGCTCGGCACTATACGTTACGGATACTTAAGAGTATTGCTTTCTAGAACCCTTCACTGCCGAGTTTTGCGATTCTCCGAAAGTCCCTGTACGGAGAAAAAAAAACGATGTAGCTTCAACTCAATCGCCACAATTCGGCGACGTCACCGGACACGTCACGGTGCAGTTCTCTTCCGATATAGTTTGTTGGCAATATTAGGCTCCTCCCACCGGCGACGTCACGATGCAGTTTCTCCACCGCTTTCTCCAGCATAAACAGACTGTCCTACCAGACACCTCCTTGTGATCGTTTTTTTTTTTTTTTTTTTTCTGAACACCAACCACGAGGTGCTTTATGCTTAAATATGCAGAAAGTTTGAGGTTGCGAAAATTTCAGTTTTATGGCATTCATTAATGACATGCAAGATATATTTGTGTACGAACGTAGCTTGCGTACGACTTCACTGGTTTTGAAATGTCAAAATAAAATTTTTGAAGTGTCTTTGTCTAGACGTCAACGCGTCGACGTCGTCTCGTTGCCATCTTTGCTTCGGTCTCTCAAAATGGCGACGCACTTTGGTTGTGTCGCAAGCGAGGGCGATGTTGGCGACAGATGGGAAGATCACGTGATTTTTTTCAGTAGCAGAGGACCTTTCCGACTTTGGAAAGAAATTAGCTGAACGTTCGCGGAGGTTGCGTTTGGTAAGTACGAGTCGCCTGATCGAGATAAGAAACATGCCGATGAGGATGTCGCCGAATCGTCGGCACTTTCGCCTACATTAGATTTATGGCGCCTCTACAACACAGACTGGTAAGATCGCGTTGCAGGCACCGAGCAGTTAGAAGACAGCGCCCGTAACTTATTTATTTAATAGGTTCTTTCCTGCGTGAAACGGTGCCGTTATCGGTTTTGAGCAGCTTCACATCGTACAAGTGCAAGTGCTGCAGGTAGATTGGGCGGCAGCTGTTTCGTATGCGGCGCCAGTGCTGCATAACTATGCACGACTTGCTTTTATTCGAACTTGCTTTAATCTTAGCTGCTTTGCTTAACCTCATGTATCTTGGTTTGGAAAATTCGTCGAAATGGCCCGACGCCTCAAACGAGAAACAGTTCAAAATCCCAATGCCCTAGCAACGTCCGGGTTTGTCTCGTCATCGTCATCGATGAGGAGGCGACAGAAAATGAAACGGTACGAGCCTGAATCCTGGAGTTGTACCTCGGAAATCGGGTCAAGCCATGCTTTTTTCTCCGTTTTATTATTGAAAGCTTGCTTCGAGGAACACTTCGGAGATGGCAAGAGCTGGGTCAGTTCTTGATGCAGCACCGACGCAACATTGCTACTGACGTCGCTCATCAAAGTTCAATGCACTTCGTCTAAGACTGCACCACTTTTGAAAGTGTTTTGGAACGCCTAAGCAGAACAACGGACCAACAGTGTATCGAAGCTCGCAACTGACGCGCCGTCTGCTTACGAGAAACGGCCGTCGCGGAGTGCGGAGCGAATTTGGAGAGCCTGCGAGGGATGCACGAGGGGAGAAGACTTATAGACGAACGACACTTCCGGAATTCGGAAAGCAGCAGAAAGAACAAAAACAAAAGTACAACAAACTTTCCTTGATGTTATTGCGGTGCGTTTCGGCTTTCTGGAAGTATTTTGTTTAGCAAATACGCCGTTTTGAGGCTTCAACATTTGAGGGTGATGTCTAGGTATCACGTCAAATCGTATGGTATATTAAAAACATTTGGGGGTATGAGGATAACATAACCTAAGCTCTCTATATTTCGGTCAAACCCTCGTTCAAGAGAGCATTGAATGGAACTGTTTTCAAGAAGGCAAGAGTGTATTTTAGTTATTGCAATCACAAAGAATCCACATATACTTTTTGTTATCACTACCACAATCTCTTTCACAAATATGGGAGTCCCTCAATTCAATTGAGATAGAAAAGTAAAGTACTGCATGCTCACGTGTTCGCCTCTTGGTGCGAGCATGTTCTTCAGGTAGTGTATCTGGAAGAGCTAAAAAAAAAGTTGAATAACAATATATCACAATAAAATCAAAAATTGTTCACTACATTATATTTGGCAAAGCGGCACTATGACTGAAAAAGGTATCGATCAAACAAAGTTAAATTTTACTGGTTATAATTAATATTACAGACAAATGAATAAATAAAACTAAATTGTTCTGCAAAATGGTATTTATTGGTAAACTCACGAAGGAAATAATTTAACACATGTTACAACTGACTAATCCAATAATGTAAAATATGTTTGCACATTCATTTTGTTTTGTAGGTGTAAACTGCATTACACTACAAAATATGTAAGTTCACGATACTGCATCAAGGTCGGTTCACACATGAATGTCAGCGCGTATCGAGAGCTGGCACGCATACTAAGTATAATATTAATAAGTTAGAAATAATTCAGAAGTAATTGCTACGATTTATTTTGAACACAAATGGCGGGAGTACGTATACTTCAGAACTTCAGGTCCAGACCGGTCAACCTTTCTTATTAGAAAACATAAAACACTAATCAACTGAAGTTTCGTTTTAATCTGAAATTTAATAACTATATTTGTTATACCAGAACAACTTTAATTTTAATACAACCAGAGCGACAAGAAACAAACCTCCTAAAACATTCAGTGAAATAATGTGCACGGCAGGTTTTTATAACTATTTTTTTTCCACGTATTTTTCACGAATGGAACTCGCTCCCCGAATAAAATGTCTCTTCAGATTACGTGTTTTCATTTTCATATCTATTGAATGATTTTCCAGAATTTTTATTCTTCAAGTCTATTCAATTTATGATGTACTTGTTTTTTTTTTCTACATTGTGATGCTTTTTTTTATAATATGTAATATTGACATGTTTTTCTTACTCTTTCTTCAGAGTTCTGTTTATTTAAAGAGTGTGGGGTTGCGAACAAATTAGGGGTACAGCGGTGCCGCACATTGGCGAATAAAATTAGGGCACCAACATCACATTACAAAAGGAAGAACTTCTATCGACGTTTCGCTTGCCATGCGGGAGGCGAAACGTCCATTTAAGTTGTTTTTTATGTTATGCGAAGTCGGTGTCCTTATTTTAATCATGGCATCTCCCGACTTTTGGACTATTTTTGCACTCACATTTGTGTTTGTATTCGTTTTTTGTTGAGATTATACAGTTGTGTTTTTCCTACCTTGGCTACCCTCTGGTGGCCGGTTGTATGTATAAAAAAAAACTGGCGGCGACCTTTTTCTTCGCAAAGTCCTATATTGCATGAAATGCAGAATTTAGCAGTGATTGTTTCAAGTCTGTAGAAAACATTATACAGTCGCGCGGGACTAAAGCATCTGTGTTCTTATCAATTTTCGGGGAAACTGGATTGGTGTGTAATGCGACTAGAGAGGAAAGTGAGGAGGGAGGGGGAAAGGAGGGGAAGGAAGAGTATTGTAAAAGGAGGGTGGGATGGGGAGGAGGGAGATGGAAGGAAAGGGAAACAGATGGTGAAGGGAAAAGGGACACTGTAGAAGGGTGAAGCAATGAAATGAGAGAGGGGGGGGGAAGGAAGGGAGGAGAGAGGGATGGGGATTGGAAAATCGCGTGCCACGTGACATAAATTTTCAATCTAACGCTAAAGGACAAACTGGATTGATGTGTAATATGACAAGGGTGGGGGGAAGAGGAAGGGATGCAGATGGTGAGGACACTAGAAGAGGAAATGGGGAGAAAGGGAGGTTCAAGGAGGAGAGACACTGAGAAAAAGAATTGGCCTCTCCCATGATGTATATTAGCTCGCTAAATTTAGCGGAGAAACTGAGATACTGGTTGGTCACGTGACGCCAGTTTCCCCGCTAAACCTAAGGTGCAAATTAAATTTGAGTTTAGGTGACGAGATGTGAAATTCGTCACTAAATTGATCGGGGAAACTGAATTCACGTAGAGGTCACAAGACGTGAAGTTGTAACGTGTGGTCACGTGACGTGAACATCCTCACAAAATTTTTCGGAAGACACACGGACAAAGGACGGACTGATGGGCAAATGTTTGAGGATTGGGGGTTCCCTTAAAAAAAAGTTATGCTTAAAATGAAAAAAAAATATTGCATAAGTCAGAGTTGTGTCCATAGTGCTAACCTAGCGCTATGCTGTTAATATAAACAGGTCTTACGAAAGCACTGCATGGTGCTGTCTTATGCAGATTAAATAACCGAATGATGCCGAAATATGCAAAACTAACAATTGCACGATACTGCAAAATACAGATCCTATAATACAAATTTATGAACATATGCTTCATGAACACGAAGTAGATTGTCATTAAAACAAAAATAAGATTGAATTATAAAACGAGACTTAGTGTATTAGTTACTACCCTGGGCTCGTCACAAAAGGGCATATACAAAGTGTAATAAAACATTAAATCAAATGTCAAACTCGAATCAAATGTTCGATATGAACACGGCGTGAAGTCTGCAGCCGTTTGCGGTCTAGTTTCTCGCAATTGGTTTCTTTGCCGTTGACTTTTTGAGTTTGTATCATATGAGCACATAGCTCTATGTACTGGGGAGTCTACATCGACACTGGATTCTAAGAACGCAAATGCTGTAACGATATCGTCATTGGTCACGTAATGTTGGCATTAACTATAAAGGTTCTTGTTGCATCGTGTTTGATGAATCTAGACATGTCAGTATTCACACACCAAACGTGATATCGTGGAGCATGCTCTGTGCCAACATTACACTTTTCCCCCTTCGTTCTCTCTTTGACACACACAGTACAAATACAATGACTCAATAAACCAAAGTATAGTTTGTTTGTCTGGAACTGGCCCGTGCATATCTTTTCTGCCTTACGCACAAAACTTGTTTATTGAAAGCGGTCTATTTTTTTTAGTTTGCACCTTTGGTAATATGTGCACGCAGTTATAAAGGGTGCGTTTCCCCACATAAGTTTGAATGTTTTAATATAATCGCGTATCAGCCCGAAACAAGAGTAGTATGGTATTAGTCGCTTTCAGGCAGACTGCTTATCGAAGTGTAAAGTGATTATGATAATTATTGCTTTAATTTGCTCTGCAGAGTCATTTTGCTAAATATCTCATGCAACCATAAACTTCCAGTTATTAACTTGCTGGGCATTATGAAGAAACCCAATGCCAGTCAATTTTAGGTGGAGTGCTTCGATTTTCTGGGTTCCGAAAAGGCATCCAAGGCGCCGCGTCCAGACGAATTTGTGTTTTTTATATTTTTCTCAGCCATTCATGATCATCCAACAGATGCAATACCTTTTGTGTAGAAATACGTGTCTTGCACGCACGGTGTCTTTTTTAACATGTCTATTATCGGTTGTTGATGACGTTGAGCAGGTTTGTAAATTAACCAATATGTTGATGACGTTGAGCAGGTTTGTAAATTAACCAATATGTATGTTCATATAAAATAATTTTGTTCGACGTACTATTTACAATTTCAAGTACTCTACGTGCATCAGTACATTGGCCCATTGGCCATAACCGCTAGGTACCAATAGTGTGTCTTTGTGATCAGTAAAGTTCGCAGGATAATTTTGGTCGATGTTCGTAAAACATAATCAGTAAATAATTCCAATTTACTCTAAACTTTCGTATTCAACGCCACAGAAAATGATTTCTGTGGACCCACTAAAGGAAGTGATTTTAGGTACTCCTAGCAAAAGGTAATATTTCGATTATTATAAAATGCAAATCTATTCAATATGTAATAATACCAGGGTCATTTTCTTCGTGATACATAGAGGGCTCCAGCCCGTAGATCCTGTGTGCAACATGCCCAACCTCAGATCGAGCCATCAAAGGCAAAGGAGCGATGCGTAACTTGTCACTGAGGACTCCCATCTGAAAGAAAAATGAAACACTTCCATATAATCACCCGGCAGGAATTGGACACACTTGACACGTGGTTTCGATGGTGAACTTTACTTTTGTTTTTTTATTCATAAATTGTCCGCCGTATGATTTATTTAATCATAATGATAATATTTTTTAGTAAAAAACCGAGTGGGCATTATATGAAAGTGGACAGGTATGAAATGGAATAGTCTATACATCAACATAATCACAATGTAAGACACACGGTGGTATACTTATGGAATTAGAGAAAAGGAGGGTTATAGCTGCTGCAAGTTTAGCATTATAATTTACAAAAAAATGCTGTCAGGTAGGGTCTTTTACTGATCTACGGCCACTTGTAGGATACGATGGATGGTTAAAACTGGGAGGTATTTTATGAATGGTCAAAACTTAAGAAAATTCCGTGACGAGGTGACCGCGGAGAGTTTCTGAGAGTTGTTGCATGAGGTATTTATAATAATAAATTAATTATTTACCTGAATTAACACCACACCTTGTGGTTTTGGGGGGTGTACGTTACAGTCATGGTTTAGGCAAACGTGGTGGAAGGATTGAAGTGTTATGAAAGACCATAGGAAAATGCCAGTTCTTAAGAAGAAAATTATGACTCACCTTGGCATAGTTCTTAAGAAGAGTCTGCTAATAGTTCTTAAGAAGAGTCTGCTAAAGAATATTTCTAGTGCCTATGAATGGGTTTTAAATAAATAATCTAATGGAACGCTACAATTTTTTATAAGAAACATATTTTTACTTTCGTATCTCATAAATATATTTTGGTTGGAATGGGCTTTATGACGTTTTGGAATCAGAAGGTGAGAATGTGTCATTATTTAAATTAACTAAAACATATCTGAACAAATTACTTGATGGTTCTTTCATAATAAAATCCTTGACGGGGCATTACCATTTGCCTAGGTAGAGAACGAGTGAATAAACTTTTACGATAGGTAACGGAATTGCTAAAAATATATACTTTTTTTGTGTAGGAATAATCTGGTATTATTAGATTGCAACAAAACTTTTCGCATTCCTGTATATGGAAACTTTTGGTTCAGAGTCCTCACATAGTCGTAGGTCGTTCATTTCAATTGGGGTCAGTATAATAAACAAGATGCTGATTCAATTGTAATCAACTTTCATTAAAGCCTATCAGTAATGTTTCACGTATTTGTATTTACCGACACTTTTCTAGGCTGGCTGCATTCATCAAAAATACCTGATGGCCAAAAATTACGCATGAGAATGTAGAGTAGTGTTTGCGAATAAAGGCCTGCCATGAAGATACGTGCTACAAATGCAGATATTAGTAATCATACAAGGAAAGGAAAACTGCGTGACTAAATCTTGTTAAAATGCAAAGTCCGCAAAAGCAAAGAAGGAACAAGAATTATATTGTTTGACATATTCAATGCGCATAGCTTACCGACGTTACTTTGTGCAGTCAGTTCTGACCATCAAATGATTAGAAACAATAACTGACTGTGTAAATTAAATAGAACGGGGCAGTAGATGTCGGAAGGGTTGGTTGCATCCCGGAGCGTTTTTTTTCTCAATATTTCCATTTGAAACATTTACACGTGTTCTACTCATATTTCTTTTGTATTTTCATTGCCACGCTATGTAACGCCTGTTAGACAAGAATGTTTATCGGTGTATACTAGTGCGCACATTTGTTTTCTGCTTCACTTTCTTCATCAAACTGCTTGTATATCTCGTCATCAGTGGTGTATTTGTACCTTGCCTTTGGTAAAACGAAATGCGCTAAACGAATTGTAATTTAGATTTTTATAAAACAAAAGTAAACTAAAGACATATTTTTAACAAACCTTCGAGATCTGGAGCTCACTTTTATGTGCCTTTAGTATGCTCAGTACCTCAGCGGTGTGGTCCGCGTGTCAACCCTGTCTTAAGCAAACTGAAAGTATATGACCTGCGACAATTGTTTTTCGGTAAAATATGCTCTTTGTTTTATAAAGTTTGAAAATTAGTATACTTATGGTGAATTTAGTTTTACCATTGGTGTTTAGAGCAGGTTGATTTAAAGATTGTAATTGGCACCGTAGGTAACTTTTTCTCTTTTCTTATAAACAGGCCACTTTGAGCGAGGCACTATTAGTTTTTGTTTCCGCTTTTTTCACAGCCTCGCGCTAGCATTAATTCGCGTGGTGATGTCAGCGTGGTGCGCAGTATTGTTAGTCTTGATTTCGCCCAAAATCCCCGCAGTGACTTCACGTTTTTGTTACATTTCAAATTAACACTTTTTTTGCAAAAGTATTTTAGAGTAACAAAATTATAAATAATATTTTGATTCTTACATAGCAACGTGACTGTGTGAGCTGTTAACGTTTATTCTGACATCGCTTAAATGAACGGGCAAAACGAAATGTCTAAGGAAATCAATGCTTTTTTATTGACTCCATTTTTCTGGAAACAAACAATTATAGTATTTTCATGATTGTACATCATGCACGTGAGTATAAAAACAGTTATTTATTGTATAGCTCATGCGACACTTGGTGGTAGCTCTGTGCACCTAATAATGTAAATTGGGCACAATTATTTATTACGGCCCTTTATTAAAGGGCCATAATGTAATGTAAGAAAATAAAATAAATAACTTATATGTAATTATTCATGATAAGCGACCCGGAATGAGTTGCTACCTATCCCAGCTAACACGCCTGAGAAACGCCGATCTTGGTACAGGTTTGGCATCTTAGGTGACCAGCTTAATTGGGTCAAATGCGGACTTTGCTTCAATTCATTATTTAGTGCCAGAGTTATTTGCTTCGGCGGTTCTATGTCCGGTTTCTAGCCTGCCAGATAATGACCAAAGCGCCCTTATGTTGAAAGCAATATAATGGCTTTCCAGATAATACAGTCAATTATCCAGACTTAATCCAAAGGTGCCAGATGACAGTCAAATATAAAGCCTAAATCTGGTACTTGTTTGGCGAATCAGTGTCAAAATACCTAGACTCTGGTCAAAGAAGTTCAAGATTTACCCTCCTCTAGTTTCTTCGATCTTTTTAAGTTCATAAACTCTCACATACATCGAAATTTTGGCCCAAAGAACTGTGCTACCTGGATATAGAAGACTCACCATTTAATTGTGTCAGTGTGTCGCATGGCAAACTGACGTAATTAAAAAAAATTATATTATCTACACGAAAATGGCTCGTTTTGTGAGTTGTTTTTGGCACAGATTTTAAAAAATGCGGCCAATTATTGAGGCCCTCTATAAAATATAATATAAAATTTCTGCATCTCCTAGTCAGTGATGTGACGGAGGTATACATTTGACACAAACATCGCGCAGCCATGTTTTTTGCAGCGTTCTTTTTACGTAATTTCGGGACAATCACTTGTTTTCACAATCAACTGCTTTGCCAACGTATCACATACAAATATAGAGAGCCGGTTTTTCCAATTTTCCCTGCTTCATATTCACATTAGAATAAAAGCTGAATATATTCGTACCACTTCAGTAGTGTCGTCTATTTCTTTTACAGCTACAGCGGCCATCTTCTCTCTGTCTTGGTACAGATCTTCTTCAAGCTCAGTTCCGTTCATCTGAATAAGACACAATCGATATTAAAATTTGTTTTCAGCAAGACATTTTACAGCGTATAAAATATTCAGACAATGTTCAATAAAAATATTAGTTTTTTATCTTTATTTATTGAGCTACATCTTATTCAAATTAGATCATGCAGGCCGATATTTTGTTTACTCATATTTCTATGTTACTCCCCAAACGAAATCATGATAATTTTAAAAACTAAATGAATTTCTGGAGAAACAAAACTCAAGTCTGCCTATGAGCGGTAACCCCCATTTCGGCATTTTTATATATGCAAAGTTTTATTGTCGTCCATACTGCAAACGCGAGAGAAAACTCAAATATTTTATAAAGATAGTAGTTTAAAGTGCTAACATCTATCACAATATGTATATTTTACAAAATATATCTCGTGCTTCAAAACAGCGAAAACCTCGCAACATTGACATTTCAACTATATAATTTTGATTTATTATCAGATTTACGAGAAAATATGAGGGAAAAAGCGGCTTTCGCTCTGAGGGATCGGAACCCAAAGTATTCAGAGGCCGACTGTTTACCGCTGCTTCCACTTTACACAGTAAGGTTTGTAGCGCCTCGAAGGGCAGGCTGTTGCAACCTAGTGCTCGTCTTAAAACGTCGTTCGTTGCCCCGATCACGCATTCCCATTATCTCTCCCCTCCCCCTCCTCGCCAGGGTGCTCTTTCCACAATGAACTTCCACTGTTTCCGTAACCCGCTAACCTTGGACGTAGACAATGTGGCAAGCATTCTTACGGAGCATTTGAATGTATGTACGTTATCGGAGTAGATAGTTGGTGGAAGCCCGCGTCAGGCTACGAAGCGCCGAAATGCTTGTAGAAATGTAGTTGCTGTCATGTCAGACACAACCTGTATGTGAAATGCGCGAGTGACAGCGCATGAGAAAAGGGCGATGTACGCCTTGGAGTTAGACGCTGGAGCGGTACGTACGTATAAAGGAACAGCGAAATTGACGCCTATTATCGCAAATGGGGTTGCTTCGCGAATTCGGATGGCCGTTTATGAAACACTGACTTCAGGGGCCCAAGCCCCGCGTGCCCCCCAATCGTCTGCGCGCTCTTCCTCGTCCCTCATTTGTCAAAAATGATTATAAGATATCCATCTTCCTGCCAGTGTCTGAATGTATTTTATAAATGGCACAGAGTGCGAAACTTTAAATCAAATATCCAGATTCCAACGCCACTATTACAATATCGGCTTCTTCTGGAATGTCAAGACATTCGAGTGTAAAATTGCAATCCTTAGGGCACCTCTCGCAGTTGCCCAGTCGGCATTGATTGGTTGAATGAGCACAACTGTAATTGAATTTAGGTCAGAGATATTGACGCTTTTACCGATAACGCTTTCAAGGGCTGCTACGCAAAGCTTGAAATTTGACGAATATATACAAACAAAAACTTATTTCTGGGGTGCACGCTTGACCAACCGGGGTCGCAATGAGTGAAAGTTAGTGAGGCTAATCTTGGTTTCAATGATTGCACTTTTAAACACACAAAATGCCTCTCAAATTTATCGTTTCATAAAAGGCTTGGGCATGTGTTGTTTTTCTGTTATCTACCAATAAACAAATGCCGTCTTTCTTGTTTTGGCTTTGTCTAGAGCAGCCTAGCCCATTTTTGGTATAGAACTCAAGATGAAGACATATCTCGTCATCGCTCACCTTGAAACTTGAGTGTGGTTCCGGTACAGACAACACACCACGGTTATCTTTCAATTTCCGATATTTGAGTATAATCTACCGAGTGGCATCCTGCACAACGCTCTATCTCTTTCCTCGTCAAGGATGGGGGGGGGGGGGGGGGGGGCTGGAGCTTCAGTAACCGGCAGCGTTCCTTGTGAGGAGCGCATGCCGCGTATTTGGGCAGAAAGGTCTGCATCCCCTCGCTGCACTTGTTACCGCCAGGTTGCGATGGTCTCGAAACTTGGGATGTGGGCAACACCGTAAGATTCCTTATACAAACATCGGTGATAATTGGACATTCTATTATTACTTGTATTTTTTTTTTCATAGGACTCTATTCAGCGGCTTTTTTAATTGACATGTTTGCTTTAGTGGTCACACTTCTGTGGGCAGTAGATAGCGATACAGTTTTTCGACGGCCTCAAAATCAAAGATAAACGCGTTCCCCAGTCTCAGACCTTTTTTGCGCACACTGTATTTCACGGATAAAGATGTTTTAAACATTTTTTTTTGCAAGAGGCTATTTGTTTTCTTAACTTCAACAGATGTCTTATGGGGCGAAATCTCCTTGAGGGGATTGACGCCGAGATCTTTCCCACTCTGAAAATTCATCTGCTTTGCTATCTTTTCTTAAATTTAGAGAGATAGCCGTCATAAAATATATTTCGACGCTGTTAGTCGCTACCATAGCTGAGGAGCGTTCTGACATGATGCAACCAAACTGAACTCGTGGATGGCGAAGTTTTGAATGCAATAATGCAAAATGCATTATTGCATTCAATTCTTGTTCAGTTTGAGTCCAGTTATTCTTGTCCAATTATTTTTGTCCAGCTCCAGCTGGAAAAGAATAACGATATCAATCCCGGAGAAGGGGAACATGGGGCAAAAGGACAAAACTAAATTTCCAAACACAGCGAGGTGACTGGTGAGGGCCCGAAAAAATCAGCCTGGTTCTGGTATCAAGCCAGGGACCTTTCCATTTCCAGTGGAGCCTCTACCACCTGAGCTAAGCGGGAGTTAGACGTCAGTAGAGCAAACGTGTTTTATCAGCAGCCACCAGTCTAACCCCAAGAAGGGTGGAAGGCCTGCATTTTAAGGTTGTGATGATAATGCAAAGGTGCAAGCGAACTGGACAGAAGTTTCGACAATAATCTCTGGAGGAGGGAACAAGGGGGACAAAGGACAAATACAAGTCTCCGAACACAGCCAGGTGACTGGTGTGCGAACGAAAAAAACCCGCCTGGTTCTGGTATCCAACCAGGGACCTCTTCATTTCCAGTGCACCGCTCTACCAAGTGAGCAAAGCGGAAGTTAGATGTCAGTAGACCAAAGGGGTTTTATCAGCAGCCACTTGTCTAACACCAGCAAGTGTGAACTGCCTGCATTTCAAGTTTATCATGATACTGCAATCAATGAAAAGGCGGCAGTGAGCTCGACGATTTCTTATATATTTTTTGTGTAGTTTCATTTTAGCAATGGAGTCAGTGTGTGCAATTTGACCCTATGCGCGTAGTATGTTAATATATAGGGGCTCAAAGGGCGCCCTTGGCAGTTCCCAGATAAATGTCTATCTGCGCTCTTCAGATTGGAGCCGCTGTTGAGAGCGGCATCCGGCGACAAGTGCTGCACACTACAACCTCAGGTTTCGCTTAGGTATCAGCTCGGCCATCTTCCGCGTTTGGCGCGTTGCCTTCAATTGGGCTTCATTGCACCAGCCGCGGAGCTTTTGGGGTTTGCTGCTTTACCTCTGCTGCCGAAAACATTAATGCTTGCGTTAACAACGAGCAAAAGCGATACGTTTCATTGAAGTGCATGCATCTCGCTCGAGTAAATTTCTGGTTACGCGTGCACCCAATAAAGATCTCGTGACTCTCTGAAAGGTTGGTCTGGTCACGCGCGTCTCGGTCTTTAGGCGTAGCGAAAGTTCAGTGAAGGTTACGCTGTTTACTTATCTCTTGCTACAGCTGCCCGCCGGGCGTTTAAGGTGCATTATCACTGGCGTTTAAAATGCAACCGCGAAGTACACATCGCGACACTGTTAGCGCGAACACGACATCGGCGCATTTTCGCATTTTACTTCTAAATAGCATTAGCGAGCACGAAATTTTATCGCTTACATTATAGAACTAAATGAGCTCTTTCCGTAGCAACAAAAACTTGGATGACATCCCTTGGTTTTTAAAGAGAAAAACTGGAAAAACCGGCGATCGCTTGTTCGCGCTAACAGTGTCGCGCTCTGTACGTACGCTTGTTTTCATCACCAAACGCGCTTGAAATTGCGTTGTAGCTTTAAACAACCGAGTTCGCAACCGCTTTGCGAACGCGGTTCAACCGCCAGTGCGAATGTGGCGTTAGACTGCTCTGATAGCACCCTCTGCCACGCGGTCTCGCGTTTCGGCTAACTGTGATTATTACAGAAATTTCGAAGCGATTTATGTTTGTCGGGTCAAAACAATACAACACGTTTTAATAAGAAAGCATGGCAATGTTGTGTAAATATCTTATTTAAAGTTGAAAGATTCATATTTTTTGTTGCACGTTGACTTTGGGGAACTTCTTGTTTTGAGACATGTTCAAAGCGCCATCTTTAGTTGTATTTATAAACTAGGGCACCATTTTATGTCAAAATTGTTGATACTTTTGAAAATAATATAGGAAAAAAAAGTGAACAATAAAGCCTAAAAAATTACGAGATAACGGCTCACCAATATTTTTAAAAGTGTAAAAGTAGACAATTATGTGCCTTTATACGCGCTATTTTTTATACGAAGACAAATGATGCAACATGTTTTAATGAAAAGATCAAGGGGATATGATGCAAAACACTTTTCACCTAAACTTTAAAAAAAAGTTTTTTTTTGCACGTGGAAGTGGCAGAACTTTGTTTATATTGAGACAGGTTTGAAGCGCTGTAAATATTTTTTTATGAAATGAAGTACCAACATTTACACAGAAGCTAGACCATTATCTGTAGAATATATGAAGAAAGTTCAAATCCTATATCTTAAAAAGCAGTACGATATTAAAACTCACAAATATGAAGTAAACTTGTCAAAGTAACAGAATTGTGCATTTCTGAAGCGCGGTATGTAGTTTCTGGAATCCTGGGTACATCTCGTTATGAATACCAGCACTATCAACAACTATCGAAATAAAATAATTGTTTTTTATACGATTTCTGTCTTGTCAAATACGTGCCATCAAACTTTGCAAAAATTACAGAACGCCAAAGAGAGGCGCTGCATTGATGCTGCCTTGATTTTGTTTTTGGCAAAGATCTTTGTGATTTTGTTTTCCCCATACGTTGGGGACTAACAACTACGAAATATATAAACAAATTGTATTCTGGACACGGGTGTATAAACTTACCTAAACAGTTTGCAGAGCTACGCTTTCTTTCAAACCTCACCCTTTTGTAGCATAAAAATAAATATTTAATTTGACAAGCTTCATGACTAAAAAATCAATGCTAGAGTGTCATAAAGGTTTCTCAGCAGTTTTATATTTCGACACTGTAAAAGAAAGCTACAAGTATACGGTATTTTAGAAACCTTTCAGAAACTTTATTTGAAACTACGTATTGAACATCGTACAAAAACATATTAACCATAGTTGAAGACACCAAAATTATAGCTGTTACTAAAATCTGCATGTATTCATAGAGGTTGTTTGTCATCGCAGCATGTGGTCGATACTTAACAAGTGATACGTACAGTGGGAAGGAATACATAATTCAGTTGCCTGTACTTGTAAATTGCAAACAACGTGTTCAGTTTTAGTAATAAATGATAGAAAGTTGTAACCAGATGCAATGTGCCTCGAAGAGAGACATATCGGGCTTGTCTCTCTATTATCATTTTTGTCTTACATTCGCTTCCGTTTTTAAGCCCGATATGTCTCCCTATTCTCCACTGGAAATTTCAGTGGCCTATTTAGTTAGAATTATCATTTTATAAACTTCATAAATAAACTGTAGTAAGATGTGAAAATCCGCGAGTTGATGCATGATCACAGAAATAAAAACAGCGCAGAAATGAACAAAAGGAAAAGTAGAAAAAAACTGCATTTATTTATGTCTTCTACATGTCCTTGAGTTAATTTTTGCTTTGTTTTTATATTACTTTTCATAAATAAAACGTTTTTATCTGACTAGGTTTGCGTGCATAATAGAAACAACTAACTCGGTCACCACTGTGTACGCAAACATATTTACAACTGACAACACACATAAATATATATGGTTTTTTTGAACTCGGCATCTTAAATCTAAAATTTCACGTCGTTTACTGTTTTTTTTTCACAGCGAAGCTGTTAAGGGCTAGGTTCCCCAGGATCGTGTCCGGTAACAAACAAATGTCGACACAAAACTCTGGACAGCTACCGCCATCTATGAGCACCGACGGCAACCAGAAAACTGGCTTGCCGGCCTTGCTCATAGATGGCGGCAACCTTTCCAGCCTTTCCACTCTGGTTTCAGAGTGGAAAGGCTGAATTTCTCTAGGCGTCGTCCTAGATGTCGTCCTCAAGGTCGTCCTAGAAGTCGTCCTTGAGGTCGTCCGGGACATCGTCCTTGAAGGGGCACTGACAACCCAAAGGTCGTATTTTTTTTTTTATTGTCTAAAACGATGCAAGTTGTAGTCACAGACACGCAAAAAAAACCGCATCGCGAAAAAAAATTTCCCCGCGTGCGCGTGCGCCTTTTTATTTTTGGCGTTTAAATTTAACGCGCTCACCTCCTCGCTTCTTTTGATCGGTGACGTCAAAAATCAGGAATTTTAGAAGCTTTGTAGGTGACATTTCTATAACATTTAATAACGGCAATCGTAAAACATGTTTTTTAACGCAATTGCGAGCGCCCTACGGCCCCTCTTTCTGAAATACCAGAAATCAGAGTTCTGTGTGATGTTGCTTCCTAGATTTGTACCCTCCCTCGGAACACTTGGCGGCATCTTCGGCGAGCAACACGGCGAGTGGGGAAAGAAACCGGTTCTTTCCCGCGCCGGCGTGATATCACCTCCGTCTCGCTTGGGGTTGCCGTGGCAACGGCGGAGGTCTGAAAAAAAGTCGAGTCTCAGGAGACCGCAAAATTTGACTCACTGTACTGGCGCGGATCGCGCGGGAACTTCAAATTCGGCATTTGGAAATTGTTTTTTTAATTCACAAATACTGAATTTTCAAGTTCCGAACTTTGAGGGTAATGTCCCGGCATCGTTTTCAATCGTTTCGGATAATAGAAAAAAATATGATTTTGACGTGTCAGTGCCCCTTTGAGGTTGTCCTAGAGATCGTCCTCGAGGTCGTCCTAGAAGCCATCCTTGAGGCCGTCATAGAGGTCGTACTAAAAGTCGTCCTTGAGGTCGTCCTAGACGTTGTCCTCAAGGTCGTTTTAGAAGTCGTCCTTGAGATAGTCCTAAATGTCGTCCCTGAGGTCGTCCTAGACGTCGTCCCTGAGGTTGTCCTAGAAGTCGTCCTTAAAGTCGTCCTAGACGTCGTCCTAGACGTCGTGCTGGAGGTCGTCCTAGACGTCGTCCCGGACGTCGCCCTTTAGGCGTCGTCCTTGAGGTCGTCCAAAAAGTCCTCCTTAAGGTCGTCCCACCATAGTACAGCTTCGCTGGTCTTCTTTCTTCACCAGTGTGAAAAGGCTGAAAGTTTTTTTTTTTTTACTGGTGTTCAATAAAATACTTCGCGATTAAATGTGAAGGTCTTTAACAATCACGGTATTGCGCAAATTATCAGCGTCGGTGTCGCCGATTTAGCATCATACAATACAACGCTGTTTGTTAAAATGTCGATAAGCCTGTGAAGACCGTTCGTATAGCCTGAAATATTTTGATGCCAGTATAGGTTTGAGTGTATCCACCTTTTAGGCTCTTACTAAAATTTGTTTTGTTACACTGTTGTTTCGAGCGTCCCTAATGTGATTAGGTTTGTTGATTGACCAGGGACTTTCATAGCGGGATGGAAACTCTTTGAGATCAACAATATCCGAGGTCATGATTTCTTCTTAGTGCAAAAACTTACGATCGTTTCAGTTGGAAATCCGTCATTACTTTCTGTGAAAACAAGTGAGTCTGCCAGTACAGAGAGTTTTTCCAAATTAAGAGTCAGTCCGTCTTTAATGTGCAATACTTTTTGTCCGTTGATTCCTCTTGTCTCGAGCAACTTTGGATATACGATGTGCTCAGGTAAAGGCCCTGCATATTCAAGAAAACGTGTAGAGGTTAGTCAGCATTCCATATTCGCGGACTCAAGAGGTTACGTGTTTTCGAGGTTGAATTTTATTGAAAGTCTGGGTAATTTTTTGAATATTGTTTTCAGTAATTTTGTGATTTTCGGTGGCGTAATGACGTTTGTGCTTAAAGGGCATATGTTGTGTAAGCCAGAGGACATGCGTGACATTTCTCGAAATCCAGGGTACATCTGCATGATTCGAAAACTTGAAAAACATACCCGTTTCCGATAAGACAAAGAAGCGAGGCAAAAACATATTGTTCTTAAAGTAGCCTCGAGTGCAATTCAGTCTGGATTCATTTTCGTGTAATCTCAAAATAAAACCAAGATAAAAGCTTTCTTCGCTTGTAGCTGGGTGTTTCTTATGCAAGAACAGTGCGATTTGAGTAATTGTAGGTTCTCCCCGACTAAAAACAAAGAAAGGGATGGGGGTTACCTTTCGGAGTTAATCGGTATGCACCAATACACGAAACCATACTTATCATTATTTTCCAGATGTTAATTGTGTTCGAGGCTGTGGTGGGTCAAGGAAATTGACGTTGTTGTGTATTTTTAAAATGGACACTTCCCATAATAAGCATACAAAAATATGTCAGAAGATAACAACCGTACCCCAAGTAAACACAAATGCTTTGATCTCACCGCGATAATAGAATGCGAGGATTTTATTTTGGTGGTTTCACTTGGTTGTACAAAAATTAAATGAGAAGTTAATACAAATGAGCAGCAACCTGCACCCTTAAATCACCATTTTAATGTTTCATCCTGCTCTGTTTGTCAACATTTTTAAACATTTTTTATGAATATTTACTATAATGTTATAATGCAAATCACACCGTGAGAGGCATATATGATAGTGCAAAATCATGAATGACAAAGCGGTTAATACGAATTAAGCATTAAAAGTATTCCCTTTACCAACAAACTTTATATTCCAAAAATGTTTATGCATTCCCTCCGCCATTTCAATTTCGCCTCTTTGTTTACTTTGAGTGACATAAAAGAAAACGTTTAGTTCTAGAAACGAAAAAAAGTAGGCACTTCCGAACTGTACTTATTTTTAATATTGAACTGTGGATTATTTGATAGTGCGCTTAAGACACGTCAACCTAGAATAACACAAAAACCAATGTGGTGAAACAAGATGCCCTACTACACATAGCTGCTAAAGTACTTCGCATTAAAATCACAAAGTGCCTTCAATCAGATTTGTGTGAATTGTTTTGAGAAATCAGAGAAGTGGAATGGCCCTTGAAGGAAGCATTAGTACTCATCGCTTTAAAAAAAACTACAGCTTGCGCGCAATTCGCGTTATGTCTTTCTGTCGTGTCTGAAGCGAGAAGCTTCTGATCCTGAGTGGGGCCCCCCTTGCATACTTCTGGGGGGTTGCTTAATTTGACGCTAGGATTACTTAGCTATCATCTTACTCCGTCTGCCAGTTTACGATAGAAAGCGCACTGGCTCAATTCAAGTTATATTTTCGTCTGTCATATTTAGAATCGATATTCGAAGAGGGATACATGAATCCTTCTATGGTAAAGTTAGGTGATGAAGCGCAGGCCACTTAATTTGCTGCGAAGTTAGACAGCGTATCCCGCTTTGTGTGGGTATAATATTACAAGAGCAATGTACTAAAACTCCAAGCACTACATTAAAAAAAAACAGAGCGCAAAAGAGAGCACACGAGGACGGAGGCCCATAGAAGACACAATCACTTGCGTTCTTTGTATGTGTGTTCTGCCTCACCCCGTGATCTACCGTCCACTTGTGTCTTTATAGTCTTTGCTTTTGTTTTCTTGGTTTCTTTCTATGTTAGAAAATATTCAGAATAGGAATGTATTTTTCTTCGTACTTTTACTTTTTTATGTATGAACGTCATTTTCCTCCTCTCATACAGCGCTTGTGGGTTCTTCATGTCTTTCTCCTGTTCTGTTTTTTGTGCGCTTTTTTATCATGTCGCCTCGATAGCAACGAGCCCAACTCACGACATTGCTCCAAGCACTGAGCGCACCCTTCTCAATGTAACGATTTGTAGCCTAGTTTATTCAATAATCTAATCACACATTTGCGTGCACTAGAGCGAGGACTCTCGCTTTTCTTTTCTTTTTTTTTTTAAATGCGAGTTTTTGTGGCTTTTTTCGACCGTAGGCAAATAAGACGCCGGAAAAGAGGGAGCAGAGCTTGGCCTGGAAGAGAGAAGAAAGATGAACCATAGTCTGATACAAGTTAAGAACATCAGGACGTAGCTCCTCCCACAAAACCTTATCAACACTTCCAGGACCCTGCCTCCGCACGACAAACTTGTTCGAGTGACATTTTATGAGCAGGCTTACTGTTCTTTCCTCGCGTCATAATATTACGATATAAATATACTCAATAATAAATTCAAATAACAGGACTTGCCCAAGCCCAAGCTCCGAGTGTCCCGTCTTAGTCTCATCGTTGTTCTCTTCCTCTAACACTCCACCATCTAGTGCCGTTCACGTGCGTTATACCGCCCTGCTCACTGACACCCGCAGCCCCCCTGTTACAAATGTCACAGTAAGTGCTTCAGTAAAAGCGTTGTCTTGCATTTAGAAGGCAAAACGTTGAAAAGGAGGCGCTGTTACGCCTGCACGCTCGGCGATCGCGGTTGAGCAACTTACGTGGGCGCTGCCATCTTGAAAAAAGTTTGTTGGCTTGCGGGGTGATACAACTTCCTTTGAGCGGCACTGGCCGCGGTCTTTCTTAAGTTGTATCACACTATAGTCCTCCTATGACCAAGGGCTGAGTGAGGTAGTGACGTTCTTCTCAATTTAGTCAATGAAATATGGCCCTCATAAAAAGAAAATGTTAAAATGACATCTCATTTCGGTGTGGTCGGAAGCGAAGCACCGCAGAAGCAGTTCGCTTTTTTGTTTCAAGATAATTATGTTACGCATCCCATAAAGACATAGTAGATCATGTCCTCATTCAACCATTCACAGTCAACATGAAGGTTAATATTTTGCAGATCTTAACTTCACTCGCAAACAGGGGCCAATCGGGTTGCTCAGGTTCTCATTAAACAAAGAAAGTTGAATAAATAAATATTGAACAACAAAGGTACACCCCTGAATAAAGTTGAACGCTGAGTGAGTTGGTAATCGTTATACAAGGTAAACAAGAACAGCGCAAAATACAACGACAAAACAAGAGCATACAAGACAGGAAAAGCGCTGACTCGCAACTTCTCGCTATTTTTCTTATAAAAAAGGAAGAAAACACTGAACGTTTACATTCATTTGTAGAAAAGGAAAAAGGAAACAAGCAACGCATCACACATTCACACGCGCAACATTGACTCGTTGTAGTTGGGCACGACGGCACGTGCTGGCCATTCATTGCCATTTTCAACAACTCCAGCTCGTTCCTAGAGAACACCAATGACGCAAAGATTATGCGCATTTCTCCCCCACTTTAAATGTGAAATGCCTCAAGCACTTCGCGTGCCATCTTGTCCTTCTGTCGTCTTAAAAAGGTGGGTAATTAAGGAATGGTTCGCACCGGCACTCTTTACGGTGCACCGGCAGGTGGCCTCCCGCAGTGGCTGCTAGCAAAGCCCCTTCATAAAGGCGCCAACCACTGTTGTTGAAACGTGGAAGTCACGTGACATGAGGGGGCGCTCACCAAAATTCGCTTCCGAGGGCCGCTCATTTCAGTGGTACGCCGCCCTTCGCTTCCAAGGGCGTTCGAAAAACGGGCATCGTGCACTGGCGCATTTAACGATACTTTTAAGACAAACGCAAAAATAGCGAGGGGCTTTAGCTCCCAGAGAATTCCTTTGTTCACGGAGCCTATCGTTCAGGCAGCGTCTCATCTGCTCCAACGTAGGTGTGGCCACACGAGAGTGGTACTCTATACGCTACTCCCATAGCGCATGGAACCATCGGATTAGCGTGCTTCTCACAGCACTTGTTCCTTGCTATTTCCTTTGCCTTCGTATTAACTGTTGGACGAACGTGGCTTGTTTTTTTTGGGGGGGTTTCTTTTTTTGTGGGGCAGAACAAACTGCACGGATTCTTTCGCAACCGCATACATTTTGTTTTTAAATTTTGTGAGACCTAGTGTAGATAGGGTATTGAAGGTAAACTTTCGACAACCCTCTGCCTCGTTAGGAATAGACATTAAGAAAATATAGGAACCCGGAACAAAAGTTTAACAAACAGTAACCCGGCGTTTCGAGACCAGTTCGGTCCCTCCTTCATGGGGGAGTGACGGAACGAACCGTCAATCCCCCGTGAACAAGGGGCCGAATTCCTCTCGAATCTTTGGGTTACTGTTTAATAAACTTTTGGTTAGAGTCTCCATGATTAGCTTAAAGAGGGGATGACGACCGGTCTCTTCCTTTCTACAAAAGCAACATATGTTTTAGCCGCTTTGGAATTCCTGTATGTTTTCTGCTCGCAACATTTGTGGCAGCACCTGCCCGTAGTGCATTTTACACCCTGCCGAACCTAATTCGAAGAATATGACGGAGCTTGGCGAAAATCGACATAAGCGCGCTAAGTCCTTTCCTTTCAATCGGCGGTGCGCACATGCGGCGAGGATGGCGAGGTCGCCGGGCCGGCCGAATCGTCGAGTGGAATCCGTTCAGATGTGTCGGTTGTTTACGCGGGATTGCACGGCTCGAACAGTCCTGCCTCGCGTGAATTAGGTGTGCGGAGACGAGACAAATCGAAAGCACCGATATTGATCCTGAACTCTAGAATAACAGAATAAACTATAGAAATTCCGAAAAAGTAACAGACACAATGTTAGGCATGTTCATTTGGGGCAACTAATCTTTGTCCACTGCGTGCTGCCGGCGCGTTTTTTTTTTTCGTTTTTTCTTTTTTTTTTTTTTTTTTTGTAAGAACAGACTAGACAACGACTCTACAAGTGATGGTTTGCATATCTTTGTGTTTATTAGTCTCAGAAGCAATCCGAGCTCTACCTATAGTGATCGCTGTGCGTCCCCCCCCCCCCTTCTCGGGGGCGGCTGATAGCTATGGCACCATGGCGACCGCGGACTAGCTCTTTCTCTCTATCTGTGATAAGAACTCAGCTAATGGGGCCCACTTGTGTCATGCATTGCTGCCGCAGCTGGAGAACGAAAGCAGCTCCCGTCTACGACGCGTCTCTCCAAATATGTGAGTTGATCTTCCGCTCGCTGATTTGTAGAGGGGCCCACCGAGCGGATGTTAGCCTCTATCACGGTTTTCGCAAAGCACTGTGCAGCTAGAAACGGAATTCACCCTAAGCCAAGTAAGAAAAAGCCCATAAATGCAGAGATGTACAAAGATCCATTCCCCTCGTACTTCGAGGAAAATATGTTACACTGATCTAACTGTCCTCTCAGGACGTCGTCGACCGCTTCCGACGTGTTCGATTCGGTTGTAAGGAACATTTTCACAGTTTTATTCACTGCCACAGGTAAAAAAAAAAAGACCTGTGGGACGTCGGGTGGCACTGACCATGTTGCTAACATATGATACGATTACTTTAAGCGTGCACAATGTGGCAGTCTCTACCCCGTTTTCAAAATATGTTAGATGTCAGAAGGTTCCAAAGGTGAACCAAAACCGTGCCGTTACTTCGGGGTCTTCAGAAAAGCGTGACGTGGACGTGAAGTCGGGCGAAAAAAACAACGCTAAGCTGCGTGAAAAAAATATATATCTGCCCTTCGGATTGCCTTTGCGCGGTATACTCCAAACGTGCAAAGAATTGTCTCGGTAGATGCGTCACACGTTTTAGTTTCAGCCGTGGTTTTATAAGCAGAAACCAGTGCCGAGCGCAGGTCACTGGCCTTCATCCCCTGTTCACTGACGTTTGTGGGAGGACCCTATGAAAAAATATAGAAAAAGAGCCGTTTTTCTTATAGTGATGAGAAGAACGGTTTGACAAAAGCCTCGTAGGCTCAGACGCATTACTGTAATTGAGACATACCATAAGCCGCTTGAGCAAAATCTGATTAATAGAGCGTTTTAGAGAACCGTTTCCAGCTCTGATCCTGCGAGCCGCGTCCCGATAGCGTAACCACATGATGTTCCACCAATGCGTCCTTGCGTCTTTCACAGGAATGAGATTCCGTTCATTGAAAAAGAACCAACAGGCTAAAAATTTGAGCGAAACGACTAGCTTTTGCCAACTTGAACTATGGCGAATAATGTTATTGCTGAGGATGATCGTATTAAAAAAAAAAAAAAAAAAAAAAAACTAGAAACAGAAAACACGTCCAAGGCATAGGTTTTCACAAAACGTTTGTAACGCTTCTTAGCCTGTTCTTATTTTCGTTTGCCATAAGGTTTCTCCCGCGTTGTTTTCTGCAGCGCCAAACGCTGGGTTTAGCACCTTTTGGGGGCGTTTATTTTATTGTTTTTATTTTTCAATTTTGAGTATAGCGCGTAATTTAGGCAAAAATAAAAAAAAAAAAAAACTGAAGCTTTTATTTACTTTATGTCGCCTGAGCGTTTGCAATAGTTCCCGGGCAAGGCCGGTTTCCAGCGCATTATTTGTTTTTTTCTCGCTGTGTTGCATTCTCACCGATAAAAAGTTGGAAAAGCATCGGAACAGATTCTACCACGTGCTTTCTATGAGACAAAAATCTGCGTCTGCTACCCCCCCCCCCCCCTAAAAAAACACCTAAGTACTGAATTTTCCTGCGTTACTGACGAAGGTGACCTTTGGCTAGAGATTGGACACGACTATGACGTCAGCGTACGGCTAGGAACCGTGCTCTCACTGACTAGACACGGGTACTAACCGAACGTTGACGCAGCACTTGTCTCCAATCTGTGGCCTTTGTTAGTCAAACAGGAAAATCCAGCACTTAGGTTTTCCTTTCTAAGATGTGTTGCTCCAACCTGGACCATTACTTCATGTTTGCCGTACCGGGACTGAATGTACCGACGATCGGCTTTGGGAACTGCGATTTATTGTATGTGTACAAATGATGAAAGATTAAATCTTGCAGGTCGTGCTGCACATAATCTTGGTAATATAGTCAGCGAGCAGCCGTGAAGTCGGTGGGGTAGCCGCGTCTGCGCAGTGGGGGAGCGTTATGTCACCACCGGATCGCCGTGTGCAAAAGGAAGACGTGGCGCGATGCTTGTAGAAATGCGCTGGGTGTAGTAATGCTTTCGCATTCCTACACATAAGCAGTGTTAAGTGTCTTCGGCGTGTTTTTTAAAAATCCTTTGTCTAGGTGGATCGCCGAAAACATCTTTGCCAGTATACTTTTGATCCGAACTGTGAAGACAGAGACTTCACAATAAATATCGACCTTTTCTTTTTTCTTTTTTTGCAGCGGAGCTGGTAAGGGCTAGGTTCACCAGGATCGTGTCCGGTAAAAAACAAATGTCGACACAAAACTCTGGACAGCTACCGCCATCTATGAGCGACGGCGGCAACCAGACATCTGGCTTGCCGGCCTCGCTCATAGATGCCGGCAACCTTTCCAGCCTTTCCACTCTGTTTTTCACCAGAGTGGAAAGGCTGAATTTCTCTAGGCGTTGTCCTCCAGGTCGTCCTAGAAGTCGTCCTTCAGGTCGTCCTGGGCGTTGTTCTCGGGGTCGTCCTAGAAGTCCTTGAGGTTGTCCTAAATATCGTCCTTGAGGTCGTTCGAGACGTTGTCCCTGAGGTCGTCCTAGGCAATGTCCTTAGGTCGTCCTAGACGTCGTCCCTGAGGTCGTCCTCGAGTTCGTCCTAGAGGTCCTCTTTGAGGTCATTCCAGACGTAGCCCTCTAGGCGTCGTCCTTGAGGTCGTCCAAGAAGCCGTCCGTGAGGTCGTCCACCATAGTACAGTTCCGCTGGTCTTCCTTCTTCACTAGAGTGGAAAGGATAAAATGTTTTATTCAAAGGCAGTTTAGTAGGCTGAGGTTCAATGAAATAGAAAAAACACTAGCAGTTAACCTGGTACTAAAAAAGATGGAGCAGCGTTTTTACCGTCAAAACTGAAACAGAAATTTAAAAAAATATATTTCGTTGAAAATTTTTGGGAGAGAGGGAAGAGGATAGAACATAATCGTAATCTAATAAGGCGATGTATTTTTGAATCCGTCGTCATGAATTCACTGCTCTACGATGAGTCTGCCGTCGTAATCAAATGGAACGAATCAATGGTTAGAAAATCGAATACGTTAGAGATATGAGAAAAGTATAAATTTGATACTTCGCTAGTTTGGACTTGAAGATTATATGGGTTTTCTGGTTTTATATTTGCGATGTACGTATACTCCAGTTATATATACTACTTAGTAGGTTTGTCTTTTTGAATGAAGAAAAGATGCATCAATATTCCATTGTTTGGGTTTTGCTTTTTTGTAGGAGCGGTATGTTGCATGCTAAATGAGTATGACAGCGAAATGCACAACAAACAATGGCTTCTGCTCCAGAACTGCATATGCAGTGACCGTTTATTTCTCCCTGTCCTCGACAGAGCAGCCTTTTTTTGTCTCACTTGCTCCACAGTCACACGAAGAGAAAGAGGTACTCACGTATAAGGGGCAAAATCTCCTTAGCTACCGAGATGCTAAAAAACCATGCCTCTCATGCAAGAGATTGTTTTATACAAGGGCGGTTCCTAAAGCGATGCGCCCAGCGATTTGCCGTTACCTTATAAACAGACACATAAACCGTAAGGAATTGAAAATGCACTTAAAAATAGTTATGACGGATTACTGGCTTAAAAAATACAGGCGCAACGAGCGGTCACCAAGCTTACAATACCTTAAATAAAACAAAATAGGCGTTTTGAACATTGACTTCGCTTGGTATCAAAAGAACATGGTATTGGTTGTTTATAAAAACACATTGAAAACAAATTAATGAAACAAAATAACGTACAAATTATTGAACGTTAAGATCGAATTAATCACAAAACACAAAGAAAATCATAATTACATTAACGTTTTACAAAAATACATAGTCATACTTTTTTATAAATAAATACTAATCTTATTTACTAAATATCCGCTTTTATTATTATGATACCACTCACCGCCATCGACGTTTGCGCAAATAATAGCGCAAAGAAACGCCAACGTATAAACTTCCAGCATAGTGAGCAATGTCTGTAATACAAAAACCGCGCAATGAAATTATATATGAGGAAAGGTTTCGTGTGTACACAATGAGTTCACAGTCTCGCTTTTAATTCTTCGGTCATTTACTGCAAAAGGGCAAGCAACCTTCCAAAAAAAGTGCTACATGCCGCGTCGGTTAATGTACTTACCTCAAGATACAACGATTCCGCAATTTTACGCCGTGTAATAGGACGTCAAAGGTATATTGAAGGATAACTCACTAAAAATAAACTTGCATCAGACAAAGCTTTGTCATACTTTAGAGGCCAGTTAAAAATGTTTAGTATGTATCGCGCCTAAATTTAAAAAAAAAAACTTAATTAAACAAGTTTACATGAACTTTTTTTATTCAGACATCCGTCTTTATGACCAAAACTCAAAGCAACAACTGAACAAAATTAAAAAAAAATTCGTTGCTTAAAAACTTTTGTAAGGATGTTAGTAGTTCTGCTACGAAAATAAGCGCACGTACGGCACTTTCCAAGACGTGTACTTGCGACAGTTGGTTGTTTTCGGCAAAGTACGTCGATTAAAGATATATATATTCCTCTAAAAACCTCGGTGAAGGCGAAACGACACGCCCTCAAAAAAACAGGCAAGGTCAACGAGTTTCGCGGTGCATGAAATCGCTGGCCGCAAACGCCGGCAGCCATGTTCAATATTGATTGAAAACAAAGAGAAAAATACGATCTCGTTATATTTTTGAAAACAATAAATACTCGATCTATGTATATTGCTTCCAAAACATAAAAAAGGCACATGAAACAGCACCACGGCACGGAGAAACAACTTCACAACGAACATTTCACACATCAATCATCTGTCCAACCAAGGATAGACGAGAAATAGAGCGTAGCTAGAAAAGTGCAGCTGCAAAAAAAAAAGAGTAGCACAAATACCGTTGACCGGAGCGGCAAAATCGCCACACGCGGCGCTATTGTTCCCGAGCACGAAAATAGTGAGAGTGGCAGTCACGTTGCATGTCTCAATTTGGGGGTGGCCGGCAGGAAGTTGAGGGATACGATAGATTTTAAAATGCGGTATTTAGGATGGGCTGCTTTCTGCCGGCCGCCCCCGCGTTGAGACATGGAACGTGACTGCCACTCTCGCTATTGGGGCGACACGCGGCTCTATAGCGCCGTGTGTTGCGATTTTGCCGCTCCGGTCATCAGTCACTTGTGCTACTCTTTTTCCGTTGCAGCTCTTCCTGGGCGGGCCTAGAGGGGGTTACTTCCACCTAAATTGCGTCTAAATGTGTAAACATTTCGCGAAAAAAACAATTCTCTGGAAAAATTGCAAGAAAAAGTATGTGTCTCAAATACGCCATTTAAAGAACAACTTTTCTTTTGTTTTGAGTGGCCCTTTAAGGCAGATAGCATTATTAACACCAACAATTCGGCTGCAATTTGCTCATTATCCCCACAAGTCTGTTTTACCAGGTGTACCCAGTTTTCTGATAAATGAAGCCATTCTTGGAACGTGATTGTGAAATTCCGATATTAGTTTTCAAGGCATGGCGCCGTGGTTTCGGAATACATTCAATAGGTAGACGTAATTTTCACAAGCACTGTATTCTTTAAGCTCGAAACAAATCACGTCAACATAGAACGTGAACGATGAGCAAAGACGACGCACGCCAGATTTAAAGGAGAACAGAGAGCATGGCAAGAGTGGAGAAACATTTTGACAATAAGATTTCTTACCAGAGTGGCCAATGTTGCAGATATAAAATCCAGCCTTCTAATAAGAAGCCCGTGATGAGGTTTAATAATAGTTATTAAGAGGTGAGACTTACTTGCTTCTGGAAGCTCCTCGGAGATAAAATCTTCGAGTGCGTCGTCACTCGAATGAGCGAGACTCGCCGAAAAGGGGAATGGTAAAATATATAAAACTCATGCCCAACCAAGTGCAACGCAAAGCCACTTCCGGAAAAAAAAGACAAAGAAATCAAATGGTTAGGCACCTAAGTCAACAGCAACGTACGAAAACCTTTGAAAAATGCAGGTGTTTATGTTTCAATTGTGGTTACCACGGCTATTCTGCAAGATATTAGTCAACCGAAAAGTCAAAAGTTATCTTACAAAGGTCAGCGCACTAGCATGGCGTACGCTGGAGGTGAGTGAATTCAAATAAAAAAAGAATGAAAAAAAACATTTTTGCATGAATGAAAGAATACCAACATTGGCTTGTACAGTGGGTGCTTTGTCTTGATACATGTTCGTTGTCTCAAATTACTACTGATTATAGCGGTGTTCACGAGTTACTGTGGCTACGCACCGATTCAATGTCATTCGAAAACATAACTTGTATAATACCTCCTTAGAAAAACGAAACATAAGTCAAAGCGATGGAATTGTACAAACTCATGTACTAGGCACCAACATGCTGAACTTTACTGGTCAACACCATTTCGCAAGACCTTTTGTAAGCGGTGCTAGAGTTTGCATAATGGAATACGGCCTTCTTTCTTGCTGCAATAAATTGCGGAAGTAGAGAAGCTTAATTGTAAAAGGGCGGATTTCTGAACGGTTGGAAGTACATCAGTCTATCAGTTTAATGACGTCAGGCTGCACAATACAAACTGCTTCGAAGAAATTATATGTCGTTTACATGCAAGGTATCACCGTACTGAAACACTATACAATCAGGAATTACATATCCAGTCATTAACATAAAATATTAATGAACATGATAGCATTCAGAGATGTAGACCTTTATAAGTTGTGTTTTTTGCTTCTAAATATATTTATAATAATAATAATAAAAACATTATAATAACAATAATATTAATAATAATAATAATAATATTACCCTATTGGAAAACGTTAGCGGAAAAATGAAGTTTATACACTTTCATCACGATCCATAATATATTACCATCGTCATACATGCAACCATTTCGGTCCTTGTATCGTGCCAACATGCTTAAGAAAGTCGCCATACATGCAGCCACCAAACCTCCACTTAAGTGCCATCACACTTATATTCGTTAAAAACGGAGCCAAATTATTTCACTAACGTTCCACCATCAGTTCACCACTGCGAATAAGCGACCACTCTGTTTAGATCGAAGCGCCGATAAAATTTGCCGGCTTCCTTCAGTACTACTATACCCTGCGTAAGACTTTCCCGGTTACTTTCCACCGAAGTTCTTTTTATGTTTGTCACTTAAATCACCTCCTCAAATCTCCGCGTAGCGGGTAGTTCGGTCCACGGAAATCCTTCCTACCCCGAGCATCGATCAACCAACGTGCAGCAGCATAACATCAGCTACATTATGGTTGTTCGCAAGGGTGAGCTTCAAACAGTGCCGTGGAATTTGTAGCGTCCGCCGAACACCCTGCAGGAACATTGGTCCGGTGACTGCTGTCCCACCACCCGCCACTATTCGGCTGCCCAGGCAACAGCGGCGGATCTGACCAACGCGGTAAGCGAGTCTCGTCTCCTTTTCATTTAGCATTGTGTTTTTTTTTTTCTCACGTATATTAGCACTCCCCTGAATGTTAGCAATGAAGGAGCTCAACTTGTTTGAACTTAGAACATTGGGAGCTCTAAAGCGTCGTGGTAGTAAACCTCGGAACTCAGGAACACAGTCTCGGGTTTTATTACCATGAAGCACCACTAGCTATAGCTTGTGTCTTAAGTATCATTACAGCTATAAAGCGTGCCGATAAACGAGGCTTCGGAAGAGGGAGCCTGATTTAATGACGCGTAGTTAGTGCAACCGCAGCGGCAAGCACGATAGAACCTTTCTGATTTGTTTGAGCAACTTGCCGACGAGATAACGAATACGGTCGAGCAGGTGCCACACTTGGAGGTGCATGCTTGGAGAGGATATCTGCGAGCGCCGCGAGAACTGTCTTGGCCTACTCCTACTTCTTAATCATTACGATGTCGGTTACGGTTATACAAAATGCGGGCAGTAACAATGCCATTTAATTGTATATCCTTTTTTAGAACATGTATAAACCAGTGCATCGGGACGAGCCTCCCATCCAGTGGGTCGCGCCGCGCGGCCCGCCGGGCGTGGGGCGAAGGGCTGGCTACGTCCGACGACTCAACGGCCTCGACGTTATGCCTAGGATAGTCGCCGAACTGATGGCGCCTTTCCGTGAAGCAGTAATCAAATCTCGTCCCCTTTCGTTTTACTTTCAAGTTACGTTAAGTACATTTCAATACAAGCATGTGTGCCAAACGTTCGAGACAATTTTGAGCAAGAATAGTTGTGCTAAATTACGGGTTAAACCCTAATGAAAGTGTAAAGCGAGCCGAAAAAACATGGAGAAAACTTCGAGAAAAAAGTGTTCATTTAAGAAATAATGTTCGATGTTAACTTCTATCTGAATCGCTAGGTTGGACATTTGAAAGTAATGCCACATATTTGACGTAAAGGAAGGAAGGAACGTATCCTAGCAACGCATGCATCATGGCTCTTCCCTCGTTGACACCACTACGTCATCGCGAAATTGACGCATGTCACACGTTTCAGTGACGTCCAGAGCCAACCCCCTGAGAGCGGAAGCAGCTACGCAGTCCCCGAGGCGTCCGTTCGAGCGAAAACCGGGGTAGGGTTTACTAGAAAGCGGGGAAGAGCTTGTGCGTTTTGTGAAGCGACTGCAGCCAATCCTGCGGGTCGCTGACCGTTAAATCTGTTCTAATACAACTACAATTCCTGGAAAGCACTATAAACCCAATGTGCGTGGACACAATTAACAGCTTTTTGGGTCGTGTTTTAGGACGGTTAAGAGTTAATTAGAGAAGAACACGTTATTTCACTATTACACGAAATGCAGGATGCGCGCTCCGCGCCTTCTTTAAAACATCGTGTCGGAGCAAGGAAGAATCGCGCGGTTGACGGCTGCTCATAGAAAGGAGCAACCAACTCTCATGACAGAGCACTCGTTCCTCGCACTCAACCCGACAACTTCACCCCGAGCTTTACTCTTGACAAAAAGCGTCGACTGTGCCACTAGCTTCCTACCCACCATAACGCGCTGGGACCCCCGACAAAGGCCCTCAAGAATGAAGGAGTCCCTGGTCCCGGCTCATATTCAAGGCATGGAAGCAAGCAGATGACCTCTCCAAGGACGCCTGCTTGCTCTGCTGAACCGAGGTAATATGCGGTTGACATAACGTGAGGCAGTGAAGAAGGAAGATACGTAAAAGGAATGGACAACACACAGCGTCTCCGAAAACAGCTGTGTGTTCGGAGACGTGCTTTTTTTGTTTTCCTGTCTAAGGTCAAGTTATGTCCACTTTTCACGAGTTCGCCTGCACACTCACCTTTCATTCAGACCTCCAGTGTAGTCATTACCGGCAACAGAAACTACCTGGATCTTGCCTCGAACACCTCAGTAACAAAGTTCGCCTTTACGTTTTCTTTTTTTTTTATGTCAATGTCTGGCTAGGCTTAATCTTGTCTTGAATTTGGCAGACTTTCATGTATATAAACTGATATGTGACGATATGTAATCTAGAGGTACTGTGTTTAAAAACGTGTTTAAATAAGAGATGAATGTTTGACATAACATCTGTGATTTAAGAATGCCCAAGTGTTTACGTTGAGCTATGCTAGACAATGTTAATTTTTTACTTTCGAGAATGAAATATTGCAACCCATGGTTTCACATCATTTTATTTGTTCACGGTACGGTTCTGCATTAAATACGTAAAGCATTTTAAAAACACAATAGCTGTACATGTTAAAATACACACGTACACTGCACGCAAGAAAACGACGCCTACACCGAAAGGATTGAAACACTGCATTCAAGCACAGCTGAAATGCTAGAATAGGCACCGTGGCCAAAAATAAAACAGAAAGAGAAACCAAGGCAAGGTCTGCAATGCCTTGATGAATCCGAACTTAAACAATTCCCAATACTAAAATCAAGAAGCACACCTGACTAATATACAATCATAATACAGAAGATATAATGGAGCTGTAGGTAATAACGGGACACTTGAAGCCACAGGGTAAAAGCAAAAAATGGCTAAAAATGGCAATAAACCCAGTTTAATCCACAATAAGAAATAGGCGTTTACATATCTACAGAAGGACGAAATTATTTCTACATTCTTTACAAGGGCATGCCAAATGATCTTTGTCGGTTTGGCAACTAAACCACCACGCCCTCTTGGTCATTCTCACACGCATTTCATGCCTTCTGCTCATAAAATGGAAAGGCTATTGATATCATCACCATGCACTAAACATATATCTGTTGGCAGCACCGCCGTCTTCATACGCAGCACCTGAACTTCCTGTGGATAGGTCCAGAAAGTTCCTCGACCTCACACTACAATTTAAAGACACAAGTAAGCTAGAAGTATAACACAAGGTCATGCGAAGGATTTCTTCCATTTGCATCTACATATTCCAAAAGAGTAAAACAAGTTGTTGCCAACATTTATCTTGTATCGACCTTTAAAAACATGGTCACCATAATATTGGGCCAAATTTTGAAAAGGGAAAGTTCCCGCCTACGTAATTACGGGTATCCGATAGGTATCCTTGTAAGCGGGTGCGGAAACATCTGCAAAAATCTGAAACGCAAATTAGCTGTCACATATAAAAAAGAAGAGCTCAACAAAAAATCAGACTGGTACCCTACATTTATTGCGTAACTCATGAACTGAAAAGATAGCTGCGATGCGGCACATTCAGGTCGCCTGATCTGCTCCAAACAAAGCGTGTTTAATGTGCCACTAAGCAAACGGCATCATCAAGCAGAAAAAAAAAACTGCGCAACATTTTTTCCTAGGCACAATATGCCCAGTGTGACAAAGTTTTTTTTTTAATCAGAGTTTCTTATCATGTGGCATATTTTATATCGTTCAAACAGGCAGGTACGTAAATAATGGGACAATAACGCGTACAACAACTGTCAAGGAAACTACAGCAGGTCATTTACGCACATGTTAATGGAATGGAGTGTTGAGCAGGATCACCATCGTTGCAAGAAACAAAAGCCAGCATTCACGAAAAATACTTGAAACTATGGCCATCGAAGAAAACATGGCAACATGCGTCAGCGTGCCTTAAATCAAGCTCAACCAGAAACGCAATATTTGTGGCGTTTGACGTCCAGCTGAAATATGGGTCATTTCAAAATAAATGGTATAAATAGCTTACAAAATAAAACAAAGAAAGCAGATATACGAGGCACATGAAGATGAATTACACCATAGCTGGTAGGTAGTCTAGCGACATGACTATGTTTGTGTCTCTGTACTTTCACGTTTTCCTCCATTAAGTGCAAGCTGACTCTCTCCTAGTAGCATGACAACTGTGCGATGAACTGTGCAAGGTGTTGAGATGAAGAGATTGCATAGCTTATAGACGGCCATGACTATGCAGCAGGAAGCAAAGTGTGCACTTGACGGCTTTCACGGGAAGGGCGTCACCGGCGGCAAGAGAGCCGACAGGTTGCTGGTAAAAGAGGACCTTAACCGTGGTGGCGAGAAGCTCCCCATCATTGGTGGCGTCCATACTGGGGGTCACTGTGGCGAGGGCGGTGAGGGGCTCCCCGTCGGTGTCCCTGGAGGCGGGACCACCGTCGTAGAGGTGAACTCCTTAATGCTGACGGCATCTCTGATGGGTAAAACTGCCATTCTGGCATCTGTGGCGCTGCGCGGGGGTGGCATCTGGCTGCGTGGCATCTGCGGCTGCAGCGGTTCTTGAACCGGGCGACAAATCTTCACTGTACTTGTTGATTGAATTAGTATGCGAAACTCCGGCGTTTGGCCCTCGCATTCTAAATCGTTCGACGAGTACGGTGGAGACAAAGGCAGTCCTTGTCTTCACTACACTCGTTGAACGTATTAGAATGCGAAACTGCGGCTTTTGGCTCTCGCATTCTAACGCGTTCCACGAGCGTAGTGGAGACAAAGGCAGCTTGCTTGATGTCTACCCACTAATCATTTCAACCCAAACTCGGCTGTGAGACGTCCCCGTGCTCCCTCGTCTCCTTCTCTTCCGCAGTGTCTCAGCGCATGCCAAAACAACTGTGCCATCTTGTAAATTTGGAAATTTCACAACCCCTGGAAGGAGCACTAGTGCCTAGCAAAATGGCTGTCATCTGGATGATCATTGTAGAACAGTGTATAAGGCTGGGTATGTGATGAATATTTATAGTCTTGCTATATACGAGCAGTACTAGAACCTTACATTATTGTTTCACATTAGGAAGATCAAGGCAAGCGCCTTTATAGTGAAGCCGATCATCCAGGAACTAGGTAGCGTGATTCTCACACCGCGGCACCTCCATCGCTAAGACTCGTGAATAGTGGGCCAGAGCCCCACTTGCCTAACAGCCTTGGCGAACAAGAGTTGTTTTCTCCGTGATCCAAAAGACAACTTTAAAAGTATATATGTGCAATACTGCACATATTTTATTAAGGGATTAATTTGGCCATAAAAAGAAGCGTCATGGTCTCGATTTCAATTGCCCCGTTGATGAAGTAGTGCATCTCAGAACTGCATAAAAATAAAGTCAACGAACGCTTGCAAGGCGCACATTATTTTTGTGAGAGCCACCGTTAAAATGCGGACCTCCAGGGTAAAGGCGGGCAGGAAGGCCCTTACTGCATATGCATTTGTGCAGCTGAGGGACTTCCCAAATCAAGTAGATTGCGTATCTGGCCTTCAAAAATGCATCTTTTTGGGGGGTGAGAAAGGAATTCTAGGACATAGTTTTTTTTCTATTGTCAAACGAACTCCTACGACACCTTCGACTGAACGGGTGTCGACGCAGCCTGTTGAAGATAGAATGGCTGCCAAAAAATTGCATTGTCTTTAATTGGTATATCAGTATTCAGGCCGGGATCCCAGGTCATTAGTAGTTGAGATGCTGTCTCTCTGCAAATCGGTCATTTTTATCATTCATAAAGATGCTTGTCAAATACAGTAGGCTCGCGATAATTCAAACAAAAAAAATTCGTACTTTCGGTTAATTAAAACAAATTAAGAAAATGGGTTTTCGATACGTTTTTAATTAATTTATAAGCTACTTAATTCAAACATCGTTTTCATCTAATTGACACTGTTTGTTGCGGCACCCAAGCAAAAGTCTATACCCACTTATTATTTTATGAAGAGCGCCACGACAAGTGAGTCCTCGTGCCACCACTTGTTAGGCATGCCACTCGAAAGTAAGCATTCTTTTTACCTATGTCTTAAAGGAGGGTTGCACATCTCAAACATGAAGCGGCCCCCCAACAAATGTTTATTGGAAACTACTCAGGTTTTTATTAACTAAAGCACAGGTTTTCAATATCCGGCATCGTCGTACTGGTTGCCGTTTTAAGGATATCTCGTAGTGTCATTTCCACGGGCCGCAAAGGAAGTGCCGAGCGGGATGCGGCCCGCGGGCCGCATGTTGTGCACTGACACCACACAAAATGCTGTTGATGTTTTGCCAGGCAATCAATTATGGCGTCAGAAGAATACCCAATCAATATTTTGCCACAACGTCACGTATAATTTTTCTGAAGACAAAACGCGAAACTGCTCGAGCCCGAAACCGAAACGACTGGGAGGAAAAAGAAATATAAGGGAGGAGAAAGTTACCGGCAGTCATGTGTCCGTGCTACTTATTTTTCAATCAAAGTATTTGGAGGTTTTTAAAAGTAACCAAAAATGGTTTTCTTATTTTTTGTCTATTTTTAGTATTGAGTGTATGGCTTCGATGACCTATGACTTTCATTATCTTAGGTGGTTACGTCTAAAACATAGAGAACGGCTCGTTACCATGAAGAAGAGAGTGAGCGCTACTCAAACCGGCCAGTTCTCAATCGGCGTTTTGCGGGCAGAAAGAAAGCAAATTTCGAGCCGTAAGTTATGTTCTGTGTAGTTAGGCTGGCATATGCAATGCAAATATACAAACTTTGGCGAGCATAAATATACCGTTAGTGTCCCTTTCAGTGAAACAGAAAAATCACTATTAACTATAAAATGGAAAAGGCATATTCAGATCTCGGGTTGAATGTATTGATCTCGTGATCTAGTGATCTCACAAATAACTTCCCACTGACGGCTTCGCCCCTTCTATTCCCAAATGCATTTTTAAAACAATCATTGTGGTACCTTGGTGTCATAAATCTTAAGATATATCACGCATAACATTGGAAAATTGTGAAATATAAAAAAACATGAACTTGCTCATTTTCATTTAGCTCTGCGGAGATCTATTTGGTATTAGCGCACACGTAGAGAGAAGAGAGAAGATATAGGATAGGGCGCTGCTCACAACTATATTTACTGAGATGAAGAAAAGGAAGAACATCGTGAAAATCCATCACTACAAAAAGATATGAAAAGTAAGATGTTATGAAAACAAGGGTGTTACTTCGCGGACTCATTATAAGACACCAGATCCTTTGTTTCAAACCTTCACGTTGCCATCGTGCAGGGTGTTTCGTAGCAATTTTGGCTCGTGCGGGTTATTCATTGTCAACGATGAAGACAAACACCTCAGGCCAGATTTCCAAAACATTCTTACGACAAAAAAGTTCGTAACTTTATCTTACGACAACATTACAAACTTTTAAGTATTCCCGAAGCAAACGTTTCGTACGTTTTGCGTAAGTTACAAGAAAATCTGGAACTTACGCCAAATTTACGAACACGTTGCTTCAGGAATACTTAAAAGTTCGTAACTTTGTCGTGAGATAAATTTACGAACTTTTTTGTCGTAAGAAAGTTTTGGGAATCTGGCCTCTGATTTGTGGGGTGATGAATTTTTATGATGTTCTTCGTTCTCTTCATCTCAGTAAATATAATTGTGAGTAGCACTCTATCCTGTATCTTCTCTCTTCTATCTACTTATTCGCTAATTTCGTTTAGATGTTTAACCCCAACTAGCCCAATTCTTTACCCTTCTGCAAAGATTTATGTAGTGATCAATACATAGCATTTTGGACTCAGAAAAAATTAACTGCAGGCCTAGGTTTATCGGTTACATGTGTGTAATTACTCTTCATAATATTGTGTAAACTGCCGTGCTGTAAACACGTTCTGGTTCACTACAGGCTTTCTATTAATCTTGAAAAGTCTTTCAATATATTTTAAACGGCTCACACCAAGTATTTTCTTGAAATTTCTAGATTGATGTGGAAGGTTACCTTGAAGTTTGCACAGAATCATGGTGAGAGAAAGCTTCAAGGTCAAGCGTTGAACTGATTCAGAGTTGGTTAAGCCTGTAAGTATTGTAGGTCTCTATTTTAATGTTTACGCTATACAATGGGCACAATTATGCTCCACCCAGGGGACTAACGTAGAAGTTTGGGCTAGTTGTAAGTCGGCGCCTTGTTCGTTTACCTTTTTGTTCTTCTCCGTGTCCTTGTGTTTTTCAATATTAATCACCGAGGGCAGTGGTTCTCAACCATTGTTGTTTCGAGGACCCCTTCTAGATCGGCAGAGATGATGGAGGACCCCGTTTGTGGTAAGGGGAAGGGGAAAGTATAGGTTAATTGTGAAAATGATTTAATAAATGTATATAAATAATAGTTGTGTGAATTATACTTCTCCCATTGACATACACATCAGAAAACGCACTCGAAAATCTGAACTTTTCTTTTCAATCTGAATAAAAATACAACTTTTATTGCCGGAAAGAAGGGTTTTGCGACCCCTAGGATGCCTACGCCGACCCCAAAGGGTCCGCGAACCCCCATTTGAGAACCACCGACCTTGGAGAACTTAATACAGTTGCTATGGCAAAATGGGATCAGAAAACTAAGTGTTTTCTTATTGAACTCTTCCTCTAACCTTGTCTATAGCTAACATTTTATAATCTTTACAATCCTAAGATAGGGATTCGGTAATACTTTTGCTAGATCTACATTATATATTTCCCCCTCATCTACTATCTCGCAAAGCATTCGGGAGATCCAAACCCTGCAATGTAGGGAGGGAACTCACCGAATGACGCCGCTGACAGTTTGTTACGATATATAAGAAACAGTTGGCGCTATAACAGTAATAATGACATGTCACCTGCTTATGTAACGCTCAATATTACAGCGCAAGCTGTTTTTAGGTCTACTCTCATTTTCAGTCGATTCATTCATCGCGCCCCCTCTCTATACTACAGCGATTGGTTCTCTGAAGTAATTGCAGGAAAGTAGCCGCAACAGGTTTCTCAGAATGTGCACCTGATATATTTTCTTCCTATCTTGAGTGTGCTAACTTTCTTTATGGCCATATTCATATTGGTATCCCCATTATATATAAAAAACATTTTATTTTGCTATTTGAGTCATTGGCAGTAAGTTCCTACTTATATGGGCTTGATGAGCCGAACTCAAACCTATACATATTGTCTTTCACTATTACGGCAACATATTAAAGTGTTGATGCCAAGTTTGAGTCCCAGGTATGGAATCTTTCACGCGAGTTAAATTAGAGCCAAAAAAGCTCTACAAAGAAAAGTTTCTTGAAGGAGGCTCGATGGACATTAGAACAGCTCATGCCGTGCTAAAAGTACAATTTATTTTTAGATATATGGAGGATGACCGTGCTGCTCGAATTCGGATGTGTCACAAATAATTTGGAATCATGCAGTGCTCTCCGTGGTTGTTTAAGCTTTCAAATTCAAAGCCTACAAGTTTTTTTCTGTTTTTTTTTGCCCAAACCGTTTAATATTGGAAATGTATTTCAAGATCCGAGGCAACCTCATGGATGACTATGTGCCAAACATTCATTTTTACGTGCATTATGGTTTACAGGATCCAGGTTTCTGCAATTCTCTTTTATCGTTCCCTTGTCGTCAGAGCTTGCAACGTATCTAGATATCGCTTGAGTGTCCGCTATAAACGAGAAACACAAAATAATATAAATAGTATAAGTAATTTTGCCCAATTGACAATAAAAACGCTTTAATTATTCAACAAGATATAAACAGAACTGCATTGTACTTACAACTCGACTAAACTACGAAAAAGAGTGTCTCTGGTATTTATTGCAATCTCTGGTTGCTAGGTACCATCTTATCAATATTTATATATACTCTTGCAGGTACACTGCACTTCGCGCAATGTACGAAAGCATGGAAAGTTTAGCTTCTTTAAAATTTATGTGTGCTACTAAGACACGATAAAATAATTTGTTTATTTTTAAGGTGATTTTGAGTGTGTTTAGATTTCTAATCAAGTTGTCTTAGTGTAAGCAAACGTCACTGTTGTCAATTCTTTTTTGTTTGTTGTGATTTTTGTGGGTCCTATAATGGAAGTGTGTTGTATTATTGCACACCTATTTGTATTCTTTTCATTTTACTTTTCTTACCCCTGCTCCGTCTAATCTTTCTAGAAATAATTACATCTTAAAATATTTACCGAATAACTTCATTCTGCCACTTTTGTTAGTGCTCGACGAAGACCTCGAAAAAGAGTGTCTCGGTGTGGAAATATGCTTGTTTGAAACCACTACGATGTTGTAGAGACTCACGGACATCCTGCGTTCTAATCGCATTGGAAACTTTGCATAACGTAATCAGGGGGTTTTAGTAAATCGTTTCACATTCTGCTCCACTTCGCATCAAGCCTGGCCAACTGCGCTTGCGCAGCAGGCTACGCTCAAACTCAGAGTGACCGCTCATGTGCAGTGGCCATTGTGCCGCACCATGGAGCGGAGCGGGCGCACGATAATGATTTGCTAAAACACGCTATAATGATGGTGAAAGTGGGATAGAAGCATATCGTAACATATCATATTATGGAACAAGTCATAACGGTTGGGTTGTCGTAAGCATGATGAATCCACCACGCGTATCTTTCCCCACTTGTTATGACTTGTCCGTAATATGACATGTCACGATGTGCTTGTATGCCACCTTTGCCATTATAATTGTGTTATCCTTATTTTACAATAGTGTAATAAGGGATGTGGATGTATTTGGGCCGCACACCGCGGCAGCATCCTCCGGTGCTCCATGGCCGCCAAAGGGTTCGACATTTCTATAGCCGGAGAACCTTAGTAATAACAATGATAATAAAAAAATATGTATATGAAGATAGTGATTCAAAACGTTATGTAACTATATTACAAACTACATGAAATAGTTCAAGACATCGGTCGATGCAACCGCCGGGCAGTGCTCTATCCGATCCCCGTGTCTCATGGCGTTCTGGCTGCTGGGAGAGGCTTCTGGCTGGACTTCGACGGTTAAGCGTGTCAAGACCAATCCAAATAAAATAATTCAGAAATTGTGAAGCGACACGACTCCAACCTAAGTCGTGCGGCGGTCCGCTTTCGTCCGATTTTTTTTTTTTTTTAACGGGGGAAAAGTTTTCTTTGTGCATTTTCGCCCATGTCTTTTACGGGGGACTTGAGCATGCTCATCAGGTGGGTCTGGTCAGCCACTCACAAGCTATCATCATCATCATTTATTATTCCTTGATCACTAATGATCACTAATGCCAAGCATGTAGGTCAACGAAGTGATAAGCTCGGGCTATGTTATTAATATAAGGTCTAAAACTGAAGCAGATGGAGTTGTAATACGCGTCGGTTATACAAAAATTTGCGAAAAGCTAAAATCCGAACACAAGTTCAAAAACTCAATACTCTCTGAAGAAAAGGGACTGAGGCTAGCACCCATATCTGACCAAACTATGGTGGGGTAGTTAAAATCACCCAGCAGCATTATTGATGTATAGGGAAAACGTACCTTTACTCCGTTAATGGCGTCGTGAAGGCTTCTAACAAAAGTGACACTTTTAGAGGGAGGGCGATAACAAACGCCTAAGACATATATATATATTTTGTTTTTAAGTGAAAAGAAATCCATAGAAGCTCCAGTTCATAAACAATACTGATTCGAAATGATTATACGTTTTCCGCCACCGCGACCAGTACGACACAGAAAGCTTTTTCTTCTCTGTCACGACGGTATAACTTGAAACGTTTATGACAGTTTAAAACTTCACCGTCGCGTGTTTTGTTTGAGAACCAGGTCTCGGTGAGAACAACAAAAACCCGCGTCTGATTGGTCTACAATTGAGGACAAGTAATTGTGGTTATGCATAACGCTTCTAATGTTAGTAAAAATAACAAATATTTACAAGGGGTGACTCACTAATGCCATCAGAACGCTATGATGGAGCAGGTATTGGGTTAGAACTGCCGGTGTTTTCGAGTACCATGATGGAGCCGTGTAGTCCGGAAGGAATCCTGTCTGGCTCTAAGTTCTGCTCAGGTGATTTTAGTTTGCGAACGGAGGCTGTGCCAAGCGCGTAGATGTAACAATTGTTGTCAACGAGCAGTTTGTCGAAACTCAAATTGATGAGTTTTCCAGGAGACCTGGCGAACTCTATCAGTTTCCGCCTAGCAAGGTGGACGGACGGCATATATTCTTGACTAACGGAAAAAGGCGTGTCCTTAAGTTTGAAAGCGTTCGGAAGCACCGTCTTCTTTTCTTCATAGACCATTTTTACAATAATGGGGCGATGCTTTTGGTGACTGAACCAGCCAAGATGATGCGCTCTTTTGATAGCTGATGTTGAATGTTGGATACCTAATTTCTCGCGACACACTTCCAGAACAGCCTTTTCTGATTGTGCTCAAGTTTCCCTTTCCCCGTCGGGGAGGCCCAAAAAAGAGAGGAATCGACCTGCGCGCTCTGCTCTCTGTATCATCGCAGCGCGCCCTAGGTTCTGATATCTCGGAAACCCCGGATGCTATCTGGTGATCAGATGTCATGCAGTTACTTGCACTTGCTTATTTTATTGTGGAAAGTTCGTTTTCTAACTGGCTAACTCGTGTGGTGAAAGCATTTAACGATTCATCAGTACTACTCTGTTTTCCTTTTAACTCTCTAACCTTCTGAAGAGAGTTAGTTTGGCCAGTCTGCAATGACGTGACGATGTTGAAAACTTGGTTAAGTAGTTCCCCTTGCGCTTTCGACATAGGAGCAGGGTTATTTTCAATATCCCCTCTGAGGAGTAAAAGTAACATATATCTAACACTTTCTACGTAGGCAGCAACACAAGCGCTACCAACGCGATACAGTTCCCAACATTCGAGGTGCAACACTGAGCATGCCTTGGGGCCCGGCAGCATAAAAAGACACATTGTTGCTTTTTAAACCAAGGTTTTTGGAAGTACTGACCTGTAACGATATGACAAAAAACTTAGGCATCCTGCTCGGATAGAAGCTGTCGGGCCCACTGGAGATGTTGGACGATACCGCCGCGTTTCTACCCAGTGGCGCTGAGCTCGCGGTGGTGGCTGATGGTGATTGGGTGGAGCCAAGCACGGGCCGAACCGTAGGAAACACGTGTTGAAGACCAACCCACGAAGAATAGGCCGGCGATAATAGGTGCAGTTTAGTTGTATCTGTAGATGTCGCTGATGTGAAGTTGCCTGCGATGAAGGGATCGCCGTTCCCATATAGTGGTGGCCATGACGGTGCCAGGAATGTAAACATCAACTGTAATGATATGACGAAAGACTTAGGCATCCTGCTGGGATGGAAGCTGTTTGCTTTCGCCTTGAATCTGCTCCATTTATAGCTGCAGGCACCTTACTTTTTTCGTAATCTGGATACAAATAAGAAGCATATACGGATGTTACAACTACTTTTTCAAGTCGGCCGGGACATTCCTTTTATATGCCACACTCCATAAAACCTAGGTGCAATTTCCGGACATAAAACATAAGAATGTTTAAGTGCAATTTTTATACTTCTAAAGTTTGAAACCATTATATTTTTGGAGGCAAGTAATTTGCGAAGATTACAAATTCACATATATATATATATATATATATATATATATATATATATATAGAGAGAGAGAGAGAGAGAGAGAGAGAGAGAGAGAGAGAGAGAGAGATAGATAGATATTGTAGCGGTAAGCAAGAGAAGAAGAAGAGGAAAAAGTGAAGCGGGACTCTCGGGCTAGGAGAAAAAGGAAGAACGTCAATCGGTCGCAGAATAAACCGTTACAATTTGGTGGCAGCGGTGGGATGCCGACTGAAACACGCCAAGGACTTCTGCCGTCAAGAGGGGACCTTTCCGGTGAGCCGTCTTCTCGAGCCTGCTACGAGATGACACCGGTTCGCAGTCGAATGTGGCACCAAGAGACACTCAGACGACAGTGGTGACACTCGGGGTTCTGGAAGGACTACGGGAACGACAAACGCAAGCAATCATGGCCGCTACGCAGCAACGGTCAGACGATTTGATTGCAAAATTTGCCGACATCTGTCAACGAGTAGCTGCTCTGGAAGCACTTGGACAACCGCCACAACCAACAGTCGCCGCTATTGAGCAGACTCCATCCCCAAACCAGACTGTCACTGCACCATCTGCACAGCACCGCTTCAAGTTGAAGCCGTGCGATGGTGAAATCCCCTTGGATCTTTACCTACAGCAGGTCGACATAATTGCCGATGCAAACCATTGGACTGAAGATGACAAGGCACGCGCTGTCATCGTCCAACTTGATGGTCCGGCACTCAACGTACTCCATGCACTTCAAGGCACCCGCCTCACGTTCACAGCATTAGTCGCAACCCTGCATGATCGTTTTGGGGATGACCACCAACAACAAGCATACTACGCTGAGCTCCGGTCACGACGTCAACAGCAAGTGAGAATTTACCCGAACTTGCGTCATGTGTAGAACGCCTAACCTACAAATCATTTCCGGGAGCAACGCCCGATACCTTAAATCGTGTTGGCACGGCCGCGTTCGTGTATGCTATAAGTGACCCCGAGGTTCAAATGTTTGTTCGCCTGGCAAGACCGGACACAATACGCGCAGCTCTCGGCCACGCCATGGAAATGAGCACTGGTCAGTGGGCCACCAATTGTACTCAGCCGTCAACACCCCATGGAATCCAAGTACGAGCATCGTCAATCCTACGAGGGACACGCCCCCATGCTGCGTCTGTCCATTCACGGAAAAATGCCAGTGGGTTGTGCTACCGATGCGGACGTCGCGGCCATTTTGCATTCAAATGCGCGACTGCTTCTACCTCGTCGGGAAACGGCACGCCCGCTCGCCTGGGGCAGGGCCGGATGTAAATGCTCAAAGACCCCTTGTATCAGTTGCAAGCCAGCTAACATCAGTTTCTTTGCATCCTGTACTGGTCGAACACTTGGGGATCGTGGACGCACTTTTGGCACTGGGGCAGCTGTCAATGCTGTCGATAACTCTTTACTTCCTTAAAACGTTGAGTTCTCTTCTGACTGCCCAGCACTATTTATGGCCCATGGTACTACCATACCGACTGCGGGAAAAGTTCGATTAAGCATCACAGTATTCGGTCGCACATCCGCTGAAGAGTTTGTCGTAATCCCAAATTGTGTCTGTCCCGTGATTCTTGTGTACGGTTGGTGTACTAAAGCTGGCTTGTTTTCTTTAAACGATTCTGCCGGTATTCAGGAGAGCCCACTTACTACTTGGGAGCCGCATGCTCATGGTGCATGCCATAGCCTTGCGTCATTTCGGTGGTTTTGGAATTATTTTATAAACCTTCGGGCATTTTTGTTTATTCTCTGCTTAGACGGTTTTGTCGCAAATCCATGAACGTTCGGAGGTCATGTGCGTCTTGTGCGGTAGATGTAATGAAAAGCTTATCACATGTCTTTCAACAATCTACTTCTGTCCTTGAAAAAGATACTTGGGATGTACGCATTGCTGCTACGACGGTGATTGAGCCAGAAACAGCCATATGGGTCAACGTGAGAGCAAACTCACCTCATCCTAACGGGGACATTGTCTATGAGGCATCGCCGATTTCGAGGCCTGATTGCGAAGTAGCAGTACCTCGAATGTTGACTACGTGTACTGATGGTTGTTTCAGCATCCTGATGATGAACCTCGGGCGTACCCCTGCCAAGCTTAAACAAGGACACCGCGTCGGCGCGTCGCTTCTCTTTCGTTCGCCAGAGTTTTTGACAGCAACGGTCTATCAAGCACGACCACCAGGACAAGCTTCAAATCATAGAGACCAGGTGCCTTGGGAGGTGCTTAATTTTGGTTCATCCCTCGACGAACATCAGGTGGACTTACTCAAGAGACTCATTACGACTTACCGCACATGTGTGGCCCTTACTCCAGACGAACTGGGATGCACGCATCTTGTGGAACACAAGATTGACACAGGTGGGCATGCTCCTATTCACCAGCCCTTACGTCGACTGGCTCCCGGCGAGTACGAAGTTATTCGAACACAGGTCGCTGACATGCTTAGTCAAGGGGTTGTCACATCATCCAACAGCCCGTGGTCGTCACCGGTTGTCCTGGTGCGTAAAACAGATGGATCTATCCGTTTTTGTGTTGATTATAGAAAGATCAACAGCATCACAAAATAAGACGTCTACCCCTTACCCCGTCTTGATGATTCGCTCGACAGATTACAAGGCGCCAGATACTTCACGACTCTTGACCTGTTATCCGGATACTGGCAAGTTCCGTTGAGCCCAGAGGAGGCTGAAAAATCTGGATTTGTAACTCCCGCTGGACTTTATCAATTCACACGATTGTCATTTGGCCTTTGTAACGCTCCTGCTACATTCCAACGGCTTATGGATAAGGTTCTAGGTCACCTCAAATGGACCATGGCACTAGTTTACCTTGACGACATTATTGTCTATGGTATAACGTTCGAAGAACACAACCGAAGGCTTCAACTTGTTCTCGACGCACTCCATCAAGCGAACTTGCGGATCAAACCTCAAAAGCTTTTTTTTTGGATTTGAAGAGGTTCTTTACCTTGGTCATGTCATCAGCAAAGACGGCATCAAACCCGACCCCGCGAAGCTAGAAGCGGAATCAAAGTACCCAAAGCCGACCCGCCTCTCCGAAGTAAAAAGCTTCCTCGGCTTTGCGTCTTACTTTCGGCGGTTCATTCCACAATTCGCCAGTCGCGCAACACCCCTTACACGTCTTCTTCGAAAAAATAGCCCTTGGCAATGGCCCATAAGCGAGGAACGAGCTTTCAACGATCTTAAAGAAAGTCTTCTTTCGGCACCAATCTTGGCGAATTTCGATCCGGAATTACCATCTTTCCTGCATACCGACGCCAGCGGAAATGGTCTGGGAGCTCTGCTACTTCAAGAGCACCCCTCGACAAAGATTCAGCGAGTCATCGCGTACGCCAGTCGTCGTCTCACAGATACGGAACTACGGTATCATTCGTCAGAACTGGAATGCCTTGCTCTCATCTGGGCTGTCCAACACTTTCGGTCGTATTTATATGGTCATCATTCACGTCCATTACAGACAATTCAGCGTTACTGTGGCTTCACACAAAACGTGACCTTACTCCTGAACTCGCTCGCTGGGCTCTACTACTTCAAAAATATCCGTTCGAAATCCGTAGCGGGAAATACCACACAGATGCCGATTTTCTTTCTCGTAACCCAGTAGCCCCGGCCGAAGAGGTAAACAAAGAAGATGTTCAATTTTCACTCCTGTGTTTAACCTTACTGAAAACCAAAGACAAGACTCAGAAGTTGAAGGCATTGTGTCGCGACTTAGGTCACCTCCATCGCATACACCAGTGCGACGACTACGCCGTGCCTGTTGTATCCACCACGGCCTACTCTGCCATCGTGGATCTCAAGGTTGGGTGCCCTTTGTGCCCGTGAAATTACGTCCAGCTGTACTTTATCTCTGTCACGATGACATGACCGCTGGACACCTTGGAAGAGATAAAACTGCTAAGACGATCTTAGAGCATTACTGGTGGCCAGGAGTTCGCACGGACGTCGCCAAGTACACCGCGTCCTGCGTCAAATGTCAGTCTCGAAAAACTACGAACACCACCATCAACTGTGGCGTCCAACCTGTGCCACTTCCCGAAACACCATTCGAAATATATGGGCATTGACCACCTCGGCCCATTTCCTTGTATGCCAGATGGCAACAAGTGCGTCCTGGTCGCCATTAAGTACCTTAGCAAATGGGTAGAGTCACGACCATTTTCAAATACCGCGGTCGACCATGTTGTTCAATTCCTGCGACAACAAGTTATTCTTCGACACGGAGTCCCTCGGGTCCTCGTAAGCGACCGCGCCTCGTGTTTCCTTTCTCGTCAACTTGTGAAGGAAATGGAACTGCACGGTATCCATCACGCTCAGGCGCCTCCGTACCATCCGCAAACAAATGGTCTCGTTGAACGTGCCAACCGTACTATCAGCGGCATACTTGCAAGCTACGTCAACAACTAACACAATAATTGGGACCAACTTGTGCCTTACGTTGCCTTTGCCATGAACACTGCGGAGCAGTCAACGACCGCGTTTACTCCTTTTAAAATTGTGTACGGACGCATGCCAGTTCTACCAGGCGAAGCTGGTACCAATGCTGCTTGGCGACTGAGAGCTGAAGAATTCTCGAGCAGCTCTGAGCACCGTTAGCGAGACGTGAGAAGGCAAGCCCGAGACGCATTGTTGCGGGCTTAGCATCAAACTCAAGAACGCACTGCCCCAGCCTCACCACCAACTCGTATACAGTCTGGAGACTGGGTTCTGGTGCACCGACCGCTTAGAAAGAAAGGTCGCGCAGAGAAATTTCTACCACGCTTTATAGGGCCTTGTGAAGTCCTTCAGCAACTGGGTCCCGTGACATTTGGTGTACGAAACGGCACTCGCAGTTCTAATCGTACAAAGGCCTAATTCACAGTGCATCGTAGCCACTTTAGGCACTACATCCCTCGCTCATCGGAATTTTAGACAAAAGAGCTCGACCCGTCACAATACCGTCAGTTCACTAGGGGACGGGGAGGGCGAGTGTAGCGGTAAGCAAGAGAAGAGGAAAAAGGGAAGCGGGACTCTCGGGCTATGAGAAAAAGGAAGAACGTCAATCGGTTACAGAATAAACTGTTACAATATATATATATATATATATATATATATATATATATATATATATATATATATATATATTTGGTACAAAATCTTGCTTTAAACTTTAATTTAATTTTGTGAATGTCTAATAATATCCAGTTTGCTAAATGTTGTGCCTCTTGTACCTTTCTGTCCCTGGTGTGCTCAAACAAAAATTGGAAATCCTAGTACAGCTTCCAGACTAAACCCGACTTGCTCAAATTGTATACTCTCTTTTACAGTTTGATCCATGTTTGCAGCCATTGGGGTCTCGTGCTTCGTTCACAATTCCCAGTAAACGCACAACTTGTGCAAACCGTTTCTTTTCTGTCCTGATATATTTCCCGGTATAGAACCAGACTGTTAAACTGTTCTTTGCGAATCCGGTACGTTTACTGGTTTATCCAAACCGTTTCTTTTTTTGTCGTGGTATATTTCGCGTTATAGACTCGGACTGCATTAAAAGATTTTTTTTAAATGCCGGTACGTTTCTTGGTCTTTGCAAACCGTTTTTTTTTTCTGTCCTTGTATAATTTCCACCATAGACCCAGTCTGTTAAACCGATTTTTGAAAATTTTGTACGTTTCCTGGTTTATGCAAACCGTTTTTTTCAGATTCGAGGATTGTTTTTTATACTGTAATTATACTGTTTTTGTTTTGTATGGCAACATTTAAATATACGGCTCTGGGGTGTGATACAGTACGGTTGTAGCACCAAAGTGTGCATAAGTTATTTTGCGCCTGTGAGATTTGCTCCTTGACGTATGTCTTTTTTTATACCCGTTGAATTCTTCGACTCGACAAACATTCCACAGCTCCAAGCAGATATATACATAATGAAGTTTGCTATAATTAAATCTTTGTCAAATGATCAACACCTAAAACGTTACCACTGGCCACTGTTGGCATGGGCCAGACAACAAAATTTGCAAAAATCACAAGGGAAACACGTACGTGAACACGCTCAGACCACGAGCATCAGGATATCAAAAGCAAACAGATTAGAGCTGCAGGTAACGGAGACACATGCTTCTGTACTGATTTGACAAATACGGTTAGCGACCACGCAACGGCAGCCAATTTTGTGTCGGTCATCGTCCAAGTGCAAAAACAGTTTGCCGAGACCCTTGATTTGTGTCCACTCCACGAGAGACACATCGCACAGGATTCCCACCTTCGAGGAAGAACGTCACTGAGTGGAAGAAATAGAATGGGTTGTTAGTTAGGAAATAAGCTGGACACGAATAATCAACCCGCCCAACACCGTCAAGCGACTTTACAGTTTTGTACACGGTTTCGTACACGGTTTTGTACACGGTTTTGTACACAATTTTGTACACGGTTTTGTTCAAGGTAGAAGAAATCGCCCTCGCGCTGTGAAGTGTCTTGGAGAGAAAAAGAAACATTGCCACCAGTCGCCAAGCCGATGGTACAGCAGAGGGCACAGCTTCAACGGCAACGCACCCGAACCTGCAACAGCGGCCCAGGATACAACGAGCAAAGTTCGCGGATGACATTTTGAAGCGCTTTGAGGAAACCTCTTTTTTTTTTCTAACAAGGCACCTCGGGCAGTTCTGCATTTCAGTTCATTGGATGTCAGCAGAGGCGCAAAATAAGTGATTACAAAAGTAGAGCCAATAAGAACGTGGTGTGAGTTTTTACTTTCAACGCCCAACATAAAATTGACGCAGAAATAACTTAACATGGAACTGTTCGATACAAATAAATAATCGCATGGGCAACTTTTAATAAAGCTTATTCAATTTACTGCCTAAATTGACATCTGATTATTAATGATTAAACGCCGCACCGACTACCGCAGACATTAGGTGTCAATTTTGTTTTGAGTGGTGCTAGATGTGAGATTTGATTTATGCCCAGTTCTGCAGACTGCCACAACACACGTGAAAAAACATGCACCCTGCAAGCAAATCCAGCTAAACGTATCAAAAGCTTTCGAAAAAAAACATCTAATTGCCTACTCGAGATAAAATTATACAAAAAAAGATGACGAAGAACAATTATGCTACTGCCACATAGCATCATGACTACAGAAAGCCCACGAATTGTTTATGAAGGCATCCCGTAGTCCTTGTTCAATCTTTACAGAAGTGAGCCAAGGAACACCTTGGTCTGTCCTCACACAAGTCCTGAACACCACTCCCTTATAGGAATAGTGTCCCGAATGACAAATGATGAGACTGCTAAAAACTGCAGAAACTAAATGTTGAAAGGGCAAACCTGTGCCCCCCCCCCCCCCCCCGCCAAAAGAAAAACAAGAAGGTTAGCGTTGCAAGCGTCGCTGTTGGCGAAACAGCATGATCGAACGCTGGGGCGAGAGTAACTCCGGCTCGCCACTTGGAGCACCTTTTGTACCCGCGTGGTTACAAACGTTCTACGCGTCTACGTTCGACGCGTAGAACATTCGTAACTCGATCAGACGACATGGTTATCAAACTTAGGAGAACGCCAAGTTGAAAGAATAAATAAATAACATTCCGCCCCATGGAATCGAAC
>JABSTQ010010733.1:0-137500 GCA_013358835.2 Ixodes persulcatus
TTCAACTGCCTTTGATCTAGTGACGTTGGGACGAACATCCTCTTGTCGAGAATATAACTGTACCGTGGGAAAGTAGCGCTCTTTGACCTCGGATCCATTCTTGGTGAGCCGATCTAGATCTGAGATTTTTTGCTATCCACACACCGGCGAAACAAGCGGTGTAAAACGAGAGAGAGGGCACGCGCCCGACTCTGCTATAGGGAGTATTCACTGGACGCCATATTTGTGGGTGCTGTTTAGAGCGCATGCTCAGAACGAGCTCACATCAATAGGCTGCTAAGACCGGCACTCTTGATGGTGCGGAATGCACGTTGCAAAAGAACTGGGGAAGCTCGCCATCAGCACGCGCTCAGCATTCGCGCACACAGCTATGGCCGCCAATGAATACACCCTATAGGGAGTATTCACTGGCGGCCATAGCTGTGTGCTCGGCTGCGGAGCGCGTGCTGACGGCGAGCTTCCACAGTTCTTTCGCCACGTGCATTCCGCACCACCAAGATTGCCGGTCTTGGCAGCCTATTAATGCGAGCTCGTTCTGAGCATGCGCTCTAAACAGTGACCTCAAATATGGCGGCCAGTGAATACCTCCTATACTCTGTTTCACCTTATGATGTACCGCAGGAAAGGCTACAAGCGCGAGCTCCTTGCTCTGGGGCACATCTCGGCGGCACAAGCTCTCGTGCGTTAAGAGCAGCTCCCAACGCTACGAGCTCGCGCTTCTAGCCTTCTCTGCGGTACAACATAAGGTGAAACGGAGTATAGCAGACGACAAACCGTAAGGTTACTTCTTCGTACCACCACCACCACGTGCGGTGTCGGTGCATGGAGGCATTGAACAATAATGTTCCTGTTTTCAAATGTGCAAGAAGAATGTAGTTCTAAGAGTCTGTGGAGATGGACATGATTGATAAGTTGATTGCATGCACCGTGTCAAAGACGCTTATGTTGGCGAGGAACGCCTTCAGCACGATGATGCCCCATCGTGATTTTGGTGCGACTGGACTAGAACGACCCTCCTGAAGTTTCGAAGGTTCAAAGGGGCCGAAATGGCGATCGCCATTGCAACGGAGACCGATTAGCCAATCGCCCTGCAAGGTTTATGTCGTTTTGGATCCAGGGACTTTAGGCGAGAAGATACTTGCGGATGGACACGTCCCTCTGCCAACTATTCACTGGACGCCATATTTGAGGGCGGTGTTTAGAGCGCATGCTCAGAACGAGCTCACATGAATAGGCTGCTAAGACCGGCAATCTTGATGGTGCGTATTGCCCGTTGCAAAAGAACTGCGGAAGCTTGCCGTCAGCACGCGCTCAGCAGTCGCGCACACAGCTACGGCTATTAGTGGCGAGATGTTTCGGTGGCGCCCTCGTTTGGTTACCTTTCGTGACGTCATTACCTTGTGAACAACAAGTTCGATGGTGTTTGTAATGAGCATGGTGAAAGCCTGAAATCATAGCACTCCCAAAGAAACACTGCACAGACCGTCAAAATTGAAATTCTTCCATTCCTCTTATTTGCGTCGCTGAGAAATCCTTTGCTGACGTCATAGTCATCATTCGGCCAATTGTGGTGGGCCGACCACAGCGACGCTTTCGATCGCTCACGTTGCCAATAGCTGTGTGCGCGTATCTGGTTAACTCTATCTGCGTGTCATATAAATCGAGTTATGACACGCAGATAGAGTTAACCAGATAACCACGCACATATAAGGAGTATTCACTGGGTGCCATATTTGTGGGTGCTATTTAGAGCGCATGCTCAGAACGAGCTCACATGAATAGGCTGCCAAGACCGGCAGTCTTGATGGTGTGGAATGCACGTTGCAAAAGAACCGTGGAAGCTCGCCATCAGCACGCGCTCAGCAGTCGCACACACAATTATTAGCGGCGAGATGTTTTGGTGGCGCCCTCCTATGGTTCCCCCTAGAGTTCCTGTATAGGCTCCCTACGGGAGCCAGAGTTGCGCGTTTGATTCCACATGCCGCGTGCCGCCCTCGCCGCTATTCGCCGAGATCCGATCACGTGAGGAGCCGTATCAAGTGTCGTGCAGCAGCAAAGTAGACGTTGCACGCGCCCCGGCGTACGTTCCCAGGCTTTTGAGCCCGCCGCGCGCCTCGAACGCGCGGCGCTGCTATTCGCCGAATTCAGTCGCGTGAGGAGCTGGATCCACATGCCATGCGTGAACGCGCAACTCTGGCTCCCGTAGGGAGCCTATTAGCGGCGAGAAGTTTTGGTGGCGCCCTCCTGTGGTTCCCCGTTCTGACGTCGTTACCTTGCAAAAAACAAGTTCGATGGTGTTTGTTATTAGCAAGGTGGAAGCTTGAAATCATTGCGCTCTCAAAGGAACACTGCCAACACCGTCGAAATTAAAGTTCTTTCATTCCTCTTATTTCCGTCGATGATAATCCTCTTTCCGACGTCATAGTCAGCGTTCGGCCAATCGTGGAAGGCCGACCACAGCGACGCTTTCGGTCGCGCACGGGGCTAATAGACCTTTTTCGCATAACCTCAAACCAGCAAGTAACTGACGTACCCTCGACCTGGTGAATTTTTGGATTGCCCGCTGACACAGGGTATGCAACCGCCAAGGGTATGGGCGAAAAGGCTTAAAAACGGACGTCGTGCATGAGTTAGTTCCGAGTGCTCCTTTTTACCGTGCTGCAATTTCCGAAAATCTACGGTTGTCTCGCTACCACGGCGTGGTCGTCGGATGGATAAATAATTTTAAAACGCATAAGAACAATAGCAGAAAGTACGTCATGAGCACAAGAAGCTGCAGCGAGAGTGTGACTGCAGTGTTATCGAGCTTCGCATTTTCCCCAAGAATCCTTATTTATGAAGTCAGTCGATTGCGAGCTTGAATCGCGAGAGATTCGTATCAGACTCAACGTCACGTTTAAGCTCACGACCACTTCGTCTACGACAAGATGACCGATTTTAATTCCCGGTGCAGGTGGTCCAATTATGTTATCACTTCAAGCCCCATAGTATGTAAAAGGAATGAAAAAGTCTACATGCCACCACTCAAGATGGAGCTATCAAATGCCGAGAGCTTACCTGCATAGAATACATTAAACTGCTTATATAGACCTTTCCAATGTTTACAAAATCACAGTCCAGCGTGCGATCTTCACAGCCCAGCACGTGCGTGTTCGTCACTTCGGAAAGCGAGCAAAGCACGCGCCATACGCACGAACGCTCAAAATGACACCGGCCACAAGCTCGTTTTTGGAAAGGTCTATATACTTCGCTGTGGAAACTCAATCAAAACACCGCACCGTCTTCGTCGTCGTTCTCTCGAGGAGGCAAGGTGATGGCCTGTGAGTAGCCAGCTGGATTCAACCGGACAAGTTCCAACCAAGTTATTGCAGCCCACCATAGCCAAGTCTAGCCAAGTTCCCCCCATACCCACACCGTTGCCTACCCAGATGGATGTGCTGCCAGAACTAGCTGGTATTTCTTTTTCTAAGCCGCTAGACGGCGTCGTCGGCGCCGCAATTCTCAAGATGGAGGCGCCGTTAAAGAAAAGGTCTATACAGGAACTCTAGTTCCCCCTTGTGACGTCATTACCTTGCAAACAACAAGTTCGATGGTGTTTGTAAATAGCATGGTGGAAGCTTGAAATCATTGCGCTCTCAAAGGAACACTGCCAGCACCGTCAAAATTAAAGTTCTTTCATTCCTTTTATTTCCGTCGATGATAAATCCTTTTCTGACGTCATAGTCAGCGTTCGGCCAATCGTGGAAGGCCGACCACAGCGACGCTTTCGGTCGCGCACGTCGCCACAATACTTCCTTTATTGATAAGAAGGTTATGATAGACAAATATAAGAATAAGAGAATAATGATAGACAAAGATAGTGATCAGGAATGAGCTAATAACAGACAGACAGATTGATTGATTGATTGATTCGCTTCTATATAATAATATATCTAGAGTGACATGGGCGGAGGGGTAAAAATTTTGGGAAGAAACAGCGGCAAAGAAACTTGGACAAGAGTAAAGGAACAAACACGACAGGACGGCGCTGATGTTTGTTCCTTTACTCTTGTCCAAGTTTCTTTGCCGCTGTTTCTCCCCAAGATGTTCACCTCAAACCAACTAGCCCAACACGTCACATTGTTGCGGAGGGGTACATTCACGGTACAGCCAAAGGTTGAAAGAAAGGATCCCAGAGCGCGGACAGTGAGTTGGCGAGGCTAAGGAGAGAGGGAAAAAAGAGAGAGGAGAAAAAAGGCGCGCGCAGACTTGAGCAGGCGGTGCGCGTAATTTGGGATGAAAACGCATTCTCCCCCCTCCCACGGTGTGCGGTGGCGGAAGGGGCAGCAGCGTCGGTCCGTCCGATCGGCTTCGGCACGGGCTCGGCTTGGCCGCGCGCGGGGCTGGCTTGGGCCACGGCCCCCGTAATCCGCGTGAGGGTCTCGCCCGACCGGGTTTGATGGATGGCCAAGGCCGAGGAGGTGGGTAGGCCTCTGCCGCGATATCCGCCATGCCGGGCACGCTCCGCTCTTGATACATACACCGGCGGAAATCTAATAGAAGCCGGGGAGGAGGAGAGAAACCGAAAGCCCCCATTCTCTCCCTCTCTTTCTCCCCCACAGACACGCTTTCCCTTTCCATCGTGATATTATTCTAAAACGCGCTTTTTTTTTCTCCTCGCGAACACACCGCCGGACGTTCTTATGGTGCCCAGCTCAGCCTGCCTTAGAGGGTGTCTTTTTTGCCTGTTTTTCTTTTCGGTCGAGATTGGTTACAGAAATAAATATCGGGCAGCTGACCCCAGGCCGCCGTGGAAGCATCGCCGACTTTGAAGGAAGGCGCGCCTGGAGCGGATCCGGAACCATCGCCCACTTACAACGCGATGCGGCGTTTCGAATAATATCGCGAAAGAGGTCGAAGCTGGCAAGCGGAACTTGAAAAATGGTTCACTATACTTCGTTTTCACCGTAGTTCAGCGATTGTCTAAAACGTCGGTTCGCTCAAATGACCCTGTTCGCTAAAACGTCGTTCGCTCACGTGATATAGACCCCTCGCCTCGCAGTCGCCTCGCGTATACAGTCACTGTTTACAGCTAAAGATGCGCCGCGGTCTGCCAGGGCCGCTTCCACTCGTCCTGGTGTAATACGCCGAAACAACAAGGACGAAAACGAAGGGGGAACTAGACAGGACGTGGCGTAACTTTCAACTGAATTGCTTATTTCGATGACAGACTTTTAAAATATAAAAAGGCACACTTGGTTCTCCCTTCGTTTTCGTCCTGGTTGTTTTGGCGTATTACACCATGATGCAAAACCAACTAGCCATCCTTTTCCACTCGTCCATCTTTTCGGCTGCACAATGCAAACAACGGCGGTTATCGGGTGGTAATTGTACTACATGCCGCCACTGCATGACAGGCTCGTTGCACCTTTTGTACCCGATGTCAGCTCCCCCTCACTGCAAAACTTGCTGCCTAATCGGCGTCGGTATCTCCCGACAGGGACTTCTCTCCAGAAAGCGTGATGACGATAGAGCGAGACCCCTGTACTATACTCCGTTTCACCCGACTACGGACTGCAGTGGACGCTACGAACAATCCCAGCCAATCAAGCGTTGTGTACGTATCGCGTCACCCGCGCCCCACGAGTCGCTGCGCCCCTCTCCTAGGTCACGTGACACTGACACTGCGTTCGATTGGCCACAGTGCCGCGTAGCGTCCGCTGCGGTATAAATCGTAAGGTGAAACGGTTTTCATAGGAAAGGACCGACTGTAAGAAAGTGCAGAAAAACGAGGGGTTTTGTTGTTTCGGATGACCTTACCACTGACTTGTGCGATCGGGAATCTGCCCAAGAAAGAAGTTTCTTGTTCGTCAGAGTACGGTCCTATAACGATGGACGAAGCAGGTCAATCGGCACAGGCATGTCATTCTGCGCTTCGTGCGGATGCTGAAGAGTGTAAGTAGGACTTTCTTATTGCTTAATTTTCTAAACCAGGATGATAGTTGTCTCGTTTTTACTCATCCTAACGTTTCACCGGCTCTGTTCGGGTTGCAACGATTACGGCATTGCCGCTGAGTAGGATGCTTTTCTTTCCCCACATCCCACGTGAAGAGTGCTTGTAACGGAGTTGGGAAACAGTGAAGCGTTTGGAAGCGAGGGCCTGTCTTCAAAGTCCCTTAAAGAAGAAAATTATGACGCCCTATCAACTGTTCACCTGGGCTAAAAATAACATCGCAGGTATTACGATTCTCTGGGTACCAAAATGAATGGTTGAAGAAAAACGAACTCGACTACTACTACTACCACGACTCAGCTCAACGGTCCCCGTCAAAGGGACACGGAGTTTTCATCACTAAGAGCCAGCATCATCTTCAACGCAGCGTGCTGGATTTACGTCCTATTCCAAGACAGGAATTTGCAGTTTTTTAAAGTCAATTTTAGGCTTGTTGTTCTTATTCAGACATTTCACAAAAAAAAAAAATCACATTAACAAAAAGAAAAGAAAACCGAGACGTGAGCTTTTGATTGTTGCATGACCAAGAACACAGTGCTGCTGCGATTTGCTCAATACCATGTAGTTTAGGTCGTTTTTATAGCCTACTCACGGGGTTTTTAGGCTTACGTGTGTCCTGACACTGACAAGCGGGACAAATTGCGGTGTGAATTCAACTGACTTGCTGGTGGATATGCTGCAACCGGCAACTAAAACACACACAAAAAAAAAAACAGCAGGTATGAGAAGCCGTGCTGGATCACAAGAGGACTCCACCTCAGACGACGGTTGCAATTGCAGAGATTGGAAAGCCACGGAAGCCGAAGCAAGCCTTTTCTCATGAGTACTTATACGATTAAAACAACTTCTCTGCGTCTATCTGCGGCAGACACTCCGCTCTAGACAAAGTATCGTAGTACGTTTTGTCCGGCTACAATGTCGACAGCGGCGTGCTCTGCGGTGAAAGAAGAGCTAAGAAACCAGACCGGGTTGCGACACAACGTCAATATTTTTTTTCTCGATTTAGACAAAACCCGTTTTGATCAATCTTTCAGAAATAAAAGACAATAAACTCTTCTTATAAAGCCGTAATGTTTCGTAATTTTACTTCGACCAGCTCAGGGTAGAATAGACGGCTGTTCAGGCAGCGAAACGGACCTTTTTGCAACTTTAGAATTTTTTTTGTCTATTTTGTTGTACAGCTTTAAACATTTTTCATTTGTAATACATCTACAGAGATTTCATGAAATGTTTTAACTGCCAGGTGTAAAGCGATAATAAAATTAGAGAAATTGAGAAAAGTGATAATTTTTGTACATTTTGTTAAATTTCTTTCAAAATATTTAACAATACGAAGTGCATAATCATTACAACATCGCAAGCTAAAAGCCGTTTGAATTTCATAGAACAAGTCGTGAAGCGTTTCGAGGAAAATCTGATTCTTATTTGTCACTCAATTATTGATTTATGCCTAGTTTTATGACCATTTTAAAAATTCAAACCCCGCTCACGCCATAAAAAAAAGCCGAAAATATTTTAGGAAAAGTTAAGGACCTTAAGGTAAAAAGCCATATATATATATATATTAATCGGAAATGGTCAAGCGCAACGTTTGGGACGTTCGAGATGGAATGACCCTATGGCATTTTTGTATGCCGCGTCATTTTTCTAGTCTCACTGTCGCTATTTATAACTCTTCACAACCCAGTTTCATCAAACCAAAAAAAAAATTCAGCCAGTAGTTTGTAATCTCTGGAGAAATCCGTGTGTTTTTATAGGTCGACGATAAAACACAAACCATCACGGCTTTTTCTCGGACACTCGGACACCAAGTTAGGCCAATAATACGAAACAAATTGCGGTGGCTTAGCTCGGCTATGCCAGGATATACGTAGCGTGAGCTTATGCGCACAAAATGAGAGACGCTATTAAGCGGCTCCGGTGCAGCGTCAGACTTGGCTACTGCGCAACGGAGGCGCACAGCTGGGCACGTGGCGGCGCCAGTGCGTCTGCCGCGGCTATGACGTCACTCCGCTGGAATGCGCAGACCGGCGAGGCGCGCGCGGTGGCGGCGGAGCCCGTGGCGACGGCGGCTCCGGAGCGCCAGCTGTGCGCCGTGTGACGTCACTGCTCCTCGAGCCTGCGCAGCACGGAGCACGGCTCATTATGCGAGCCACGCGAAACTGCTCAACCTCGGCCATTGTAGCTAACGCTACAAAAATTTCATTAAAGACGTCACAGCCATGTCAACACGCGTGCTTGACCATAGTCACAAATCCTGGCAGTTCGACGACGGAGCCATAGAGTGCCAGGCCGCAGATTTAGAGCGCGATGATCCGGTAGCACAGAGCATCAAAGAGCCATTTCTCGGGGAACCTAGACGTCAGCACGCAGCTTTTGCAGCGGCGAGGACCCGAAACACACTTGTTCGCTCGGGAGAAGTGTGTTTCGGCGTCTCGCCGCAGCGGGGCGCCAGTCACGTGGCTCTCCTCTCATCTCATTCGTTGTCTGCCGCTCCACCTTTTCCATTTCGGCGGCCGCTTTTTGTGGCGATCTGCCAGGTTGTCATTATATAGGAGGCTATGGCCTGACACGCTTTGCGCCAAAAGCCACGCCGCAAGTGTTTCCGGAGCTGCGGGAAACGCAGCTGAAATGAGAGGCGCGTTAACACGTGACGTAGATGCGCGACCTTGGAAAGAACCCACGACGCACCTGAACTGGCAGGCTGAACCTTGAGACGCGATGCCGATATGTGGCCTTGACAAGACCCCAAGACGCGCCCGAACCGAGGGGAGAAATCTTAATGCTCGACGCCTGGATGTGAACTTTACAAGACCCCACAACGCTCCTGAACCGAGAGGTGAAATCTTGAGGCTCGACACCGGAGGGTGGACTTGACAAGACTCTACGACGCACCTAGACCGAGAGGCGAAATCGACTTGGCAGCTCTCTGGCCTACACCCCGGCAGCTGCGGCAGCTGCCGATTTCGAAACTCGTGCTGTAAATGCTTAAATGCTTTTTTCTTTCTTTTTTAATCTTCCTCCCCCCCCCCCCCCCCTTTTTTTTTACGTTGAAAGCTGAGGCGACTATGCTCGTTTTCACCTAAAGGGGCCCTGTAATCATATTTAAGCGTCTACCTTTTTTGCGGTTTCCACGTCCCTCGGGGTTCGGGCAAGCCAGCGGGCACGGAGAGAGTAACTAAATATCAGTGCGTCATATTTTAACCGGACGACGCGGAAACCTCCTCCACCTACGGGGGCGACCCATGGTGTTGAAAGCGCGCGATATGTGACGTCTTTGCTCCTGCGCTTACTACGGGTCAGAGCCGCTAAAAGCTTCTTTTCAGTGGAAATACAAAATATAAGTGGCGCGAACCGTTTTAATTATCTATAAAAGTTGTTTTGTTCAGTATTTTAGATCAGAAAAGAAACAAATGCAGTTTATAAAGTACGGAAACAAGAAATGACCCGTCGACATACCCGCCACCAAGCGGTGGAAATGGCGGCGCCTACTAGAAAGGTGTAGTGGGATCAAGCACCGACTAGTGGCGAGCGTATAAAGTTCCCGGATGTACGCGGCGGCGCTGCGGTCGTAAACGGACTCAGGATCCGACCGGTTCCGAAGGCCTTCCGCGAGCAGGTTTGGCTTGCGTATGGCCGTTTGGCGGTATGGCAGTGCGAAGTGGCTCCCGTTGGGTTCTGAACTGATCTTTACCCCGTGTTTGCTGTCGTTTGTGGCCAATGAAGTGTCATGCCAAATTAGTGTTTAATCGCGCAGTAAATGCAATGTGAACCGCCCTGGCTGCCCGAGCCTATCCAAAACATGCTTTATGGCGCCCTCTCGAGCCGTCGACACGGAGTGCGGCAGCCGTGAGCGCTCGCTGAGCTCACTACCCCTCCTCTAGTTCACGGCCACTCAAGCAACCAAGGACGTCATGAAGGAGGTCATTTTTTGCGTGTTTTTGTAATTTTAATTCGCCTATAACTTTTAAAATTAAGCGAAATGCGAGAAAAGAAAAGTTTCATTAAGTTACTACGTTCAGTGCGCTCAGGTTCGGTGCAAATTAAAAACCAGTAAAAAAAGTCCTTGCATGGGCCCCTTTAAAGAACCGTAATGAAAAAAATCCGACTCCTCGAGGAAAATTACTAATTTCTCCCTTTATATAAAGAATTAAGGTATGTGTAGGTGCACTCTAGATTATATACATGTTATCTTATCAAGACGTATACGTTTCAAATGCCGAAATCATCGCTTCTTCTTCTGACAACCGAGTCCTGAAAAAACTACGTCGCGCGGCGTGCGAACAATGCGCAAGACTTCCCTTTGTCTTGAGGGGAAAACGAGCGTATATTGTGAAAGCATTTGATGTTTCAATAAGAACATTGTATTTTAATCGCTTAACTTGGTGAGTGTAGGGATTTCGGAAAATGGTAGGGACTACTTTTTTTTTTTGTAGGGAAAACATTGTAAAAGCGGAACCCGTTTTCTCCCTAACGGCGTCCCCCAAACGGGCTGCCCAAATTTAAATAGATAAAATAAAAATAAAAACGCAAAAGCTACACACTATAAGGATGTTTTCCTGAATGGAGGAGGGAAGCTCCAGTCGCCGTCAATAAATCTGGACCAGATACGAGAAGACGGACTCAATAATTGGATTTCCGAATTCCTTCCTTTCCCCACCGCGCCGAGTTCCCCAAATCGATGTAGATTGGACAGGAAGAAAAGGGAAGAAAAATGAAATAAATACGCGCAACGAAGGGAAGAAAAAAAAGTCCTAGGGATGAAGGCACTTGTCTGTGCGGAGAGTCGAGGAGAATCTCCCGAGTATTCTATTCCTGTCAGCTTTCGGACACAAGAAATAAAAAAAAAAATGAACTTGAGAGATGGGAGAGTCTCTTCCCTCAGGGCACTCGGCAGGGAGCACCTGTGGATCGTCCCCGTTTCGTTACCGTTTCTTTATTATGAATATGGTTTTTATTTGGTCGTGTTTTAAGTTCACCCTCGTTTTAGGGATTCTCCCTATTAGTTTTCCCCATGAAGGTTACGAAGCGAAGTCTATACGCATTTATTTATTCAGCCGGGTACGGGTGGAGTTTAGCGAGCTTTAGCTACTCTAACATTTAGTTGGGGAAGTTATAGACCGAGGGAACTTTCCCTGTATTTGCTCTTTGCTTTTTTATAGCCTCGTCCCACTACACATGCCACGCGTGTTTCGAGAGCTCGCGAAACGAACTCGGCTTTCTGGTGCCCACTCATACGACTTTCAGAAGCACTGCATTAGTTCACTAAAGCGTGCGTTGGTTGGAGACATTCAAGCATTTAAATAAAATAAATGCCAGTACTACGAATGAGGCGACAGCCAAGTCTCTGATACACTCTGCCGCGACATATACACTACAGCTTGTCCCCCCAAAGAAATTTACAGTGTTCTCTTTCTTCTTTTTTTTTATCCACAAGAATAAACCATTTACCGCTGAGCACGCTCGTTTCCGGCCCAGATGTAGCGCTAACAGTTAAAATGCCAAAGTGTTTCAGAACTCACCGTTATATTTCATCCAAAAGTTATAAGTGATTTTCTGAAGATCTCAATGGGGAAATGGGTCCCGTTTTTGCCCCGTTTTGAGTAACGGGCGCTCTTCAGCTCCGTTCGAGAGCTCCGTCGGCAGACATTTTTCCCATTGAAAATTTTAGAAAATCGCATCAGTTTTGAATAAGATGACGGTTAAAGTTCCGAAACTTTAGGGAATTTTAGGGAACCGTTTTCGCACGTCCGATACGGTACGATGGGCCCCCCGGAACCAACTGCGCATGCGCTACCGCAGAAGACTCGCGCATGCGCAGTTGGTACCGGAGGGCCCATCGTGCCGTATCGGACGTGCAAAAACGGTTCCCTAAAATTCCCTTTTGCCATCTGGATCGGACCGTTAGGGCTACATTTGGGAAGAGAACAAGCGTTCGGACAATGTGTCATTTTTTTACAGCGGAACTGTTGAATGCTAGTTTCCCCAGGATCGTGTCCCCTGCGAAGAAATGAAGACACCGAACTCTGGACACCTACCGCCATCTATGAGCGACGGCGGAGAGCCACGTATCTGGTTGCCGCCGTCGCTCATAGATGGCGGCAGCCTTTGCACTATGGCTTGCCGACTTGCGGCCGGCCATTACTTTCCATTGTACAGCTCCGCTGGTCTTCCTTCTTTACCAAAGTAAAAAGGCTGAAAGCTTCTCTTTTGTTTTTGAGGGGAAACTTTGTACACACAATGATTCTCCGCCACCATTCAAAATCTGGTAAAGGTGCAAAGGTGATCACGTTGTTACGGGGCGCCACAATTTCTCGGATAATTTTTAGCCGGGAAACTGTGGCGTCACGCGATCTTGAGTCACGTCACGCCACGTGGTCGTGCAACGTCATGTGACGTCACGGTGTCACGCGACGTCAAAATTTACCCCGCTAAATTTAGCGGAGAAAGCCTTCATGCGATGTCATACCGCCGGATGATCGCCGCGTCACAATATCCACCCAAACTTAGAGGGGGAAACGCGCTTCGCGTCAGCTCAAGGTCGATACGCACATTCGCGTTTGAACGCGCTTGAGTCCGTTGCGGAGTCCTTGCGGCCAGGCGCGGTCGCTTGCGGTACGTCGAGAGCGCCTTCCCACAAGGTTCGGTAGCGCGACGCAAGCGAGTAGAGACTCGCTCAACTTTTCGAAGCGTTGCGGTGCGTTCGACCAATCAGAAGCCGAAAGAGGAGAGGAGGGTGACGTGTTCGCTCGCGCCACTCCGCCGACTCGGCTAGGGTGGGTGCCTTCATGTGCGCTTCGCATAGAGTGATGCCAACTGCCTGTTTCTCTTTCCCACACCCTCTTCCACCGTCATTTTGTTCCTCTCATTAGACAGTTTTAGTATAGCGTTGCTGGCTCTTACGTACGCAATACGCAATAGTATAGCGTACGCTAAAAATGACCTGCTCGGACCGAATTTAGTTGTGCGTTACGTTTTCGGGTGAACACCGCGCATGATCTTGGTTAAATTTGCTAGAGCCGTAGAATTCCGCGTGCTTATAGCGCAACCATGCTCCTGGAAAGAAATATTGAAAATGAAAACGTGTCCAATCATTTTATTTCAAATTAAACCAAGCCGCAGCTGCCTCGTCAAGCGCGCTTTTCTGCGGGGTACAGAGGCTACGAGTACGAGTGCGTAGCCAAATTCGATCACGGAGCCTCCGTCAGTCGTCCCGTAGGAACGGCAGCTTTTATCAATGCTATCGCGAAATTAAATTCATGACCTACTGATGTCCAGTGCATAGCGAGAACTTCGGCGATTTCTTTTAGAGTCGTTCGTCCGTCGGCGAAGAACTGTGCGAGTAGGCTTAGCGTTGAGCAGATCGCAGCGTTGACGCACATTCCGAGCGGCGAACATTTTCACTGTGCACTCCTTCAGCTGCACGGCGATCTGATTCGACCGCCGTAGGTCCCGGAAAGAATTGCCGAGCTGAACACCACGCAATTTCACGTAACACAGAACTTCGAAAACACCACGTCGCCCTTGCTGCGCCAGTCGAGGTAACCGCCATCTTGAAACTGGCGCTCTCGTTGGGTCCGAGATCTCTCGAGAGCGTCCCGCAGAGCCCGCTAGCCCGCCACGCAAAATCCCCAGCGTTGCGTGCGTTCGCAATACGCTAGCTCTTCTATTGCGTTCTGCGCACGCGCACTCCCGACCCGCAATTTTATTGCGTACGCAAGGCTTTAGCGTACGATCCACTAAAACTGTCTATTGTTTCCCCGTGCGCCGGGAAGTGGCCTTTGTGTCCATCGGTCCTCCCACCCGAGGGGGAAAATGCTAATCCTCCCTCCGTGGGTTCCACAACGCTGCTCCGAACTTGTGAGATAAGCGCGAGGACACATGCGCGAAAAATCCATGCGATCCGACGTCCGATCCGGCAGTACGACTGCCTGATCCGAAAACTTTGGTCGCTTTTCAGACGTCGGATCGGCGATCCGGCGTGCGTCCAACGTGCCAGATAGTTTCGCACGGCGGACGGACTGTCGGAAGCGTCCAGCCAGTGACAGCACAGCTAGCGCGAACGTCATGATGACGTACTGGGTCTGGCGGGACGAATAAGAAAACGGGACGGGCGACGGGAAGCCGGACGCGTGGATCCCGCTGATCCATTCGAAAAAGATGGCCCCGGCAAAGAATGCACGCGCTAGCGAGAACGAGCTCCTAACTTCGCTCGTGCGAGCTAATCCTTCATCTTGGGACCAGAGATCTATGAACGCGGACCTTCGCTGGAGTGCTCGGATCTCCTGGGCGGAGCCGAACGGATCGCCATGTCTCATGCAAGGTCGGAAGCGTGTGTCTCAAACTGTCGAGTGCGGCAATTCGGAGCGGCATTCGGACTGTCGGATCGGACGTCGGATCGGACGATTCTGCCGTCCATGTGTCTCGCGCTATAAGGTGCTTGTTTCCGGGAGGGTTATAAGCCCCACGGATTATCGCCGAGAACCAAAATGGCTGCTGGTTTGTCGGCGAGCGGTATTACAAAGGGTGGCATCACCCTAGCAAAGCGCACATGAAGGCTCCCTAGTTTTCCCAAGGCTGCGATGTTCAAGTTCGACAAATTCTCGGGGAAGCCAGCGGGATTGTCCCAAGATCGAACACTTCGGCGCTGTCCCTAAGCGCCGCCATGTTGCCGTGGATTTTGCTTACTATTGGTGAGCTGCTAGCGACGACAGCTCATTATTATTAGGGAATTGTAGTAGATCGTTTCCGCAGCCCGCTAAGCACCCGGATAGCGCTCCGTAATCCGCCACAAGACCTTGAACTATGCAGAGAAGGCTGGCGGCGCGCATGCGCAGCTGCGGCGTTTTCTTCGGGGATACCGTAGCGGAGGAGAAAAACGATCTACTACAACTCCCTATTGGCTCTTGACTGAGGTTGGCTGCGTGTCAGCGCGAAGTGTGTACAAGCTTGGCGCAAGCGCTCTTCGCAACGCAACGCGTCCGCTTGCCGCTACGGAACGCGCCGCGCTCAAACGCTGATGTGTGTGTGGCCCTTCAAAGTCTCGCGTAACGTCCTGGTGACGCCACCATTTCCCCGCTAACTTTAGCGGGTCACGCCGTAAACATCGTCCGTATCTTTTTATACGGCTGCCACAAGGCGCAGTTAACTGTGACTAGGAGAGGTGTGTTTTTGTCGTCCGCGTTTCTTTCTCTCAGGCGTCAGGACTTCCCCATGACAATCAGAGCAACAGGTCGGTCGTCAAGAGCAGACAACGAGCTTTCAGAAAGGCGAAGGCAATGATATAAACCAATATGATATCTAAAAGAAAGGTGAGGACAATGAAATAAACCAATCTGATATCTAAAAAAAGAAGGCGAGGCATAACAATTTGGTAAACGTAAGAGAATATAGAAAAGGCAAACCGAGAATGATATAGACTGTCGCGATTAAAGGGATACTACAACGAAATTTCGGCTCTCATTTTTTGGTCTATATGTGTTCAAAGGAGCCGTATCACATCGAACGTACCAATATCTTGTTAAAAACGGTCTCGAAAAGAAATTTTAAAACGAATTAAACGATTAGCAAAGAGCACCTGGTGGATGTTGTTAACGCCTCGCTTGTAATGCCCGTCTAGGAACCTTGACAGCTAGTGACGGTGAGTGTCTCGCCTCCGGCCACGACGAGAGAAGAGGGGAAGGAGGAACTCCCCTCTTCCCGAGAATGCCTTTTGTGTGTCGCAGAAGTCGCTCTTGTCCCCCTACAAGATTATAGAAGATTAACCCGTCACTCAAAATTCGTGCAAAAGCAGCCGCTTCGGTGGCTGGAACGACTAGGCCGTCCTCTCGACGTCAGCCTCACCGTAGCTTTGCTCGTCCCGAGACGACCTACGTCACGATTGCGTCGGATGTCACGTGGTCTCCGCTGGGCCTTCTCCGAGCGCTTGCCAGAGTGGGCCGTTTATAACGAAAAATACAGCCACCAGGCTCAAAATACAAACGTGCGATTGTCATTTACGCATATTGTGGACCATGTTCAACCTATTTTTAAACACGACGGGAATATTTTAATTTTCGTTGAAGTATCCCTTTAAAACGTGAGCTTCTTCCAGTGGGGTACGTGGCGAGAACAAAACGATGTTTTCCCGCGTGCCGGAAGTTCCCCCGATTCAAAATGACGACGCCCGCGTAGAGAAGGCCTTGCGTACCCCGTTTCGCAGCAAGTCCGAACGGTGCAAGTCTTTGTGCGTTCAATAGATCCCCCAACTAAAGCCAATCACGTGTACTGTAGAGATTTCGTGATCCTGCGGCTTTTTTTTCTATTTTCTTTTTTAGACGTGTTGGCGCTGCTTGATTAACACCATCGGGTATAGTTAACGTCGGCTGCGCTGGGATTTCAGCGGCGCGTACGGAAATTGATGCGTCTTGGCAGCAAGCACTCCACGGGGCCTCGCTCGATATGTGTCCGCCGACTCCGGCTAACTGGAACGGTTAGTGCTAACACGAACGAAATTCCCTCATTTTAAAATCACCCCCCCCCCCCCCCCCACTTCCTCCCCCGTTCTCTTGATGTGGTAATTAACACGTTAAACCGGATTGTTCTGTACCCCAGTCACCGCTATAAACTGGCAGCGCGTTGGGAGATGTAGGCGTTCGCCCGACCAATCGAAACGCTTCCCCTTTCGTCGCCCGACGCCGCTCCCATGAGCGCGCGCGGATACGGGCGGGAGGGAGCGTGATCACGTGACCGAAAGATGGACGTGTGACCGGTCGAACCAGAACGTTACTTTCACCGCACTGTCAGCTTAGGGCTGAGCGGATTAAAGCGCCCCGAGGGTCAAGCCGATAAAAAGAAAAAAAGAAAATCGAAAGCCCCGAAATTCCGTTGACACGGGAATTTTGGCAGGGAATAGCCGCGAGCCTGTTATCCCGCTTACGCGAGCGTCGATCAAGGGCTAAACTATTTTTAACCCGCGGGGAAATTTGTCCTGGGCGCGTCCGTGGCGGAGGAAGAAAACGGGACGATGTCGCGCCGATGTCTTTAATCACAAATAAAGTGGAGGTTTTCTTGTTGTTGTTTTCTTAGGGGAGAAAGAGAGAGAGAGGGAAAGAGAGAGAGAGATTGAGGAGTTTTAGTATATTCGGGGTGAAACTTATAATTGGGGAAACAAAATAAAAAGCCGTAAGCAATTTGTATGTATTTCTGCTGGAAGGAGACAGCCACACGTGACACTTTTATTAGGACGTATTAGTAGATAGTCATGATAATAGAGAGCTTTTCTCTTTTTTTATTTCCTTTCGACGACTTCGATAACGATACTCCATACCCCGCCGCCTGCTTTGCGGATGCGTCATATCGTTATCGAGTATTGTTCTCGGGGGTATCGAAGGTATCGCTACGATCTACTAAAACTCTCTCATTCTCTGATAACTGTGCCCGAGAGCAATAACGAGTTTTTGTGGAGCGTTCCGATAACTTTTGATAACGGTGCCCAATACTGGGGCGTTTTAGTACATCGATTTTGCGCTCCGATAACGCTACCGGGTGACAATAGAGAGTTTTAGTAGATCATTCCGATACCTCCGATACGCCCGATAATGATACTATATATGTAAGCGCAAAGGCGGAAGCAGACTATCGGGTATCGTTATCGGAGTCATCGGAACGATCTACTAAAACTCTCTAATACGATGCCCGTGCAAAGGCGCCGGCCAATTGGAATCTGAACGATCTTCAAAAACTCGACTTGAAGTCGATCGTTCGGATAGCTCCAATAATAGGGAGTTTTCGTAGATCGTTTTAGCCGCCCCGCAACGCTCTCCGCAACCCGCTGCGGTATACCGGAATGGTACAGTCAAAGCCATCGGCCCGCAGGCGCAGTAGTGGCCTCTTCGTTGCGGAGGGCTTAGCGGAAGGGGGAAACACGGTCCACGAAAACCCCCTAATGGTGCCCGGTAGCAATGAGGAGTTTCCGTAGGTAGTTTTGATAATTCCGATAACGATACCCGATAACGATAGTCGCATGTGTAAAGGCACCGGAGGAGTGCCAGGTGTCGTTATGGGAGTTTATCGGATACGATTTACTAAAACTCCCGATAAATTCCGGTGGCCTCCGGATACGGTTCTTGCTTTCCAACAAAAAAAAAGTACTAATTTCTTAAAGGGCCCATGAAACGAATTTCGGGCTGGAATGAATCAATTTATATTGGGATTTTACTAATAGCACATCGTTCAGTGGGCTAAAAGAAAAAAAGGTAGAAAGTAAAAAGCGTGACTTTCGGTACGAAAATTTGAAAAACACAGCGGACTATTTCGTAAATCCTTCCCTTCGTAAGCTCTCTGCCTTTTCACTGTGATACATCCGCGGACCCCAGCGCGTCACTGGGCCCCCGCAGCGCGTCACCGGGCCCAAACGAACGTCACACGACACCGGACCTCACTTATTCCCTTCATCCCTAAGCTGACATTGTGGTGGAAGCTACGCGCTTGCCGGACCAATCAGCCACCTCCTTTCATCACCTGTCTCTGCGCGTGGGTATGCGCGAGAGAGCGTGATCACGTGGCAAAGGTGGGGCTGGCCTAAGGAGCATGTAACTTTCATAGCACTGTCAGCTTCGGGGTGAACGGGGTGAGGATAGCAACTTTTGTCTGAATTTTGAGCGACGGGCTAATCTTCTAGGGGGAGCGGAGAATGGATGTGTCCGGATTACAGAAACGAGAGTCCGAGCAACAGGGGACTCCCCCTTTCCGTCTTCTTGAACTGTTCGGTAGAATGCGCGATTTATGAGTTGAGGAGGAAAGCTAAACATGAAAATATTGGAAAAACGTTTCATGACTCCTTTAACCTTGTGACTGGTGTTCCCTCTATCTTCTTCTTTTGTATCTCTCGTTTGAAAAAGGTTATTAGTTTTCTTTTTTTTGTTTTTTTTTTTTGGAGCACTGGTGTGTAGCACTAAATACAAAAACTCGAAACGTTCAGCGGAAACGAGAGACGTTTACTGATTTTGACCATCTGAGTCGTGTTCCCAAAAATTTACTCGATCTTGCTGCAGGGTTAAGGGTTTGTATCTCGGTGCCCGAAAACCTTCTTGCGTCCAGCGTGGCACCTTCCGCGCTATTCTATGAAACGACCCCCTCCTCGGGAGTAAGTCGGATCTACTCGAGCAAAATTTGGAACACAGTCTCGGAGTCAGTGTCACGCTGCGTGCGCCCACATACCACGGCGGTATCGTTTCCACGACACATTTTTAACATTCTTACGGTAAGACGGGAACGCATGTGCAAACATCCACGCAGAAATCGAGCCCGTTCGACCAGCCACACGTCTGGTCCACACACACGAGTTTAGAGAGCTTCCCACCTACTAGATGTTGAAACTCTGTGGAATCTCTTTATGAATAAATTAAATTATTTAGTTACTGCATTCATCCCCTACAAGGTACTAAGCTCCAGGCGACGCAGAGACAAACCGTGGATGACCGCTGAATTGCGCTCCTTGCACAAAAGAAAAAGGTGAGCATATTTGAGATACCGCAAAAACAACGATAATTCTTCTCTTTCACAGTTAAACATAGTAAGTAAACAATTCAAATCTATGTCGGCTGAATGCAAACTCAGATGTCATGCGTCTTTATATGATAAACTGAGAAGTAACCCAAAGGAGTTTTGGAAATATGTAAAGTCAAAAAACAAAGTAGCACTCGGAATTCCCCCGATTAATGACAGTGGTCAAGCTGTTACAGATAAAGAAGAGAAAGCGACACTCTTTAATAATTACTTTCAATCGGTATTTTCGCCCGCAGTTTCTAATGAGTATCCGCTGTCTTATGATCTCTCCCTAAACAGAATGGATGAAATTGAAATTTCTTACACCGGTATCTTAAAAATGGTAAATGGACTAAAAACAGACAAAGCAGGTGGTCCGATGGTATACCCAATCGTGTTCTAACTGAATGTTCCGGGATCATCTCATCATATTTAGAAATCCTTTTCAAAAAGTCGCTTTCCAGTGGAAAGCTCCTGAGCGAGTGGAAAACGGCAAATGTTGTTCCGATACATAAGGATGGACCAAAAAATGTTGTTCAAAATTACAGACCCATTTCTCTTTTGTGCGCCTGTTCTAAACGAATGGAACATATTATCTACAGCAATGTTTTCAGTCACTTAAACAAAAATAGCTATCTCACTCCCTCGCAACACGGCTTTAGAAAAGGATTTTCTTGTGAAACGCAGCTGATTGAGTTTTATCACGATCTTACATATTCATTTGACAACAGACTTCAAGTAGATTGCATATTTCTTGATTTTCAGAAAGCGTTTGATACAGTGCCTCATGCCCTTATCATCCATAAACTTTTAACATTAAACTTACCGACTAACATTATCGCATGGCTGACCGACTATCTACACCAGAGAAAACAATCCGTTATAATCAAGGGCAAGCACTCAGCCCACGTACCAGTCACATCCGGAGTCCCACAAGGGTAAGTATTGGGAGCGCTTTTATTTTTGATTTTTATCAATGATATTACCCAGTCACTGAAATCAAAGATAAGGCTCTATGCGGATGACTGTGTAGTCTATTCTGAAGTTCAGGAAATTGCCGACTGTTGGGCACTGCAAGATGATATCCGCCGTATCTCATCCTGGTGCGACGCATGGGGCATGACGTTAAACATAAATAAATGTAATCACGTACATTTTACGCGTAAGCGCAAGCCTACCTTATTTACATATGACATCAGCGGAAATTCTTTGGCGACAGTATCAGATGTAAAATACCTTGGTGTAAATTTTTCAGAAAACCTTACCTGGATAAAACACGTGGACTAAATAACCGCAAAAGCAACTCGGATGCTTAACTTTATTAAAAGAAACTTCAGAGACTGCCCTATGAACATTAAAAGCACATTATATGTTACATATATCAGACCTATCTTAGAATACGCAAGTGTTTCTTGGGACCCCAGCCAGGCCTACCTTGTGAACCAACTGGAGAAAGTACAAAATAGAGCAGCTAGGTTTATAGCAAGTAATTACAATTTTAGATCGAGTATTAGTCAGCTAAAAAGAGAACTGCATTTAGTCTCATTGGCCCACAGAAGGACGTGCATGCGCTTAAAGTTGTATCATAGCATATTTCATAATTACCTCGGCATAAATAAAGCTAACTACATGCTGCCTCCCCACTTCACATCAGGAAGAAGAGATCACTCAAAAAAAGTGAGAGAGTACCACTGTAGGACGGATGTATTTAAAACTTCTTTTTTTCCCTCTACAACAACCGACTGGAACTCTCTACCGCAAGATACAATCAACATCACATCTACAACTTTGTTCTTCGATAATATCTTAAATGCTAATATCTCATGCCCATGCCACTGTTCAACTGAGTACCATATATATACTACAAATCTGTTTTGCGCGCTCATGTTATCGTGCCCTGTGCTTTTGTATATTTGCTCATGTATGTGTATCCCTCCCTCGCAATAATGCCTTAGTTAGGCGCTGCGTGGTAACCTGAATAAATAAATAAATATATAAATCCCACACCAAAATTTGAAAAGAAAAAAAAAAGCATGGGCTATTGTTTGTTGTGCAGATCTCTTGAATACACGTTTAAACAGAACCATATATATATTAGTCTACAAGATGCACTGGTTTTTCGAAGATGGCATGAAGCAATTTTTTCATGTTCTGAATTCTGTATGCTTTTCCGTTGATCTTTTGCACCTTCATTCCAGCATAAAAACAAAAGACAAAAAAAAAATGATATTGTGTGTTGGTGCTAACTAACTGCCTAGCGCCCTGTACTCCTCACTAATGTAATATGTACAGAGAGGTGAAAGCGCAACGCCAATGGCCACACCCACCCACACGCCAAGGCGAGCACGCCCGAATAACTAACTGCGACGTCATCCTAACGCGAAGCCTCGCAGTGCGCGAGAAAACAGGAAGTGCCCGCTTGACTGTTTGGTCCAAAACGCTACCCTCTCTCCCCCTACAGCCCTCCACTGACTTTCGATGGGGCCTAGAATAAAACCCCCATTCACCCCTAAGCCGACAGTGCAGTGGAAGCTACGACTTCGATGAATCGCGCATCGCGCTCTCGCCTATAACCCACTGGCAGATGAGAATGGGGGGTCAAATGACGAAAGGGAGGCACCTGATTGGTCCGCCGAATGGGTAGCTTCCACCGTACTGTTAGGTTAGGGGTGGGACGGAGTGTGGCAGGCGCTGGGCACGCAGCTCTCTCAGACGACGACGCTGCAGCCCGCTTCAATTCAGCCGCACTCAGCGCTGCCACCGCATCGCCGCATTCCTTAACTGCCGACATAGCTCACGCTACGAGGAATGACTTGTGGAAGGAAGTGGGCTTGGAGGGGGAGGGGGGAGGGGGGTGCTGAGTAAGTGTGGGCGCAGATGTGTGGATTTATGGCGGGAAACCCTCGCTCGTTTGCATACTACACTAAATGATCCCTCCCCGCCGCTCTCTCCCTCTTTCGCCCTCTCTTCCGTATTGGACGCGGGATGCAGAACCCTTTTCGGGGAGCAGCAAACTGGCTACAGGGTCCTGGAGAGGCGCACGACAGGAAGCGGGCACCACGACACCAGATGTGGCGAAATGTGTGTGGCGGAAGTGCCTTGGCAACCGTCCAGACTTGCGCCCGTCACTTGACAAAATGTAATGGATTACATTTGCAAATTACTCAGCCTTAAAGAGCAACTCCGGTCAAATGGCGAACCAAAGTAAATGACTGATATCGATATACAGAGACTAAATACGAGCACAGCCAGAAATATTACGCTAATGGGAAACCGGGATTCGCTCTAAAACCGATATTAAAAATGCTACCGCCAGCTTCTCAGCGGGCATTCAGCGGGTCGACTGTTTGTCAAGCAACCTGATGCTCCGATGTCGTCTTCGTTTTCAGGGAGGTTTCTTGTTCGTACTGCCACTCCTTTCGCCGTGTTCTCCGGGTGCGTTTTCAGCCGTCCCAGCGGACGATTTCTGCTTTTCAGTTTAAGTTTTAGCGGCCGTAGTTTTATAGGTGCTCTTCAGCGATCGCACGCCAAGATTCTTGACTCCCCACTCGCTGAAGCGCGTCATGGTGCCGAAGGTGGAATTCACTGGCGGCCATAGCATACTTCGTCCCCTGGTCAGCGCGACCTTACGATTAGCTTCCACAACGCTTCTGCAATGTGCATTCCACACCACCAAGATTGCAGTTCTTCTCAGAAGATGAGCGGAGGCTCGTTCCGAGCCTGCCAGTCATCGTGGGAAACTGGCTTTTCGGCCGGCAACTTTATGAATCTGTATTTATATTTGCTACGGATGTTTGATATCTGCAAAGCAAAGCATCAATACAGCCCTAGCATCTTACCTGACTGATCGGAACTTCTCTTGTGACTAGGCCAGTCGTGCGTTTTGCGGTACGGCAATGCGAACTTTGCGTCACACGATGGCGACGCAGCTGATCACGGGGGTTGCCATCTCCCTCGAGCCGGCGTTTCGGTTTTTCCCTAGACACCGAAACAAAATTTTGAGACAGGATATCTACAAAACTAAACAAAGCATCGAAATGATAAAAAAGAAAAACAAACGGACACTTCGGAATTCAGCAACACTTGCTTCACTAAAACCGTCGTAACCCTAAAATCGAGAAAATGTACCAGAGCTACCCTTGAAATGTAATGAATTACATTAGATAATCACCTTTGTAAAAAAAGAAGTAGTTGATTACTGCACTCGTTACTTTGCAAGTTACTTTCACGTACTTTGCTTGGATACTTCTCAAGAAGTAAATAAACCAAATGTCGATGTTTCCATAAATTCGTATTGCTATACCGCTTTCAATATTCCACAGTACCGCATTATCAAGTGACGAAAAATGAGAGCGATATATTTAATCTCATTAGTCGGTGTCTAAAAAAAAAAAAAAGCGGTAGAAGGTCTGCTTTCAGACTTCGCACGTTGCCTCTCGTCGTGCTTTGGTTGTGTGCTCGTTTGACTCCGAAATATCATCGAGAGTGGAAAGCTTATAGAGGGCAGGTTTGGGCAGAGATCCCGGGTTGCGCTGGCGCTGGAGTACATCGAAGTATTTTTTTTTAATGTTATACCCTCGTGCTCATAACGTTAGCGTACCGGTACCAATGAGTTTGTCGAATGGCGTTTCATCGACAGGTCGTCTCGTCGACGCTCCGACATTTCATCGAGAGTTAATTTCCTCGAGAGTTGCCCGCCTTCGTTTTATCGACACACCTTGTGACGTTTCGATCGACAGCTTTCTTCTGTGCACATCGCCTCAGAAAATGGTATCCTAATGGTAGCCTATAGTTGGAGTCAGCTTTCTGTGGCAATCCGAAGAGAGGAGGAAAGCGCGTGTACAGCGGTTGGTGCATCCTCTCCCCTAGCATTGACTGCATTGCCAGAGAAAGCTGACCGCGAGTATAGCTGGTATAGCTTGCCGATCCCTCGGCTTGCCGATCCCAGCCGGAAAGCAGGATGGGTATTTTCACTTTCGGATCGCATATGATGAACTGAAGCGGTCAATCCAGCGCTGTGAAGGTACGGGTCACGTGACGGCACAGCGTCGTGTCGCTGCGCCCCCTTCCGAAGATCACGTGACATGACAATCAGGCGGCACTGGTACTGGCTCCGATGGCTCCTGGCAGCCGCTGCGATTCCGTCGTAAGGGGAAAAGGAGAACCGCACCTACGACCGACAAACAACACCATTAGCAGTGTTGATCCGAGGTACAAGAGGAAATAAAAAAGAGCACGACATGCGAGCTTGCCTCCTTGGCGTGCAGTGCAAGGACTTGGCAGACGACAGGATATGCCCCCCCCCCCCCCCCCCGGGGGAGGGCCAGAGAGAAAAACAAAGAGCAACTAAAGAGCTGACTTATTGGAGCGCTATTCCACAATCCAGGTTTAGTTGCAGTATAGATATCTTTTTTAAGTAGCGAATAATTACAAACCGATTCGTTACGTAAATATTTTTATTAAATTACGCTACAAATTACTGCCATGAAAATGAAATGCGGCAATTACAAAATTACTTCAAAAAGCAATGGACAAGTAACGGATTACTTCTTAAGTCTGCAGTCATCTCACGGTACTCAAATTCTATGATTAAAAAAAAAAAGTAATTCTTTTTTTTTTTTGTAACGATCGCGGGTTTGAGTACTTTCAACGGGAGCATCAAACTGCTACAGGGTCATAGAGAACCGAGCGAGCGGAAGCAGGCGCCTCATGTGGCAAAAAGTGTGGCGGAAATGACTCGGCCGCACTCATCGTGCGGCGCTCAGAATCTTCTGTGAAAAAATTACTGATCGTAATTTTCTCTCTCTCTCTTTCTTTCTCTCTTTATTTATTTCTTCGGTATTTTACGCGGGATGCAACACAAAGTTTCGCGAAGCAAACTACTACGGGTCTATGGAGAAGTGCGCGACCGGAAAGCGGCGCGTCATGTGCCATAAAGTGTGGTGGAAGCGCCTTGGCAGCCATCTTACTGTGCTCAAAATATATTGTAACAAAAACAAATTATAAAGCAAAATTCCCTCTCTTTATCTTTAGCTTTCTCTCCCTCTCTCTCTATCTGTCTTTCTTCCATATTGGACGTTAGATGTGCGCACTCTTCTCGGGGAGCAAACTGCCACAGCGTCATGGAGAAGTGCGCCACCGGAAGCCGGCGCGTCATGTGACGTAAAGTGTGGCGGAAACACCGTGGCAGCCATCTTAAAACGCCCAAAATCATTTGAAAAAAAAATACAAATAATAATTTTTTTTTTCGCTTTATTTCTCTTCTTAGCATTCTCTTTCTATCTCTCCCCGCTCTTCTCAAAAGTAAGGAAACGACGTCACCATGACATTTTGAATTGGCGACACTAGAACGGAGAACCATATTTCTTTCGGCCATAACTGTAAATAGAGCTGCATTCAATTTAGGTCATGGTCTTGTCTGATCTATACCCGTACAACCTCATACACTTTTGCAAGTGGGATCCTGGCTTAACCTCGAACTGCGCACCGAGCTGAGGCGGACTATACTTTCCTGATAGGACGTTCGCTGCTTGTCGTACAGTGTTGCCAAGCGACTCTTGCTGATGCATACACCACTGACACTGAGCGCAGAAAGAGACTAAGAACATGCAGGCGTTGTCTTCGACCGCAAAAGAGCACAAACAATGAAAAAAAGGCATAAGCCAGTAACAAATCGAAAAATTATAAAGATATCTAAAATCTCAAAGCGCTTTATAAGAATGCGCCAGAAGCCGCATGGCCATTGCATCAACGACGGCTGTGCTCGCGGCAGCTCTGGCTTCCCCGGCGTGCTGGAACAGAGGCCACGATATAGCCTTTTCAAAAGTGTGCGCCTTCTAGTGGCGTCTGCTTGATGGACTTTTGAAAAGGAACCGTTGAATGCAGTAAGTATCGAAGTTCTTGGGCCTCCTCTTTACCTGAAGTATTAACGTCACAACTATATGGAAGGGGGAAGGGCCGGACAACTTTGCTGCAGCGCAGTTCAACTACCTCTCTAAGGGCCGGTTGCACCAACGCCGCTTAGCGCAAAGCGGAGCTTAGCCGGGAACCTAAGCTAAGTTTCGGTTTCGTTCGGTTGCACCAAAATCGCTTATCGCTAAACCTAGCACTAAACTACGCTTATCGTAAGCGCTCAACATTGGGCGCTTTGCTTTTGGTTGTTTTCAACGTTATTAGATTAACTCAGTTACGGAACTGTTCATAGACGCTGCATGCACGAACAGTACCCCCCCTCACTCACCACGACTCGCCCAGATTCGCTCGACGCGCCTCCGGACGGCTGCTTTGGTAACTGAATCGGGATACGTTCGTTTCAACGTCACTAGAAACGTAAAAACCAACAAAAAAAAAACTCTTTTTGTAGTAACCTTTATTGGAGATTAGTACAAAATTGGGGCGGGAGATGTTTTCTAAAATTTTTAGTTTTCAAGGTTTTGCAGCACATTTAATATTGTTTTTATACAGCCTTGCCTCAGCGGGGATTTCAGGTAGCGCGTCCCGACCTAGGCGCGTTTTAACTGTGGCGGTAGTTCGCGGCGCGTCCAAGGTATTAGCGGCGAGAAGTTGTGGTGGCGCCCTCCTGTGGTTCCCCTTTGTGACGTCATTACCTTGCAAACAACAAGTTCGATGGTGTTTGTTATTAGCATGGTGGAAGCTTGAAATAATTGCGCTCTCAAAGAAACACTGCCAACACCGTCAAAATTAAAGTTCTTTCATTCCTCTTATTTCCGTCGATGAAAATCCCCTTTACGACGTCATAGTCAGCGTTCGGCCAATCGTGGAAGGCCGACCACAGCGACGCTTTCGGTCGCGCACGGGGCTAATATGTACATGGGTAGCGAAGCTTCGGCCAAAAAGCGGTTCAAAACAAATCGCCAGCGACATCAACCTGGAGGGTCACGTGAATGATGCGATTGAAGCGCGACTAGGAGAGGTGGGGACAAACATTAATAAAAGTAATTAGTTTAGGACTAGAAGTATAATCATTTGTATTTTTAAACAAGCTAAATATAATTATTAGATATTATCAATCATATTTGGCGCGCTACAAAATTTAAAACAGTCTTTGTTTTTGATAATATTATGCACACGACTTTAATGCACACTTCTTATTAGCGTCCTCTGTACGCCACAATCAAAAAGGCCGGCTAGCAATAGCGATATCTGCAGTTTCTTGTAGCCCTCGTGGCGCGCGGAAAGACAAGAGGCTGCTGACGTCCGTCTGCTTGCTTGTGTTTGGGCCTCCATGCACGTGCTCTTCGCTTTTGATTGTTTTAGCGGCAGTTAACACCGTTTGGGAAGTTTTGTTGTTTGCTCGGGCGTGACTAGCCCAGTTACTTGCGTGGGAACTCGGCAGTCGTGCGCTTGGGCCTTGGACTCTGCGTCCAAGGGGCTCAACGTCCTTTACGACGATGATCACAGCGCGATACGCAAAGAACCGGTGCTCCGTGGAAGTGTGTGAAAGCGACACCCGCACGGCTGGCATCTCGCTGCACCGGTTTCCCCTCGACTCTCGAAGGTGAGACTTATACTGTCAGTAACATGCCCCCTTGTTCGGTCTTCTCTTAACTCTTGTTAGTTTTACCTAAAACTATTAGGGTTGTCTGGATGTGCACAAGAAACTACACCTGAAGGCGTAATATGTTATACTAGGAATGTTTTAACTTCGAAATCACTCTGACTTGGCAGCGTTGTGTACCGACATTAAAAAAGTGCCCACGATATTCAAATTTACCTGTACCGGCCTGGCTCCGAGGAGCCTAGTGTCGTGATCATCGGCGTGGTTACCAGTGGTACAACACAGATATATAGTAGGGCATCTGTGCGTAAGACTCGTGTTTTACTCTTCATGATGTACACAAGCGTGTATGTCATGCATTTTTTAATGTCCTTGCTCTGCTCTGATTTGCTTTGGTTTGTGGGCATTTTGGCTACATTTTCTTTTCGTAAGTATTCACGGCACCCACATAGCACCATTCCTTATCTGCAGGCGCGAAGCCTGGGTTCGGTTCTGCAACAACCGAGTCTACAGTAGAAGACTCCATGGCAGCTACGAGCCAGGGTAGTTTGCTCTTTACATTTCGAGGAGTCAGCTTTCCTGCAACCTTGACACCTCCGTCACAATGCATTGCCAAGTGTGCTTTCCACAAAAGGTAAGCGGACCAATAAACCTTCCGTGCACTTTGTGACTAAGCATGGTTAACCAGCTCTTAGAAAAATAGTTACAACTTGGGGCTGAAATATTGCTTCTGTGGGCTCATAACATTTTTATATTATTTGCAGAGACGACACATGGCGACATTTCTAGCAAAAGCTCTCCAGGTTCAGCAGTTGTGCATGGTGAGCTTTTACACTGTAACTAACATAAATTGGCAGCAACTGCCAGCACCACTGCATTACCTCATGGTCTTCATGACCTGAGCATTTTGCAATAGAACTAGGTGAGATTACCTGGAAAAAGCTGGTAGAACATGGTCAGAGGTACTGCTAGAAGTTCATTTCAGGCCCGCTTATAATGACATGTTTTATTTGAGGTGACATAAACAACGTCAATATCGGTCCACAGAGCATCTTTTGCCATGCCGACACCCAGTCTTCCAAAATAAAGCTGCCCATGAAGGAAAGTGATTTACATTTTGTGTTAAAATATGCGAATTCACCATAAATTTGCAGAGGTGAGTTCGCCACCCTCATCGGGCTACACATACTTCGGCAGTTCAGACTTGGTCACCCTGACGACCAGTCTCCCGAAATGGAACTTTCGTGGGAACAAGGCGATTTTCCTTTTCGTGTGTTAGAATAGACACATAGGAATGAACTCAACTACTATTCCATGACTAACTTCACGCTAAATTTGCAGAGAGGAGTTCGCCAGCCTCATCGAGCTGCACGTACTCCGGCCACTCAGACTGGTGGAGTTCCTGTGGTCACCCAGACAACCAGTCTTCTAAATAAACCTGTCATGGAACGAAGGTGAATTTCCTTTTTATGCGTTCAAATAGGGAAATAAGGGAGAACTTTCACCTCTTCTCCTTTGCTAAGTTCACATTAAATTTGCAGAGCGGATTTCTGTGGCTTCATTGGACCACTCATACTCGTGCACCTTACTAGAGAACAGTCCACTAGGGGCCCATAATAAGTGGTGTCCGAATATTGTTTGTGCTATCCTTTTATTCCCATTCTTTTTTTGTGAGCTTGCTTTCTTAACTGGCAGAAACAGCGCAACCTTGACGAAGGACAAGAAACAAGTGTACAGACAGGCGCTGTAAAAGTACACAGAGAGGCACTGTTTCTGCCAGCTAAGATGAACAACCAACTCGCCCAACTTTCCACTCTGTTGAACTTGCTTTCTTACTTACAGATTTTGTAAAAGCCTTTCTTTCTTTTTTTTTTTTTTTTTGCAGCTGATCACAGCTACGCTCTACATCAAGATGCTGCTCCTGCTCAAGAGTCCAGCGGGGACAGTGGCTGACATGGAGATTTTGGTTTCTTCAACGTCGCCTAGAGTCAAACTGCTCTGGTTCGCGCAGAAAAAAAAAGCTGAACTATTTGATACAGCAGCAAAGTGTAAAGCTAGGCAGCAAGTGCACGGGCTGCGTACGTGAGACCACCCAGAGTACTTTTTAAAGCAGTGTAGGCACGTTCTATTCGAACCTTTCATTTTCTTTGGTTTCTTGAGGAGTAATGTAGTATTCTAACTGATTCACATATATAGCGTTTAAAGCTGTGAAGCAACGCTGGCTTATGAATTGCAGCATACCACAAGGCTTCAAGATTGTTTACTCCATACCACAATCGTTGCGTTGCAGTGTAGCAGCACCAGCAGATGCAAGTTAAAATATTTTCAGCATTATGGTACCTTGCCCAAGGACTGCGTAGACAAGTGTAGTTTTTTTCTGTGTATTACAGTGGGGACCACAGTTGTCCTCGGAACACTGTGAAACATCTGAGTTATTAGTGGCTGCCTATAAACTGTCAATGTCCTCACAACATTCAGCCGATTGTACATTGTCTTATTGTGTTATAATGTGGCTTGTGTACCGATCTATTAGTTTTCTTCCACCATGACACTTTCAAAATAGTGGATACCGATTGTATGATTCTAGTGAGTATTCTGATTGAATGATTGTAAGTGAAGAAAATAAGTAAAACGCGACTGTTAATGCGACGTTGGACTTGCATTAGAGTTACTGTAGTGTATTCCATACGCTTGATTCACTCTTTTTTGTGATATTACATCATTCGCTTTAAGGTTTCTCACATATTTCCGATGGATCCTGAAGGAACAAAGAGCAATACACTGCAGCTCGAGTTTAACCACAGTGCTAAGACAGGATAGTGTGATGAAATGAAACTACTCTCATAGCAGGTCGGCTAACAAAGTCGGCTCCAGAAAAAAACATTTCGAACAAAATATAAGAGCCAGGGCAAATAAGGGCGTAAACGATCCAGTATAGAGTAAACATCCCAAGAAAAACACGAGACTGGAGACGTTTTAGTGTATATGTCGTTCATTTTACCTGTAGCATTTGGAATTCTTTTGTTTAATTTTCGCGCCAAACCGCACGCACGCATGACGTCACGTTTTTTTCCGGAAGTGTCGTCATTTCCTGTTTATTTATTGTTCCGCCGGAAGTGTCCCCACGGCTCATAGATGGCGCTAGAGCAGCCCCATGGGCCGCCATTTTTTCAACATGTGGGCTTCTATGGAAGCTTCGCTACCCATGTACATATACCTTGGCGCGTCCGCAAGGGTGATGGGGGTGGGACCCCTGTAACCCGATTGAAGCCAAAAATAGATGTCACGTGTAGTTCCTCGAGTGACCGCTGCGGGAGAAATGGCGGCGTTGTGATCGCCATTTGGCTGTGCTCTTTAGAATGCACAGTTATGAAACGAAAATATAGATGGCACTTCGAACGACTCTAGGCGGACTGAGGTGAGTGAGGGGGGGTACCCCCCTTCGCGGGAGTTCCACAACTGAGGTAATCTAGTAACGTTGGTTGTTTCTTAATCCTGGATTTAAAACATGGCGGTTGGTTTGTGGCGGTCGACGCGGTGGACGAAATTGGTTGTACAAAGTGTTTTAGGCTACAACAGCGTGAGAGTCTCGACAGAATGACCTTCGATTGTGACAAGGATGCAAAATATTGTGGCGTGAAGTGTTTATCGACCCCTGTTTTCAAGCTGACTCTTCACTCTCAGTGCGTGTTAGCCCTAACCGAGATACGTACGGAGCTGTGGGGCTCACGTCTGTCTTCCCGTTGGTTATTTTGTCAACGAGCTTATTCGTATGTATACCTTACTGATTTTCGTATAACTGTAACGTATTGTTATTCACCAGCTTGTTTATTTCTACTTGCAACGCATATCCTTCAATCCGATCAGCGCGTTGAATAGTGACAGTACAGTACATGATCTCGGCGATCAGCTGATTGTCGACCCTTCTGCCGTTTGCATCAGATTGCGGCGCTTTTAAATTATAAAACAGCGAAAAGTCAATTTCTTTTGTTTTCTGAGTTTCGAGACAATCTTCAGTGAATTTTCCTTGTCTCGCGAGTAGAATCTTGGCTTCAGAAAACTGTATCGTTCCATAACCGTAACGTTTCTGGTGATCGCGCTTTTTAGGAATATTTTGCTTTATATCTTTCATTCGTGGCAACGACAACTTCTATTCGTGGCGATGACAACTCGACGACTTCTATTCGATGATTTCCGAGCATTTTCGCAGCTGCCGTGGCAAGTTCGTCAGGCCCGCTTCAGGCGGGGCAACTTTTCCAGCAATTTCGAGGTTGCTGGCGGGTTGTTCCCTAGCTTTCCCTAGATCGACGCGAATTGCTGAGATCGGGTCCGGCTCGAAACGGACGAGCAACTCGAACAACTCGGAGCCGTTTGAAGCGGCAACAGCCAATCAGGGACGCGATATTTTAACGTGACACCCCCCTGGTGGTGATGATGACAGCTAAAGACTTGGTTCTGGTTTGAAATCGATCGTTTTTGGAAATAAACCTTTTCAGAAAGATGAATTAGTATTCTCAACGCCATTCAAAGATATAAAAACACGTTTTTAGCGCGTAGCTGGGCGTCTAAATAGTGCAAGAAAATTCAAAGTGAATGATGATGATAGCAAGTCGTAGCAATTCGGTTGCTGCGTGTGAACGCGGACAGCCCGTGTTGCTGGTGTTGCGACGTGAAGTTGCTGGGTGAAATTGCTCCGTCTGAAGCGGGCCTCACTGTTTTGAACTTCATCGGTCTCAGGCATGACTTGATTTTAGTAGTCATCTTACCTGCCTACTTATTCTCGATGATGTTTTGTCTTCAGCGATGTAGCGAGTAGAGCGTCCTTCTCGCGTTCGGTGAGATTCGGGGCCCCCGATGGCTCCTTTATCTCAAAGTGTGAGCACGAAAACTACTGTCACTGTCAAAATATTCTGTTATCAACCGATAATAAACACACAATCACAGATGTAAAGAGCATTTGTGTTTATTTAAAGCGTTGACTCCTGTTTTTGAAAGTTAAGCGAAAAAAATGATTGAATTTGGAGACCTTTAATTCATTACTCACCGAAGAAATACAGCGAAAAGCAGACGCAGACGACGGCTACTACAGCAGGTTTTTTTTGTTTATATCACGAGATTCCTCTCCGCCAATCGTATTCGTCCCTCTGAGCGTTCCCTAGTTCGCTCTGGTTGTCCCTACATTCCCTAGGCAAATCCAGCGTTTAGCTAGGGGCGCGTCTGTAAAGCCGGGTTAACGTTGGTGCAACCGGAATTTAAACCCGTGCTTACCCGAGCTCGGTTTAGGGCGCTAAGCCGACTTAGGAAAGAGCCGCTTTGGGTTAAGATAAGCGACGTTGGTGCAACCGGCCCTAAAACAAACAAGCAAAAAATTAGAAATATGCGATGTACCGCACTACGACCTCCAGAATAAGAAAAGACAAGATGTTTTAGCAACAGGACACCATGCGGCACGGAAGCGCGACAAACACACACGCATGCGCGCACACACACACAATACGCACGCAGCACAGACACAAGTACACAGATGCGTACACGCGCGCGCACACACACAAGCGCGAACACAACCCACACACACAAAGAGACACGAAAATACGAGTACGCACACGCACGCATACGAGCGCTCATAGAAACACGCACACGAACGCGCAAGCAATCGCACACAAGCACAACCATACACACGCTCGCACACTTCTTTTTCTTTTCTTTCGCGGAGGTCGGCCAACCGCGGAGGTAAACAAAGCGTTTCACGGGGCGGAGACACAAAAGCATCGTTTCGTCGAGCGCCTCGGGCCGCTCGTGTGTCCGGGGCGTTTATTGTCTCCGACGGGCCCACTCGTTATGAAGACGTCAGGATTATGAGCTCCGCTTTGGAAGCCGGCCAGCCCCCCCTCCTCGCTACAGCGCGGGCCGCCGCTGCCCGCCGCCGCCACATACTGCGGCTCGTTGTTCCTCTCGCTGTCCCATTCCCGACGGAGCATAATATCTTGTTCGAGATGCTCCACGGGAGCCGCTGTATCGTCACGCTCGCGTTGCCGCTGCCGGAGTCTACGACTGTCGCGGAGGTGCCTTCGAGTGGGTGGGTCTTGAGGAGGTCGTGGTACTTCCTCTCGAAGCTATGGTACCTTAGTCTCCAGAGGGTGCTACGGTATTTCCTCTGGAAGTAATGGTATACTTTAGAGTTTAGAAAGGGCTAGGTACTCTCTCCAGAAGCTACGAGACCCTGGGATCTGGAGGGTGCTATGATGCTTCCCCTAGAAGCAATGATACTCTGACATTTAGAGGATGCTGTACTCGTGGACAACTTCCTATGGCTGTACGGTCAGAGGTACGGGGGCGCGTGCATGAACGCCTACCAAAGCTGCCCACGCGCACGCCTCCTCTCGTTGAAAATGCCACAGAAAGTTGTCCACGGGTATAGGTACTTTCTCTAGCATCTTTTGCATCCTACCCTTAAAAGAGGCTGACGCTATGCTTCCTGTAGAAACTATGGTACCCTAGCGTCGTGATGCGGCTGTGGTACCTCTTCTAGAACCTACGGTGCCCTAGCCCCTAGAGGAGGTTATGTTACTTCGACGTAACATCGCTTCTCTGGAGGGAAGGACCTCCTCTAGAAGAGGCTATGGTACTGCGCAAAAGCAGAGGGAGCACGAACGGTTTGAGGAATGAGAAGAGTCAACCAACGCCTCATGGGTTGAGGCAGGCACGTAGCCAGGGGGGGGTGGGGGGGGAGGGGGTATGGGGCCCGCCCCCCCCCCCCCGAAATCTTCCATCTTGCTGGGACCTCCTCTCCCCCCTCCCCCTCATACAGTATTTTGTCATGGGCGGGCCCCCCCCCCCCCCTCGAAACAAAATCCTGGCTACGTGCCTGGGTTGAGGCGTTGGTTGACAGCACAGCTATATTGCTGCCCAGCACGGCGCACATATTCGACAGGAGCGCCACGTTTACGTTCGGCTTCGACTGGTGTTAGTAGGGATACGAACGCTGACCTATAGCGTTCGTGTTCTCACTAACTGAAGGTGTGCGAGTCTCAGACGAAAGCTCACGCAGCACTCGTGACCGATTCGCGCCCCGCGGTGGCCCGCTTTAGTTGCAAATCCGGCACCTTGCTATCTGTACATGTTGTCACATCAAGAAAAAAAAAAAGGAATGTTTGCGCATTATTCATGCGCTGTGCGAAGTAGTTCTTACACGATCTGGTTACTGGAGGATGAAACGATGTTTTTTGGCGTTTTAAAGGTGCACCTCTTGATAAAATAGCACAGTGCTAATCTAAGACGCGCATACATATGTCTTAATTTGACATATGTATATTTCGCGAAGAGGCAGACATTGTTTTTACTACGGTTTTTGAGGTGCACCACGAGCAATGGGTGTGTTGAGCCAACGCGCTTCATGGTCTCGGCCAGGGGTGGTGATGTTGGTGCTATAACTCTCATATTAACTTACGACAATCAAAAGCACCGGGATGTAACCAGAGGGCAACGGGGGAAGTGCTTTACGAACACCGAAACGACTTCGTGTCGACGCGTTGCATAATGCCGTGTGTGCATCACCGAGAAGGAACGCTTCTCCGTACTTCAAGAAGATTCGTGTTTACTTTTACCCCGAGGGTAAGAGATAAGCAGGCCAGAATGACCTTGCCGAGCCAGTCTCGTCCTAGGTCATTCTCGAACATTCTAGGTCGAACATTCTAGGTACCGAGTGCAGTATATAGATAGGGAGCTGACCGTGGCCTTGCCGACTCACTCACTTACGGCTCGAGGCAGCTGTCACGCCGACGCCACAACACTCGCTGCTGCTGTTTCGACGCCCATTCTTGTTTGTTTTTGTTTTTTTGCTGTTGTTTTTTTTTGTTTTTTTATCCTGGCACAAGTTGCCGATTAAACGTTTTTTTTTTTTTGTTCACGTTCGTCGCAAATTGAAAATAAAATTTCCATCGCTGTTTCGACGCCATTATTTTCTTTCCTGGCACAAGTTGGACGATTAAACCTTTTTTACAGTTTACGTTCATCGTACATTGAAATTTTCCATCCGCCACTATATAAAGCGACAGTGACGTCACCTTTTGTGTCACTTTGGGAATAACGGGTGCTCCTTTGGTGGTATCGCAGAAATTGGCGCGTATGTAGCGCACAAGGGGAATTTTGCCGCAGGTTGTTCAGCATAGGAGCATGCATCAGTATGGCGCAAACCGCAGGTTTGCGGGTTTGCGCCATACTGTCCTTACTAATAAAACACATTGACATGACAGATAATTAACTAAAACAATATACATATACTATATATATTATATATATATATATATATATATATATATATATATATATATATATATATGGGTAGTTTCATCTCAAATCGGGCAGGCTAAAAGGGTCTAATTTTTAATTTTCACGAAAAAAATGCTTTGGGGGCATTTCTCAAATGAAGGAGGGCGCAAACCGCGTGTTCCCCAGATTTTTTGTTCTCGAGTTACGATGCGTAGAAGCCGCAGAGGCAGAAACTAGCGTTTTTGCCTGCCGTCGCAGGTCGCGTGTTTGACACCCTCTGCTGGCGCAAGTGTTTTTTCTACACACTTTTAACTTTTTTACCTCAATTAATAGGTACTATAAAGATACCTTGACGTATTCAAATACTTTTATAAATTTAATTGTTTTCTAGAAAAAATGTTAAACTCGTCACTCCGGTCGCTTTTTGGTCAAATTTGACAGATCATTACTTTGTCTCTACTTGAGGTAAATTTTTTTTTCTTTGGCTCTACAGAAAGCCCAAAGCAAGCCCATTATAGATATAATAATATCATTATGATCTGTTGAGTAGCCGCTCCGCTACCTTCACGTAAACCTTGTAAGAAATAACAAATGTTTAAAGTTTGAGGTCGATTTTCTCAAAAACCCCATTTTTGTAAATTTTTATTTTTTAAATTCTTTTAGATATATTAGTCGACTACAAGAAAAACAACCTAGAAATGTAATATTTTGGTTGTATGTCTTCTATTTGAGCCGCAATCACGTGAAATGTGTGAACATTTGTTATTTTTCATAACCTTTACGTGAAGGTAGCGGAGCGGCTACTCAGCAGATCATAATGATATTACTATATCTATACTAGGCATGCTTAGGGCTTTCTATAGAGCTAAATAAATAAAATGTACCTTAAGTACAGACAAAGTAATGACCTGTCAAATTTGACCAAAATCGACCTGAGTGACGAGTTTGACATTTGTTTTAGAAAACAATCAAATTATTATAAATATATTAATACGTCAAGGTATCTTTATAGTACCTATTAAATAAGGAGGAAAAGTTAAAAGGGTGTAGAAAAACACTAGCGACAGCAGAGGGTGTCAAACACGCGACCTGCGACGGCAGGCAAAAACGCTAGTTTCTGCCACTGCGGCTTCTACGCTTCGTAACTCGAGAACTAAAAATCTGGAGAACATGCGATTTGCACCCTCCTTCATTTGAGAAATGCCCCCAAAACATATATTTTTTTCGTGAAAATTAAAAATTAGACCCTTTTAGCCTTTCCGATTTGAGTTGAACCTACCATATCGGGCAGGCTGAAAGAGTCTAATTTTTAATTTTCACGAAAAAAATATATGTTTTGGGGGCATTTCTTAAATGAAGGCGGGCGCAAACCGCATGTTTCCCAGACTTTTTGTTTTCGAGTTACGATGCATAGAGGCCGCAGTGGCAGAAACGAGTGTTTTTGCCTGCCGTCGCAGGTCGCGTGTTTGACACCCTGCGCTGGCGCTAGAGTTTTTTCTACACCATTTTAACTTTTCCCCCTCATTTAATAGGTACTATAAAGATACCTTGACGTATTAATATATTTCTAATAATTTGATTGTTTTCTAAAACAAATGTCAAACTCGTCACTCAGGTCGATTTTTGGTCAACTTTGACAGGTCATTACTTTGTCTGTACTTAAGGTACATTTTATTTCTTTAGCTCTATAGAAAGCCCTAAGTATGCCTAGTATAGATATAGTAATATCATTATGATCTGCTGAGTAGCCGCTCCGCTACCTTCACGTAAAAGTTGTGAAAAATAACAAATGTTCACACATTTCACGTGATTGCGGCTCAAATAGAAGACATACAACCAAAATATTACATTTATAGATAGTGTTTTCTTGTAGTCGACTAATATATCTAAAAGAATTTAAAAAATAAAAATTTACAAAAATGGGGTTTTTGATAAAATCGACCTCAAACTTTAAACATTTGTTATTTTTTACAAAATGTACGTGAAGGTAGCGAAGCGGCTACTCAACAGATCATAATGATATTAATATGTCTATAATGGGCTTGCTTTGGGCTTTCTGTAGAGCCAAAGAAAAAAATTTTACCTCAAGTAGAAACAGAGTAATGACCTGTCAAATTTGACCGAAAAGCGACCGGAGTGACGAGTTTGACATTTTTTCTAGAAAACAATTAAATTTATAAAAGTATTTGAATACGTCAAGGTATCTTTATAGTACCTATTAATTGAGGTAAAAAAGTTAAAAGGGTGTAGAAAAAACACTTGCGCCAGCAGAGGGTGTCAAACACGCGACCTGCGACGGCATGCAAAAACGCTAGTTTCTGCCTCTGCGGCTTCTACGCATCGTAACTCAAGAACAAAAAATCTGGGGAACATGCGGTTTGCGCCCTCCTTCATTTGAGAAATGCCCCCAAAACATATATTTTTTTTCGTGAAAATTAAAAATTAGACCCTTTTAGCCTGCCCGATTTGAGATGAAACCACCCATATACAGTAGAATCTCGATAAACGGAAATCGCTTAAACGGAATTGTCGCTTAAACGAAACAACTATCGCGGAGTTGTTTGGTTTTGTATTCATGCAATGTAAAAATATTCCCGTTAATCGGAACTCAAATTCTCGCGCCTCCGGGTAAACGGAACTGAAAACGAAACTATGTCGCCGACATCTTTTTCGCTATCGCAGAAAAGAAAAATAACTCTTGAGAAATAAAACAGTATTATAAATGTTCTTAATATTTATTAGCTTTATTGCCCAAAATTAGCATGTACGCATGCTTTTTTGGAGTTTTCTCTTCTCATTTTTATGCATAGGTGGCTATGTTGGGTAGGCTCAACAGGGCTTCTGCTCGCATCTTAGGCCTAGTGTCCTACTTTCTGCGATGGTGGCCACGAAGCGAAAGCACCGTGCGCTCACGTTAGAAAAAAAAGATTGAAGTCATTAATGATTTCGATAGCGGTTGCTTCACGAAAACGGCGCTTGCAACAAAGTATGCCATTCCCAAAAGTAGCCTGACAAGGATTCTTCACGACAAAGAAAAGCTGCGGAGTGCGTTCAGCAGTACGCAATTTGGACCAAAGAGGATGAGGCTGCGACTCCCCCCGAACACGAAGAGCTTGAGAACTGCTTGGCGTTGTGGCTAAGAAGAGCCTGGAGTGAGAACCGTCCCGTCATTGGACCGAGAATGTGAATATACAAAAGCTGCAATTTGGTGTTTTTGTTCATTATTTTGCCTTCTACATTCACTTGCTGGTGTTTACAAATTGTGCACTTGTGGAACAGCATTTAACTGGCATTCAACATTTTTAGTGTACCTACACTACATACTCTCAGTAAATACAACTCCTGATAAATGGAACAGATTTTCCTGGGTCCCTTCAGGTTCCTTTTATCGAGATTGTACTGTATAATATATATATATATATATATATATATATATATAAGGTGTTTCAATAGCAGCCAGGCTCTTTAAATCGACCGCAGAAATCGGTTTCTTAACCTAACATAGTGCACCTGTTTGGCACGATAGTGCACCGTTTGGCACGGGAGACACAAGATGGCGCAAGCGGTCGCGACGCCAGCGCCGAGAGCCGACGTCAAATAGCAGACGAAATTTTCGTCTGCTATTTGATATATATATATATATATATATATATATATATATATATATATATATATATATATATTTACTTCCCGCCCAAAATAGCTTCAGCCGGAATGGCCGCCGAAAAACAAAATGAGCCAGACAGAAATTTGTTAGTTGCCTTGACGGGGAGTTCCGTGTTCTAAATTACATTTAAATTTTTTTTAACACCATTGTTCAGTGTTTAGAAAGTGAAAGATGACGGTGAAGACAATAAATCAACAATTTTGGCAAAGAGTAAGAACGTTTGGGGAAGCTAAAGGATGCGAGTATCCAAAATAAATCATAAAAAAACGTTTACTGACACAGCGTCCGAAGATACAGGACAACGATTCTAGTCGTTTTATTATAATAAACAAACTGCCAGATTTTTTTTTTTTTTTTTATATAATAAGCGTTTTGTGTTTTCGGGGTTAATGCTCATTGAAAATCGGGGGTGTTTTTTCCGGGTTTATTGTTTTCCATAAATTCGGTGTTCTCCGGCGTCAATTTAAGGTGTCGTGCAAAAAAATGGGGTTTATCGTAAAATCTGTCGAAGAATATAGGGCAGGTGAAGTAGCCGGCGTCAGAATATGTGAACGACTTCTTCGCCTAATTAAATAAACGTTAAATCGAATTGACATGACCACTGTAACCCGAAAACGGTATATATCAGTCTAATAATAAAAACAAAACATCGACACGTGATGAGCACACGCAGACCAGCGAGAATCCTCCTGACTGAAGCACCTCTGGCACCTTCTTCCCCCCGCGAAAGGATTTAGCCGTCGAGCCACGAATCCGCGGACCCCGCAGTTGCGCACCTCGATTCCGCACAACCGAAAAGGGCATCAGAGCAGCCACAACACGCACAGAAACATCTATGTATAGCAGCACTACTGCCGCCGAGACCAATCTATCTATTCGGAGACGGCGTCGTCGTCGGCGCTTCGGAGGGAGCTCACGACCGGAGCGAGAACGGTTTATTTCGAGGACGCACCTCGAGCTCGCGCCTTTCCCTGATTAGGTTTTAGGGGAGACCCTTCGGCATGTTCACCGTTTGCCCCACATACGCCCCTCCCCCTCCCCCCCCCCCCCCCCTCTTTCTCTCCCCCTTTTTTTTTTTTGCGTTCGTGTTCACCTCAAAATCCGTAAAAAAAAAAAAAAGTCCGGATCCTCGCGGAACGTGAGTGTCTTCCTCCTTCATGCGATGAATAATGCTATTTTATTTCATTTATTTAGTTCAAGGACATCCTTCCGAATGGGTTACACGAGCTAGTATTGAATACAAAGGGGTGCAAACAGCACTAAGATCGATACCAAGGTATCAGAATGGAGAAATAGAACTTTGGCTAAAAAGAGCAGGAATGGACACAGTATTTCCAACCCTCAGAAATGCGCACGTGACATTCACTGATGAGGTTTGAATAAAACAAATAGTCACTTTCTTTTTTCTTTTTCTTTTTTTCTTTTTTCTTAAACAGTTTTGCGTCATGTTCGGTTACCAAAGAATCTTGGAGGGCGTTTCAATCGCGGATGCACAAGACAAGCGGGGCTAAAGAAAATATATCAGTACGTGACATGAAAGGTTCCACTTTCTGAGTGTTATCGATTCTGGGTGACATGCTTGTCGGTCTTCGGTACAAAGTGGACCAGTCTGGGCTTGTTAGGAGGGCTTCGCTGCACGACAAGCATGTGTTGCAAAGAAAAGCAAAGCACGGGGGGAAGTGTAACCGAATGTTGGCTCTGCCCCACAGCGGACGTGCACTGCTTGAAGGCAAGCTTCGGGCTGCGGCGCTTTGCAGGGTACGGCTCTCCAGCCCGAGAGGCGTGCACTGCAGTGCAGTCAAAATCTGGCAACGCCGTGGGAGGTAGCCTTTACAAAATAACAGGAAATTACTGCTGAAAAAAAAAGAGAAGAAAAAAAAAAGAAAGAAAAAAAACAAACGCGGGTTATTTTATGTGGACTCCACTAAAATTGTGCCATACATATATGACACTTATTTTCGAGGGAAGCTGAAACTGTTAAAAAAAAAAAGTTTATGCTTCTTTTAGGGGCGAAGCTCCTTGGGGTCTAGCCTTGTCCGTCTGTCTGTCCGTCCGTCCGTCCGTCCGTCCGTGCTCACATCGATTGTCATCCCGTCTGTCTTCTTAAAAAAAGAAAAAATGTTTGCGCAGTCGACAGGATTCGAACCTGTGCGGGGAGACCCCAATGGATTTCTAGTCCATCGCCTTAACCACTCGGCCACGACTGCGGGGGGACGAGTAGGGGGCTCTGAGATGTGGTAGTAACTCAAGAGCTGGGGATGTCATGGATGAAACGTTGCATGTAGCCGCTCAACGTCTATACAGGAGAGGGCGCTGCGGTCAAATGCGTATATAATCGCGTTAAACCTTGCATGCATTGGCTCAACGTTTATAGACGAGAGGGCGCTGCGGTCAAATCCTCAAATGCGTATATAACCACGTTCCATACCACACATTCTCTTTCTTACATGGACCGTTGACTTAAGCGGTGGAGATGCGTTCCCACGGCTTCTAGCGGATCCAAGCCGATCCGCTAGAAGAACCACTGTCTCTGCATTTCACCGACCATAAAGCAGTAATAATGAAGTCGAAACGCAACCCGGAACTCAGCACTACCTATGAGCAATAAAAAAAAATCAGCACCATCAGCACTACCTATGAACAATAAAATCATTATCATCAGCACCACCAGAGCTTCGCCCCAATCAACATCATTCACCACGTGGGGATGCGGTCATTTCTGACGTGTTTTTTCCTGAAGAATCTAAATATCACTATCATTTGTCCTCAAAACGAAACTAAACATGAAAAAATCGGAAAAACAAGCAGCTGCTCGCCGTCGTCGAACGTCATTGGTTGGTCAAGCCGTGACGTCATAAAATTTCTAGGCGCGATTCTAAATGCATCTTTCGCAGAACGATCAACTGTCAATCTTTACCTCGTTTCGACTCCGCTTCGCGTAAGCTCCTTGGATTCGCTGAGGTGCCTGCTTTACACAAAGATAAACCTCTTCTTCTTGGGTGGCACTCAGTTGGTCGAACGAAGTTTTAGCGAACGAAGTTCCGCCCCCGACTTTTAATCGAGAGACACCTTAGCGAATGGTCAGCCGCCACGAAGCGGCGTGTGCGGATGGGCCAGGTGGGTTAACATTTTTGTAATGTACCGCGCCGCAGACTGTCGCCGCGAAGTGTCGTTGACGAAGAGGGGCGGGTGGGTGTTAACACGCGTCCTAGCGCTAAAACGTCATTCGCGAAAACGTCATTCGCTCATGTGACATGAACCCCTTCTTCCATACCAATTTGTTCCAAGATATAAAACGAACGGGTGTGGAAGATCTTCAGTAAATGGTTGCTAGTCCAGCATTGTGTTTGTCCTCTTTTCTCTCTGTCTCTCTTCGTGCATCTTCCTGCGTTCAGCTGGCATCTTTCGGAAGCCTGAATCACCAACCAGCTGAGTATCGACGACGCGCGACGCTGGCTCTGCGAGCTGAGGAGCACGCGCGAGGAACCTTTCGTGACGTCATGTTTTCCATTCTCCTTTTACTTCCCTCTCCCGCTGCCGCGGAGGGGAGTGCTTTCAAGGCAACTTCGAAGGAGTCTTCTTTGGTAATACGGGCATGAAATAGCCTAGTTTTTGTGATATTCGTGATGCTTCAAGTCGGATTAAAAATAATTAAGTGTTTTTAATCGAATTTAAAGCCGCTTCAGCTTCCCTTTAAAGAAGGGTACAGCGAGAATCACGGAGATACGGGCGCAGTCATATCGATGCAAAGGTATAGTGCCCTAGAATTACACGCACGCAAATGAGCGCCTGGCAGTCCAGCTAAAGTCTATGTACAGAACGCGTCCCAGTTAAGGGGTCACTAAAGAGGATTCTGCAATCGCCTCCCTACCGAAAAAAAAACAAAAAAAAACGGTATATCTTTTTGATAATTGTCTGCAAACTGGATTGCAGGTTTCCACCAAGAAATCCAGTTAGATTTCCTGTTCCATAATCCAGTTAGCGAAAAGTTATATTGGTTTTCTCGGTAGGGCTGTTCTTGGTCATAACTGATTTTACGGGCCCAACCTAAAAATTCCAGAATTACAGTCACTCGACGCTGATTTCCCTACTAAATGGGATGAAAGGTCGGGACACACCCCTTTCTGAGCGGACTTTTCCGCTCAGAAAGGGGTGTGTCAGAAAGGAGGACAAAGGTCAAACACAAATCTCCAAGCACACCTAGGTGACTGTTGCGCGACCGAAAAAATCCGCCTGGTCCTGGTATCGAACCAGGCACCTCTCCATTTCCAGCGGACAGCTCTATAGCAACTGAGCTAACCAGGAGTTAGACGTCAGTAGAGCAAACGAATTTTAGCAGCTGCCACCAGTCTAACACCAATCAAGGGTGAACGGCTGGCATATTAAGGTAATGAATACAATTTGCGCTACTGACGTCTAACTCCTGGTTAGCTCGGTTGGTAGAGCGCTCCACTAAAAATGGAGAGGTCCCCGGTTCGATACCAGGTCCAGGCAAATTTTTTCGGTCGCGCACCAGTCACCTAGCTGTGTTTGGAGATTTGTGTTTGTCCTTTGTCCCCCTTGTTCCCCTTATCCGGGGATTATTTTTGTCATTCTTGTCCAGCTCACTTGCACATTTGCATTTAAAGGGGGACCAGCAGAAATATTCTTCAGCCTGGCGGAAAGTCCTCCTCGCCCTCTTTTTTAGGGGCGAAGCTCCTTAGGGGCTAGCCATGTCCGTATGTCCGTCCGCCGTCGGGTACTCGTGCGTCCCATAATGCAACGCGCGGGACGTTGTGGGACGTTTCCCCTAATGCAACGCGCGGAGAGGAGGGACCGGAGGGGGAGGAAGAGGAGGAAAGGAAGGAGGAGGAGGAGGAGGAGGGGAGATGCCAGCTACCCGTTGTGCAGGCAAGTGATATCACCATTCAAAAATCACAGAGAGGCACGTATGAAAACGTGGTGTACTCGTTATCCAAGTGGCCGTCTACATGGGTACGGGTCTGTGCTGTACCCATCGATCTCTTGGGACGTCAGACGAAGTTGGTAAACTGTGTGCCTCCAAACTCGACAACGCCTTGCTCGCGGTAGCTCTGTATCTCTCGCCTACGGAACTCACCAAATATTTCGTGCAAGACAAAGAAGAACTTCATACCAGTCATGCAGGAGAACATCCCATTGGCCCCGACGGACGTGCACTCGCTGTTCTGCTGTGACATCTCGGGGGAGCACGCTCAAGACTAACGCTGAGGAAATAAAAAAACGCCGAGAAGTCTTCGACAGAGCCGACAGCAAATAGGATGACATCGAGAGCATCACGTGTTTCGTCAAAGCGTTAACTTTAACGCTGTCTCGTTCTTCCGTCTTGATCCTGCTGTCCTGTTTCCTGGCACCGGCAGAACTTAAGTGGAGCTTCGAGATGTTAGAACTATATATATATATATATATCAGATTGTTTAGCCCGGTATATTGCAAAATCGAAATATACCTCAAGAGATGAGCAGGAGGAGGAGGAGGGGACGAGGAGAGGGGACGGATGAGGAAGAGGAGCATACTCTCTCCTCTGTGCCCTCCCCTCCTCCACCTCAAGCGCTGCGCTCTAACTCGACATAACAAGAAGTTGTAAACGTCTTCCATTTTTAATAGGAACATCGGCGTCGCGTGACTGCAATTTTTGAATTTTCGGGATGTTTACGGCCCGTAGAATAAGTTATGACCAAGAACAAACGACCGCATAATCCCCTTTAGTGCCCATTTAACTCGAACACGTCATCGAAAATCTTTCGGGTGCACGTTTCGCGGACAACTTTTCACGGACACACGTTTCATGGACACACGTTTCGTCGACACTCGTTACTCGAATTGCAGGCTGTAGGGACATATCGACACTCGACGCGAATCGACACTCGTTACGCGAATTGCAGGCTGTAGGGACATTTCGTCACCCGTACATCACCGAGGCGCGCGTTAACCACCCCCCCCCCCCCCCCGGGCCTACGTTCACGCTGCTTCGCGGCGACAGTATGCGGCGGCTCATTAAAAAAAGGTTAATTCATTTGACCGACCCGTACACGCCGCTTCGCGGTGACGGTCTCATGCAGCTTATCACAGAAAAGAAGCTAATCTGAGCTGTCAATGAAACGATTTGTCAATGAAACAATCTGTCGATGAAAGGTCGTTCGATGAACTGATTGCCACCGGTGCACGCGCGGTCTTCACTTCTTCTGAATAGCTGTTTGAGAGTATAGTGTTTTAGCGAACAGCGACGTTTGAGCGAATCGACGTTTTAGCGAATAACGGGGGCGCGCGTTAACCCATTCCCCGCACTGCGCTTACGCCGCTTCGCGGCGACAGTCTGCGGCGGCTCATTACAAAAAATATGAACCCACTTAGCCCACCAGAAAACGCCGCTTCGCGGCGTCCGACTATTCGCTAAAGTGTCATTCGGTGAAACGTGGGCGTTCGCTAAAACGTCATTCGATCAAGTGAGTGCCTCCCTAGTGTAAACCCCAGTAACTTCGAGTGCGGAAGGCAGAGTTTTTGGCTGATGCAACAATATTCGCTTGGAATGTTTTTCACTTTATACGAGTTTACCGGCACTAGTGGGACCGGGTTTACTACGGTTGATCGAACGTCATTTCATCGAAACACGTTTTAGAGAATGGGCACGTTTTATCCAAGCTCTGTTTAGAGAAACCGGGGCCTCTGTTTAGGGAAACGCCGTTTATCGAAAAAGGGACGCTGTTTAAAAACGGCTTTCCTATAGTTCGCGCGTGTATCACCGGCGCGCGTGTTAACCCACTTGCCGCCCCGCGTTTAAGCTGCTTCGCGGCGGCAGTCTGCGGCGGCTCATTACAAAAATGTTAACTCACCTGACCCATCCTTACACGCCTCTTCGCGGCGGCCGATTTCGCTAAAAGGAAGCTAATCGCCATCTTCTCTAAACTGGGTTTCTTTATAAAGAGATTGGATAAACTGGGGTCGGTAAAATGGCGTTCGCTAAAATGAGCTTCTCTAAATCGCATGCCTCCGAGTGGGACCCAGCTATGTACTCGCACGGAACGCCGCTGACCAAGGACAAAAGCGGGCGTTTTCCTTCAATCTCTCCTTCGCAAAACGTGATGACGCGGCTGGAGGTCGCAGCATCCCCCATTGACGATATTCGAATGCGGCTCATAGATTACACCCGAGCATTGCGTGAGCACTCGATTCGGGATCGTGATAATCGATAGCTCGAAAAGCATTCGGGTATACTTCCGGTCAGCTTTCTGTGGCAATCCGAAGAGAGGAGGAAAGCGTGTGTACAGCGGTTGGTGCACCCTCTCCCCTAGTATTGACTGCATTGCCACAGAAAGCTGACCGCGAGTATAGTGGCCCGTGTCCAGTCGCTGCAATAACGACAAGAGCCGAACCATAAGAATGCTTGGAACTCAGCGCGTGTCCTCTGCTTTGGCAACGCGTGGCTATGGTGGCGTTTACATGGATGTGACCGTAGCGCATCGAATCGAGATGTGACTATTTTGATTGGCAGTAGATGGGTAGAAGACGAAGAAGCAGGAAGAAAGGGTGCGTGTGATTGGTCCCTGTTCGATTCGATGCGCTATAATCGCATTCATGTAAACCCAGCCTATGATGAACATTGGCGGCATCGAGTCGGCTCCAGACAACGTGACCGCTTTTTCTTGCTGCGAGTTGAGGGAATAAACGCTGCTCGTTTTTCTTTCATTTTTTGTCTACGACTTTTATAAGGACTATTTGCTGGTGGACATGGCAGCAGGGGCGGATTTAGAGCGGGGGGCCGGATGTCCTGAACCCCCTCTTGATTTCTGCATGTGTAAAATTTAGGGCGTAAAACGAAGGAGAGGGGGAGGGGTTCCTAAACATATGGTGCGCTGACCAACACCTGACCCCCCCCCCCCCCCCCTCTCAGGAAATTCCTGCATCCGCCCCTGCATGGCAGTGTGCGCGACTGCTGAGCGCGTGCTCACGGCGTGCTTCCACAGTTCTTTAGCAACGTGCATTCCACACAATCAAGATCGTCGCTCTTCGCAGCCTAATAATGTCAGCTCGTTCTGAGCATGCGCTTTAAACGGCACCCTCAAATTTGGCGTCCAGTGAATTGCGTGGGTTAAAAAACGAACGCGTTCGTTTTTCAACAAAGGCGTGTTTCAGAGGTCATTAACGTCAGGGATTCGTTCTAACCGTTATTTGAGCAAAGAACAGAAATCGTTGCATCGCCCCTTTTAACCTCTCCTCGACCATAGATCGCGCCTCCAGCTCGTTGCGCGCCATCTCGTGGCGGAAACGAGAAGCGCTCTAGCGAGGGTCCCGCGATTCGCCTGCTCAGCGGGCGCGGTGGAACTGCTCGCGATCGTGGCTCGCGAACAGTCTTTTCTGAATGCAAACAACACACTTCACTGTCCCAGTGTAGTGCTGCAGCCCGTATGAACCTTACTATTTCACCGGTTATCCAACGCCAACAAAACCTGCGGCAGTGAACAGACGTGCAAGCGAGTAGGCGTTCCTTCGAACTGGAAAGGCTGAGGGTGGTAAAACGACAGGGTCTACAAACTGAAAAAAAAATTAATGTTAGATTAAATTTTGTAAATACCTAAAAAGACAAAATCCGCTTTTTGTTTTTCAGGGCACTTTGACCAAAAAGATTGGCGGTGAATTCGGAAGTATTGCCGACTGTCAAACGTCGCGACTTTGATAGCACCATGTGCCTTTACCCACAGTTAATCTAATGTTACATGGATTTCTTATACTAGCTTGAGAGTTTCTATAAATTTCGGACTATGTTTATTTTATGACTTGTTAATTAAAAATGCTGCACTTGGCACCCGCTGTGATAATTTGCTGCGTTTGGATTGTCATGGCTGTTCGCGCCTTCGAAATCAGGGGTCATAAGCAAGAAATGATATTAGACCTTGAAAACCTATGCAGTAAGATATCTATATCTTATACAATTTATTTTTATACAATAAAATAAACGCCACAATAAAAAATTATACCATATTAGTTTTTACAGAAAGGTATATTTTTTAGCATGTGGAGAACTCTGACGTCGTTACAAGATATCCATAAACCCAGAATGTACTATACAGCTCTATGCGTCAAGCGTGGCATAAACTAAAAATAAAAATAAAAAAAAACTATTTTTAGGTGCTTGGATTAGACAGGTATGTCAGAAAATAAATTTTTCGCGAACAATTTCTTAGCAATCGTGAGACACATCTCGAGTTAGGAGCCAACCCGAAATTAACGTCGATACCGAAACATTCAATCCAGAATAAAAGTTAGCCTCGGTTTCGTTCCCCAATTCAAAAGTGTCTCCTGGCCAGGGGCGGATCCAGAACTTCGTTTTTGGGGGGGGGGGGGGGGGCGGGGGGGGGGCGAAAATTTTTTAAGGATACTATTCTCCCATTCTTTCTTGTGCAAGGGGGGTCCACCTATGTCAAATTGCCCTCCGAGAAGAGGGGAGGACTTTGTTTGGGGGGGGGGGGGGGGCGGCCGCCCCCGTCGCCCCCCCCCCCTTGGATCCGCCACTACTCCTGGCGTAAGTATTACGCTAAAAATAATTTGTGTGTTCAGGATATAGAGTTGTCCTGCCTGCGTACACCAACCCAGCTTTCTCCTATAAGCGGGAGTAATTTGTGTCGTTCAGTGAAGCCAGCACACCAGACAGGCCAAGCCTGTCTGGTATCTTTACTGAATGAACTTGCTGTAACGAAAAAAAAAATAGTTTAGTTGATGCCGATGCTGCTAGTAACGAAACACATCTGTTTATTTATGGAATATAGACAAAGACTCTTTTATACCACTTTACACATTATATAAGTTATATAACTTTTGGGGATACTACTCCCAACCTCTGGCGACTTCCCCTGCCGTCCTCCTCGACCACACACACTCTCAGCGGGGGCCCCGACCACAGCCAAACAAGGATCCACACAAAGGCGGGCGAGCCGAACTCCTCCACAGCCGTAAGGGGTCCCAAATTTGCCAGTTAGCGGTCAGATGACTCCACAGCCGAAGGGGGGTCGGACGTGCAGGTTGCTCACCAGAGGCAGGATAATCTTTACGGCATGGTGTCCGGGCGCCCAGTGCTCTCCCTTGGCGGCTGCTTATATCGGATTTAGCAGCATTCTGGAGCCCTCCAGTCCACCAATCAAAATGTTTTGGAAGCACCATTCAAGAATGGTTTTCTAGCGCCAACTGAAAAGGCTCGGAGCCCAAAGCAAATACGAACATTCCAAAAGCAAGCGCATACACAAGACTGAACACATTTCAAACGAAGCTCGCAAGAGCAGTCATAAGCAATAGAAAGATCATTCGTAGACAAATAAGTTATACACACACAGAGCAAAACCACCTCCGAAGTAGAGATCCCAAAAGCAGACATGCACAAGACAAAACGTTTCCAACGCGGGGTTCTGTAAACTATATAGTGTAGCGTTACAGCGTTCACGTTCGCCCCCATTTGGGGCCCCCCGACTCCGGTGGAATCCAACAGCCGTCCCGTGGAGACGGAAAGAACTCTCGGAGAAGGCAAAAACATAAAGTGAAGCTATAGACTAAACACTCGCGCGAGCAAAACTTGGCGACATTGCGTTCAATCAGTGAGGACGCGAGGCCCAAGGCCGAACGCCGACAGAGCACTTGTGTCTAATATGTCACCCCCGCTCTGGTCCTCGAGAGGCGAAGTAGAACATTCGGTACTACGGCTTGATGTCTGAGTGTTGTTGGCTCAACGGGGTTGCATGTTGCCACCTATGAGGTGCCAATTAGAGTGGAGTATAAGCGGAAAAGGGGCCAGACATGGTCAACTTTTGGGGACATTCCGAAAAATAGAGTTTTCGAGGAAATTCTAATTGATTTGTGTTCTATGATACCCAGGCCATTACGGTCCTCGGGAACATTACGATCGTTTGTCGAGAAAAACAGAAAATCAACAATTTTGAGAACGTAATTCATAAGATTCAACGCAAAAAAAAAAAAAAAAAACAAATGTAGAGCTTTGGAATAAAATTATACGTGTACACAAGTTTAATTACTGCTCATTGATTGTTTGCGACAGTCACCTCAAAAGATTCCCGGGGAGCAATCGCGATGTTTGTTGTTGTTCGGTCCAAATTCTCGTTTTAGTGCACGCGCCGACGCGCGTTGATGTCCCGGAAAGTTGGGGATACGGCGCACCAGACATCGCGTATACACGCAGCGCCAGCCGGCGTCGGTCTTCGGACTCGCCCAGTGTGTTGTCACGCAGCCTGCCGCCCGAAGCCTGGTCCTCGTGGTGCGCACACTGCTCATACGGCATAAAAAGGACATGGCGTTCGCTTCAGACACGGGTAGTAGAACAGGGCCGTCATAAAAGGAAGAAACATGACTCAGAAAGTGTCTGCAAGATTGTCTTTCGTACAATGTATTCGCAGTATGACTCAGTTACGATTTCGCAGTTGCAAAGTTGAGCACCGCGGCTTCCATCGCACTTTTATTTCTTTTTTGGCCGCACGGTGACGTCGCAACTGCGATAGGAAAATCGCCCCATATGTGAATCGGTCTTTAGCCGAGCGGTGCGGCGCTCGTCGGCGGATATGTTTACCAGGGTGTTGGTGGGGGTGGGTGCCACGTTTCTCCCGGTCACTGGAGCCTGTCAAGGACGTGGGACGGCTGGTCGGAAGCCGTCGCGCTGCGGCGGCGTTTCCCGTGGGGAGTGCGGCGCGCGAACCGACGGCCGTGCTGCGCTCGCGGCCGACTTCCCGGCGGCACCCGACACCCCCATTGTCTCGAATCGCTCGCCGGCGCCCCCGAGACCGTGCTCGCCCCGCCGCCGCGAGTCCTCGCATTCCTGGCATCCTCAGCCGACTCCGTCACGGCGTCTACTCTCCCCAGGCCGCCGTTGCGAGGCGGGAGCGTCGGTTTGGCGGGGCACCCAGTCAGACTCAATACCCACTGCGCTCTCTCCCTCTCTCTCTCCTTCTCTTTCTGCCTTGGGGTTTATTTGTAAGCTGGGTTAGGAGGAGGGCGCTGAAATGAACTTGATCTCATTCCTGCCCTGTACATTCATCACGAGAAAGAAAGACAGCAAAAAATCTAAGAGGGGAAAAAAATACGGAGAGAGAAATTAGAGAAGAAAACAAAATGAGATAAAAGCAGCGTAAACGAAATAAGCGGAGACAGGGAGATAGAGAGAAGGAGGGAGGAAAGTGGGAAACAAAAATCAACAAGGAGGAAGGGAGAGAGGCTAAGAGTGAGGAAGAAAGAAAGCAGAGAAACAAACATCGCTAGAGGGAGACCGATCGTGAGATAGAAATATGAAATATGAAATTTTTAAAAGGAGTAGCTCTGTTAATGGAGAAAACTAAGGGAAATTAGTGCCGAGGAGAGTACAAACTGTCGAATCGAGGAGCACGCAGCGGAGGATTCCAGTACATAGCTTGCACGTGACGTCGGCCCGCCCTTCTTTCTGGTGGCCAAAAGTGCCTCGTGAATGCAGCAGATTAAGCTACCCTCTCACGCGCCCTTTTCCCCAAGTCCGCCCCTCTTTCTGGTGGCAAGACGGGTCTCGCTGCTAACACATCAGAAGCTACCCTCCCACGCGCCCTTCCCCCCATTACGTCTGACCAAGTGACGTCAGTACAAGCTACGCTTAGCCAGAACAGCAGTTTCGCGCAAAGTTTAATCACAGAACAAGCCGACCAGGGGGTTGGAACCCTTATCCAACTATTGGCAATTTTCATCGCGTGTTCTTGAACCTACACTCTTAGAAATAGGGGGTGTACAGGGGTACACTCCTTGTCCAATACGTAACTCCCCAAAACTGCATTTCGTCGTTCAGTCCACTGACGTCGAGCTGGTGATACCAACTTTTACGAGCGACTTTGTAGCATTTGGATATAACGTTCTAAATAGCTAATGTGCGTATCAAAGACTACAAAAAAAAAAAATCACAAAGATTTTGCAGCAGGGCCAAAAAAAACAACCTTCGTTGCCTTACAGTAGCCTTTAGTGAGTACATTAGCTATTTTAATAAGTGTATCGCCCGACAATCAAGTCGCTCGTAAAAGTTGGTATCGCCAGCTCGACGTCGGTGGACAGAACGTCGAAATGTAGTTTTGGGGTGTTACGTATGGGGAAAAAGGGTGTAGCCCTGTACACGCCCTATTTCTGAGACAGTATTTTTGCGGCATCGTGTTTTGACCACCAGGCGGCGTGAATACCTGTTTCGCTGAAGAAGGCTGGAGAGCGAACCTGTAGCCACAGCTTTCTGTTCTAGCCGCTACGTGCCGTCGATTTTCCTGGAGTCGCCCAGAGAGCCTGTAATTATACAGAGTGTGTCCAACTGCTCGATCTCGGTCACTTGGTTTATGAGGAGAGTTTGCAACACGAGCTGCGAGGAGGTGACGTACGCGTTCATCTGCGAGCGTCTCTGCCTTTCCGCCTGCTTTCCTGCTTTCCGGGAGAGATTGACGCAAGCGCACGCGCATTTGCGACCAATCTCCGCCATTATATTGCGAACGCTCCCCCTGGTTTGTAGAGGGACTCCCTCTACAATCTAGGCTCTCGAGTCGCCAATACTATCCTTTTTTCTTCTTTTCATTTAATTTTTTCCTATTTATCTAGATGGCCGTGTCCAAGCACGCCTTACTACATTGTGACGTGCGCGACCAAAAAGCGGCACTGTGGTCGGTCTTCCACGATTGGCCAAACGTTAACTATATGAGGTCTCGAGCCATGGTGAATACCTTCAGTAATGAAGAGCAATTTCAGACTGTCGTCAAGTTGGACGGTGCTGGTTTCATGACGCGATGGCTCCCAGCTTCCACCGTGCTTTTTACACACACACCGTCGAACTTTTCGCTGGCAATCCATAATCCTGGTCGTGATGTCACAAATATAGGAATCATAAGAGGGAGGACCACCGAAACATCTCGTCGCCAATAGAACAGCATCAGAGACCGCTTTTTCATGGCGCCACTTAGGCACCACTGTCTTCTCCGTCTTCTACGCTGTCCATTTCAGACTGCGTCGAATGCACAAAAAACAGAAGAAAAAAAAAAGAAAGAAAAGGAAATAACCGTGAGTCGTCCAGAAGACAGTTGTCCAGATTCGCGCAGTCCGTCCACGCCAGATGTCATCTCATCGCCAGTTTCGTACGTCAGGGAAAGAAAGACTGGCCGACCTTCGACAGACGTCCGAGCGTCCCAAACGTTCTGCGGATGGAATTAACGATGGACCTTACGATGGACCGCAGTCGACGCTACGAGCCAGCCCAGCCACTCCAGGCCCGGGAACATAACACGTGACAACGCGCGTCGCAGCGCCTCTCCCGACGGTCACGTGATGCTCACGCGGCATTTCATTGGCTCCAACGGCTCGTGGCGTCTCCCCGCGGTCGATCGTAAGCTGAAACGAACTCTTGAGACTCGATGTCCACGAAGACAGTCTTCTGGAGGAGGGCTGCCCGCGGTCGCGCGCTCGCCCCCGTGACAACTGTCCCGCTGGGACTTATGAACTCGGAAATACAGGAACGACTCCTTCCCCCATCTTGTCATCGGTGTCTTCTCGAAAGCCCAAAACATTTTATTTTTTTATGTCACTGACAAGATGTGAACGGCAGGCCGTATCTTTTTCGAAAGTCCCAGGGGTACGGCGCTTCCATGTGCGCGCCTGACCTCCATCCCCCAGTACGTATACTCGTTGCCTTTTCTGGTGCTTCAGCTGCACGAAGCACGCTCGATCGAGACTCACCATGCGCAGAAGCGCTGTCGAAGGCAGAAAGCTCGCACTGGAGGAGCGGGACATCTGAAGGACCTTCCCGCCGCTCTCATACTGTCGTCGGCCATATATCGTCACCGATAGGCTGAGAAAGTCAGTTAGCCACCGACAGGCTGTGAACGAAAGGTGCGCCCTTCAGTGGGTCACTGACAGGACTATAGAACGGCAGCGCGAGTTAGCTTTCTCTAGCCTCGATAACACTTCGGAATGCACTTGGAGTCAAAGCACCACGAAAGGCTGCGAGCTCGTGCCGAAGGCAGGGCATTCGAGAGAGGCGCCCTGCCGCCTCATCTGGTCGACTATAAAAGCGGGAGCTCTGCGAGCTGGAGGCATGGGTGCCGAGGTTTGCCAGACATCGTCAGTGAAATGCTCGAGTCCCACTAGAACGACAAATAAGAAACAACAAACATCGACAAGCCTTGGGGAACGTGCAGCGTACACAAGAAGGTGTCTTTGGCAGGCTTTCGAATCACTCGTGCTTACTTCACGAGCACCGGGAGACGGCCTGCGAAACGTACACCTTCGCCTGCCTGCTTCACGAGCTTGAAATTTGTCGGTGTCGGTCGTTTCTGTTGGTCGCTCTAGTGGGACTCGGGCATTAGGGAACCAGCGAAGGCGGAAACTTAGTGTGCGTCATTACGAAAGGGAGACTGCAGAAAAAGGGTTAGGTTAAGGAATGACACGAAGAAGCAAGAAAATGAGATACAGAGAGAGCCGGCGTCGCAACAGAAGAAATAAGGGAACAGAAAGGCACATCAAACACACGAAAAAAAAATGCAAAGGGAAACATGAAAAATAGTTACAACAAACCGAAAGGGGAAGTGTGGACAAGAGGGGGGAAAAACGGGATCACGAACTCCGATGTCCAATCACGGAAGTGCAAACTCCAACTCGGAGGAGAGGACGGGAGACCTCTCTATTGCTGGAGCCTTGGCGAATACGTTGTACCCTTGTACTAGAACTCCACTCGCATATAATATTCCACTTTGGTTAATAAAACGCTCTCGGCAGTTACCCCTCATTGTGTAACAGCCTCCTTCCACGCTCAGAGTACGACTCACATCGCTGTCACGTTAAAGCACGCTGGCCATACATACTTTGATTTTGTGTTCTAAAAGTGGACGGCGGAGTTTCGGGTACATTCGGCTATAGTAAAGTAATCGTCTTCCTCGTATGTTTTAGACAGCCTTGAAGTTGGTACGCCTCAACGGGTGACCTGTCTCTCAGCTGTAGATGAGAAGTTTAGCCAGCGCCTGGGGTCTTTAACGTGCACCACGCAGTAGTGATTGCACAGACGCGTGCCTGTACGAAACTCATCCAGATGGAAAGGGGCAAGGGGTGGGGATCGAACCCGGGAGGTTCTGCAGTGCAAGCAAGCTTTTGCTTCACGCTCCGAGCTGAGACGCGTTAGCCCACTCGGCCACCCATCCCTCTATTTTTCGGCTATAGTCACCAAAATGGGGTTTTCCCCGCTTGAAGTGTAGCTGCAACTCTAGACATGGGCCGCCAACCTGAGGAACCCGACACTTCAAAAAAAAGCAAATCGGTTAGCCACACAACTGCGCATCATGCCGTCCAGAAGCGTACTAATTTGAAGTGACGACTGTCAAGATGCATTTTGCCGGGTGACAGTCACTGCAGGCCCTTTGCTTAAACCCCATCTTGACGAAGTCGATAATTTATACAAGGTAAAAAAACAATAATTTTAATAGAAAAGCAAACTGTTCAATTTTATACCATATATCACGGACAGTCTAAGAGACACCGGGTGTGAGAAGTCCGGGCATATATTGGTCTACGGTCAATGAGATCGCATTCCAAACTAATTTAGATTTATTCATAACTATCAATCAATCAATCAATCAATCAATCAATCAATCAATCAATCAATCAATCAATCGATCGATCGATCGATCGATCGATCGATCGATCAGTATTTTATTTGCACAAAAGAAAAGAGGGGAACGCAGGAGGCGTGCACGGCTAGCAGATAGTTGTAAACACGTAGTCAAGGGCGTCTAGTAGCCAATCTCCTGAGCACCCGACTAATTTCCATGCCGGTCTTGTGAACAGGGGAGTTATAAGTTGCGACCCGAGCGACCATCCTCCAATATTTTTTGTGTGTTCAGTTCACCATACCTGCAAAGGAGATGGTGACTAAAACCTATGGTTTTAGTCACCATCTCCTTTGCTTTCAGGCGCGACATTGCAGCTACTGTTTGGGGTACAGTGCGTATGCAGGAAACTGCTGATGGTGGGGGATATAACTCATGTGTTAAAGCAATTTCTTAATCTTTATAAACGTCACTTCCCATATAAACCCATAAAATATCAAGAAAGGTTCGTAAACCACAGGTAACTTCCCGCTTAGTAGAAAACGAAATAAATTCGTAGAAAAGATGTACTATATAGGCTTTTCATCAAGACGCGCGACCCGGATGCTTTAAAGGAATCTAAGTCGTACCGGAATATCTTAGCTAAAGAGCTAAGAAATGCTAAAGAAACGTATACTGCTCTTCCTTTTTTTTTTTTTTTTTCGGCAAATGGTCGCACTGACCGGATGTGGAAACATCTAGGTTTACTACTGGAAGGCGCTTCTGTGCCAAATTGCAGCAAAACGTTGAAGAGTCAAGCTTGTAACTTAACAGGCAATGAGTTGGCCAATGTGTTCAATGAATGCTCTGTAAATCCAGATGGTAACGCTGGTCGTACTGATTCCTGTACATATATGTACTGGAGAAACAGTTCTACTTTTTATAAATGCAACCGTTAATCCGGAACTCACTAATGTCTTTATGCACTTCAAAAATAGTGCTAGCATGTGATGCTGACGGAATGCGAATTCGCCCAATTAATTATGTCGCTGACCTAATTTCTTCCGCATTAAGTTACATTTTTAATCCTTCTCTCGAAACTTGCGTATACCGCAGAAAGATGCATATCGACAAGGAAGTCGACATAAATGAACTGGGTAATTCTATACCTATTTCTATCTTGCCTGTTTTTTTTTTTTGTTTTTTTTTCTAATGCTTCAGAAAAAAATATTTTAGTATCGCTTAGCAGACTTTACAAATAAATGGATTCTCACAACGTGCATCGCAGTTTGGTTTAAAAAAAAAACCTCTTCCACTCAAACAGCCTTACTCAATAAAACGATAGTATTTTAAGACATTTTCAAAGCAAAAACTTTGTCCTCTGGGTGTGTTCTTTTTTTTTTTTTTTAGATTTTACCGAGGCATTTGACTGTCTTAGTCATGAGGTCTTATTTTTTTTTTTTTTTTTAAAGGTTCGATGTCGGTCCTTTAGCTTCGACATCGAATTTCAGCTTGGACTAAAGTGCCCGTATTCGGCGTTACAATAAGAGGAGTTCGCCTATATTGCGACACCAAACGTGGTCGTTATAGACAGCTGGACGCTGCACTTAGGAAGGCGGCAGGACTCGGTGAGAGCATCACCGCCTGATCCTCTCGTTTCCCGAAGCGTAAACCCGGCGTGAAAAGGAGTGAGGTCCCTGCAATGCGTAGTGACAGCCGAAATCCGTGACGCGGATGGGCTATTCCCATTTCCCGGATGTACGGGTTAGATTTACTCCGGGCTCCACACACACATACGAGGACGCAAACAGTGCGTGCGCTCGCATCTTTACCTGCTCGATATTAGCTATAATAAAAAAAAAAGTTTTGTTTTGTTTAACGTAACTTGTGAATTTCAGAACTTTGTCCGTCTGTCCGTGCATCTGCCCGCTAGATTTAGCGGGGAAATTTACGTTGCGAGACCCGTGTGTCAGCTTATGAGACATCGCACGTCAGGTCACGTGACCTGACGCCGTGGGACACGCGTTAAGCCAATCAACGGACACGGTGACACCAAGATCCCCCCAGCTTTGAATGCGAGTTAATTTATCGCTTCTTCCTGAACTCACGTTTGGCAAATTCGGATTCTTGTTCAGACTCCAGAGTGAGTTACAAGTTGAACAATTCGGTGTATGTTCCGCCTTTAGCGTGAGTTTTCTGTCTTTAATATCGCGGAACTAAGGCCCGGCGGAAGATAGTGAGTGCGTTCCGGAAGTGAAGCTTCTGCTTGAACCCTTAAGCCGCGGTCCCGTTGTCCGCAGATGCCGTCTGAGCATATCCTCCTACATACTGACAAAGCCTGGCAGATCGCCACGAGAAGCGGCCTCCAAAATGGAAAAGGTGGAGCGGCAGACAATGGATGAAAGGAGAGCCACGTGACTTTCGCCCCGCTGCGGCGAGACGCCGAAACACACTTCTCCCAAGTGTGTTTCGGGTCCTCGCCGATGCAAAAGCTGTGCGCTGACGTCCAGGTTTCCCGAGAAATGCTCTGTGCTACCAGATCTTCACGCTCGAAATCTGCGACCGGGCACTCTATGGCTCTGTCGTCGAACTGCCAAGCTTTGTGAGTATAGAGTAGGCTATATGATCTGAGGCGTGTTTCTTTGTGTGACGTTCTAACCGTCGGATTGGTCAGGCCAAGACTGGATGGATGGATGGATGTTAATGGCTACCGCCCTTTGTAACGGGCGGTAGCTTGCGGCACCTAGCACTCTTGGCAGACATGTTGGAAGCATATATGACTATAAAGCAACCATACGCCCGAGGCGCGTCCGCAAATAATATTATCATCATGTCTCTGCAGCGAAGAGTTCGCCTTTTGCACTATATGTATAAACAGTGCGGCAGCTGATTCGCTCGTTATCATTATCAAACGCGCGTGAAAATTGCATTGGATCTGCAACCGCGCTCGCAACCATTTTGCGAACGCGCTTCAATCGCCGGCGCTGCGTTAAGCCGGGCTCATATTGCTTATGCATCGTACAAGATAGACAGTCTGCAAAACGCGGGTCCCCGCGATATCCGTGCTCCGAGTGCCGACGGTGCCCGAGTTTCTCTACGAACTCGTTGCCACGCGGCATTCGAAGTGCGGATGATCGCGGTGACTCGCCTTCGAATCTGTATGCAGGCTGCCTTTTTGTGTGACGAACGATCAGTGCGAGACCTGGCTTTTGAGGTCCCATTCACACGGGGGCACTTGCGCTTAGGCTGTCTTTCGTTCCGTTGTGAATCGTCGAGACATCCGTGCTTTCGTCGCGCGCAGTTACTTCCTTAATTTGCTGCCACGCTTCGTATACAAAGCGCAGGATGTCCCGGTGACTCTCGACCAGTGTTGTATATTATACGGAAAAAAAGTAACAAAAAACGTTACTCGCTACTTGCAAATAAAAGGAACGCGTTACCGACCCACGTTACCTCGAAATAAAAGGAACGCGTTACCGTTAGCGATAAAGTAAAAGTAACGCAGGTTACTTTCGCGTTACTTTTTTAATTATGCATTAACACGTTTTACTCTTTAGACGTTACAGGTATGCGTAAGAGCTACATTTCAAGAAACATTATGTCCATCCAGAAACTGAACATAGTTACCTTATCTGTTTCACGCTTCATCTAAATACTCGCAAGAAAAAACGCGAAGAACGCAAAAACCGGAAAATATTTATATAGCTTCACGTCCAAAAAACACGAAACAAGGTTGAAGTGTATTTGTTTTTAGGTCTTGGGAAGAATACGTAATGAATAACGTAACTACGTTGCACGTTACTCGAAATAGGTAACGTGAGTACCTTACCCGTTACAGTTTGGAAAAGGTAACGAGTACGTCACTACGTTACCGAAAGAACTCACGCGCTGCCGGTAACGCCGTTACTTGTAACGCGTTACCGCCAACACTGGTTTTGACGCAAGCAGACGTAATCCCTTACAAAAATATGTACCCGCTTTCTACAGAATTTCTATTGCAAATAGTGCACAGAATCTATAGATATTCTAAACAAAATGTATCCTCTTTTCTATTCAGTGTCTATAGCTTTTTGGCCGCTTTTTTTTTTTTGTGCAGTTCTTCTATAGAACATGGTGTATAGAGATTTAAGAGAAATTGTTTAAATAAATAGATAGACTTTAGCACCGTTTCTATCCCCTTTTTAAAAACAATAAGTCAGATTTTCGCAAAAACAAAATTAAGTTCTGGCAATTCATTTTAGGTTTGTCCCGATACATTCTTGGAAAAATATGCGCTCGCCACTTGCCGTGTGCACAGACGCACACATCACAAATACAAATGTCACGGAGCACTAGTGTTGGCTACTCCACCGCTATATATACTCTATATTTGAAAGGCCATCACTCGAACGAGGACCATCCTAGAAGATATAGAGATTACAAATGTTGCTTTTTTTTTTGCACATACTTTATACGAAATGTGATTTATAAGAATTGGTTAACTACAAGCATTGCAAGAGGCGACAATTATTTGACACCTTCGAGAAAAGCAGCCTCCGCAAGGAGGCTCTGTGATGTCGCTTTTCCGCACTGTATCTTATTATTAAATCGATTCTAGTCTATAGAAATTCTGTAGAAATATGATGACAGAAGTTCTTTTGAGATGCAGGGATAGAAATGCTTATATAGCATTTCTATCGCGTGTACTCCATAGACTTCGGTTGGAAGAAAGTCTATAGAAAGTCTATTCAAAATGGTCGATACGACGTGAATGGACAGGAAATTGAAAGAGTCGTTAAAATGTGGGCAGGATTTCTATGGACTGCCTGAAATATTTTTTGTGAGGGGTAAGCTCTCGTAACATTACGTAACGTAAGAAAACGGCGCTGTATGATCGTACGAAAACCAGCCTTTACTGTGCGTAGCAAACCGAAATGTTAATGCTCCCGACCAACGGCGAAGATTTCTCAGAAACCTACGTATAGTCAAACTCAAACAAATTGCATACCCCCCCCCCCCTTTGCGCGCCAAAGAGAGCAGATCGTTCAGAGAGCAGCCTCGCTGAACGAGGCTGCTCACCGCAACTCATTGTTGCGGTGACTTTCTCTATCTCTCTCTTTAGTTACCGCACTAACGAAAAAGAGGCAACCATCGAGTGTACGCGCCTGAGAAGCAGTTTGCAGAACCATCTCAGCCAATCCAATTGTGTATGAATTGTCACGTGACCCTACGGAAGAGTGCAGTGACGCACGGGACGGGCAGTCACGTGACAAGTTCCTTGCTCTGGAGGTCTGGCTGGGACGTGGTTCGTATAGCATCCGTTACAGTCCACCGTACGGCGAAGCAGAGTGTACAGGTGGGGGCATTGCGAGAACTCGTTTCTAGGCATGCTCGAGTGTTTCGGTTATTTTCCCTTCCCTACAGAGTAGAGAAAAGACGCATATATTTTTCGTGCTACTTTATGTAGATACGCGGTGTTGTGCACGCGGCATCTTGAGCTTGTTGTACGGTGGGAGGCTGGGGGCAGGTTGTACGTTAGGGAATTGATTGCGCCAAACAGGTTTTCATTGCCGAATCAGAGTCCGCTCATTTTATTTCTTCTTGCGTCGCGCAAATTTCTCCGACAAGGATTAAACTCCGCGGAGGCACGAAAACAACGAGCAATATCGGCGTCGCGCTGCCTCGAGCGCGTGCCGCTGTGGGGCTAATCCTCGGTGGCTGTTCCGGGTATTATTCCCTGCAAGCAGCTTTCCGGGAAAATATGATTAAGGGGAAAATACGCGGGTCACGAAAGTGACTAGATGAATTTCGTTTGGTAATTAAACTACGTTTTTTTTTTTTTTTTTTCGAGAGGGACGGGAATGCAACTAAACTATACCGCACGTTACTTTCCTTAAAGAGCCAGAAATGTTATTAGGTGATACTACGGATTGCCTCGGATCAAACGTAAATTAATTAGATAAAAATACCTTCGACATAGTAAACAGATTACGTCCAAAATAGCTTACCCTTGCGTTGCCGATAATTAAATGGCTCATCCTTCCTCGGGACCTCGGGGTAATCTTTATTCACCATCGAACCTATTCTCCAGAAGGTAAATTGGTCTCGTGACCGCAGCATAAACAAATGATCCGCGTAAGGTGGAAAAATGTTTTCTTTACAAAAGTACACAAACAGATGCATTGTCTCAGGAACAACTAGCGAGCGAGAGTACGCACAAACGCGGGCTCATCTACACAACCTCGCGCAAGCACACGGACGGGCACGCGTAGAATGCACACGCGCACACATTCCCGCGTTTCAATGTGTACGCACGCACACTTCTGCTCGGTCAGGCGACGCAAAGACGCAAGACGAGGAGGCACAGTCGCCGCCGCCACCGCCGCCGTAGCGCTCTAGGTGGTTCCGTCACGCTCAAGGTGGTCACACTCGCAGTGGAATGTCTACGTGCCCGGGATGCCAAAGTGGTGTCGGGCTTCGTGCACGCACCTTCGGCGAACACGAATAAACTTAGAAGGGCTTCTTGCCTCTCTTCCACGAGCGCGTCTCTCTGTGCGTGTGTGTGCGTGTGTCACGCCTCGAGGGCACGGAGGAGGAGGAGGGGAGCTTTCCCGAGAAGCGAGATGGAGCGTAGGACTTCCGAACAAGGCCGGTGACGAGGAAACCTCTTCAAAATTGGTAGTTATACAGTAACTGGCAGCTTTTCAAAACGCAGAGCGTCGTCGACGCTTTCGTTTCACGCTCCGAAATTGCTTCTTTGTCATTCTGATCAGCAAATGCGACCATCTCATCGGCTGTGAGACCTCCCGCGACCCGCGTTTTGTTGTTCCCGAGTCCCACTAGAGCGACAAACAGAAACCAACAACAGCGACAAGTCTCAAACCAGAGTCTTTCGCGATTTGACCGGCTTTGTAGAATAGAGGAGGCTATTCGCAACTTTCACGACCTATAGGGGGCGCACTGGTGCCTAACAAAATGGCTGTCGTCTGGATGATCGTCGTAGAAAAGCGGTACGGGGCTGGGTCTGCGACGCGTAAGTAATTCTAGTTTTGCTATATACGAACAGTATTGAGTCTTACGTTATTTTTTCACGCCAGGAAGGTGCAGGGCCTGCAGGCAAGCCCGTTTATTATGAGGCCAATCATCCAGGAGCTGGGGAGCGCGATTCTCACCGCGGTACCACCATCGCTGAAAGTTGCGAATGGTCAAACACGAGCATCATGCGCGTGAGGGTATCTTTGGTAGGCTCGTAATCACTCGTGCTTACTTCACGACAGGCACGTAGCCAGGATTTTGTTTCGGGGGGGGGGGGGGGGGGGGGGGCCCATTCATGGCAAAATGCTGTATGAGGGGGAGGGGGGTAGAGGAGGTTCCAGCAAAATGGAAGATTTCGGGGGGGGGGGGGGGGGGCCCGGGCCCCATGGGTAGGAAGTCTACAGCAGTCGAATATGAAGGTGCTCCTCTATTACTGCTGGCCATCTTCGAGGAAGACAAGGACCTCTTCTACAAAGTAATCGAGGTAAACATTGCAAGCAAGGTTTTGCAACCCTATTTTTTCTCAGCATTCCTAGCAGGTTACCATGTAATTTAGTGTGTACACATGACTATATTGTGCACAGTATTGAAATTAACATTCTTAAGTGCGGGTAAATGCCTTGTCTGCTATGTAAGTTTTTTTTTTACGCTTATTATATCCGTTTGCACTCAAGAAGAAAAAAAATAGTCAAAGCCTACGCACTATACGAATTCAACATTTCAAAAATATTTAGTCATTATTTGCGCCACAGCATGAACTGAAATTGAACAGGCGATCCTTTTTAGTATCGGACCTATAAGGCCAATCGGCTTCTCGCATGCCTTTAATGCCACTGAAAACTTTTCCTGTAAAGAAAACCAAATTACAAACCAAAATAGTCATGTATATGTGGAACTCTTCCTCCATAACAGGAAACTGCGTGTGACGATGACTAGGGGGACATGCCAGGCTCTCCTTTCATTTGTGCAAAAGGTATAGTTGCAAATGATACTAGCAGACAGGTAGGCATTGCTAAATTATGACACATTTTATTCAGGAGGAAGTTTTCTGACTGCTAAGTCGTTCACGATATGCATCGACAGCCAGCCAGTGGTCCACACGTCCAGCCCGTGCTAGGCCTTCAAGCTGGTGTTCTTTGCTCACTTTGCCTTCAACATCGTTTACCGCAAGGAGACAAGCCTGTGTTTGGAGTTCATGCAGAGGTAGGAACGAAAGTGTCTATTCATCATTTCGTAATTTACAGAGTCGCGATGAGGACTGACTCAGCACCTTTCGCGCTTTTGTGTCGTGTATAACTCCCAGTGGCAAACAACAAAGCGGCGTTCCAGCAGTTACAGGAGAGCCTTTATGAGGGCCGCAAGGCTCCTAAATTCAGATAAAAATAAAAACTAAAATAAAAAAGGAAAAATTTTCTACTTTTGACGTTTTCGAAGTATTGATTACCCATGGATTGAAATCGGCTGCTTCCTGGTGCGTGCTGTCTTCAGCGCGCAGCAGTTAGTAGAAGGGAAAGGCACTCTCCTTTCGAGAAGAGACATAGGTAATCCTGACTGTCACCGCATGACCCGTTGCAATTACAGCACGCAACTCGGTAACCAAGTCCCAGGCCAGTCGTACTCAATAAAGATGTTCATATATGTTAGTATGTTAAGTGTCATTACAAAAAGCGACCACGAATATCTGTTTTGCGCTGTTTATGAGCTTTATATGCTATTGTGATTGTGTGCATCTCCTGAAAGTGGCTCAACATTTTAGATGCCCAGTCGGGAAGACATACAACCCTATGCCTTTTTGTCTGGTGCTGTTTTGGGGCAGCCTTGCACACAACAGCGGAAGTCACCCATTAAAAACCATGAGCGGACACCCGATAAATAGTCTCGTGCTGACGCGGAAACTCCCAAACGCCGGGCATACAACGCACGCTGAAACGACCATAGTACTAGGGAGAATCACAGGTACCAGAATGCACCGCGGCAGCGGTGGTGTCGCGCAACTCCTGGTGAGATCGGTCTATTTGATGGAGGCTTATTGGAGAGTAGGCGCCGTGTAACCGAACTTTTGAGTTGCTCGTCAAAAGAGCCCTAAGCGGTCGAAATTAATGCACAGTCCTCCACTGCGGCGTGCGAGATGCCCGTCATTGCTTTGGCACGTAAAAACCCAAAATCTGACTTTTTTTTTTCTTGCTCCAGGTCCATCGCTGCAGTAAACCCAGGAAAAGGCACGAAGGTTCAACGATCGAAATCCGAACAACATTGCTTGACTCCCAAGGTTGCAGCACTGGTGACAGCGTTGCATGATTATGACTTCTAAACATTCAAAACATGAAGACACATGTACCATGCAGGCGTCCTACCGGCTTAATATTTGCTTTCTTGTTTTCTTTTAATAAAGCTTTTAATATTTCATCGTAATTTATCTGAATACAAACATTCTTCTGCAGCGAATATGTGATTAATGCGGGTATAATACGAAACAAGGATGGACAAAAAAAGAAGACGTAACACAGCCCAGCCTGAGAGAAGCGTTAAAAAAATGGCAAACTAAAAAGCAACCCTGCTCCGTGTCTCTTCTCCCCTGTTACTTGGCCCTTGTTGTTTGGTGCACTGCGCCAAACAAGCAAAATTAAACTCTCACAGCCATCTGTTCCCTGATACGTGGTTGCCATTTCAGCTTATTAAGCGGCGCGACAAAGTACAGTTATTACAATTATTCTAAAATTTGGCAGATTTTATATTTGACGGTGGAACAAGGCGTCAGCAAACGATGACCCCTCTGCTAATATTTTACTACGCGACAGTTGTGTAGATAGGCATCTAGCTAGTAGAGCGTGCATACTATCAACGGTAATAAAATACATCCAATTACATTTGCTACAATGCATGCTTCAGTAGCTTTCAGGCCTAGTACAGCTCTCGCGTTGCAATATATCAGCAGTGAGGTGGGCTTTCACAGTCATTGATTTCACGAAACTTGCAATTTTATAGGAATTATCACCCCTCGTATTCATCTGTACCTGATTTGATGGAACTTCTTATTTTGCATAAACTGTCTGTACTGTTATTTTTCTGGGATCGGTTTAACAGAACTTGGAAATTTAGAGAAATCTTCTGTGCTAAGATTTGATTATACATGATGATTGAAACCTAAGACTGTGGTTTGAAAAACGGAAACTCGTGAAGGAGGAAGAAAAAGGGACAGACAACGACTCCGTTTTGAGACGTTGACTGTCCCTTTTTCTTCCTCCTTCGCGAGTTTCCGTTTTTCAAATCAGTCTCAGGTTTTAATCATCAAGTATAACTTACACCAGCTCGCCTGCACCACTTTAGCCGTTTTTTCTAAGATTTGAGTTGTGTAAAAAAACAGAAATTGTCTGGCAGCTGGCCTGCCAGAAAAGTTCTGTAAAGCTCTGTTCTCTGTTTTTAAATTTTTCTGTTATTTAACATACTTTTTCTGTTTCTCATTAACAGATAATTTCTGTAAAATCACAAGTTCCGTGAAGGAGTTTCACAGACCTTGTAATTTTACAGAAATTATCTGTTAGTTAGAAACAGAAAACATATGTTAAATAACAGAAAAATTTAAAAACAGAGAACAGAGCTTTACAGAAATTTTCTGGCAGGCCAGCTGCCAGACAATTTCTGTTTTTTTACATAACTTTTTTTTACAGTGCACCTGCCAAAGGTACGTACCATCGCGAGCATGCTGTATGGGTTTGAGGCCTGTCGCTGTCTTTTGTTTCTGTCTGTCGCTCTAGTGGGACACGGGCATTATAGCTATCCGGCGTGCAAGTGAATCTTCCCCTTGCGTACCTCGTGCGATTGTTTACGCGACAAATTCGACCCCCCTCAACCACTGGCGGCGAACGCTTGTCTGCCCCGTCATCGCGCGGTCCTTGCGCCTTTCTCCAAGTTGGCCGCTGATGCGGAGAGCAAGTCGTCTGCTTCTGGCGCAGGAGTTGCGGGGACGTCAAAACGACGCCGAGCTCCGATTGGCTTTGATGGAATGGTTAGTGGGTAGACCTCAATGCTAAATGCCTTGAGATTTATCCACTATATTTTTTTTTTTTTCGATAATAGCTTGGCGTTCTGGCATCATCGCAACCCCCTGTGCAAGAAGCAGACGAACTTGAACTCCGCAATGGTGCGCGCGGCCCTTCTTGCGTTTCGATGCTCCAAAAGACGCGTCTTGGAACACTTGCTCGCTACCGATACGCCTTTCCGGTGCTTATGAACCGGCCGAAAAAATGCCGAGTCTCTGGGCCGTGGACGAGCGCACGACGTGAGGCAAGTTCGCGTGTATAGAGCGCTCTTTGCGGGTGTGCTCAGAACGCGTCGCTACGTCGATACCACCTAAAAGAGAAGGCCAGCGCCTTTCCCCCTCGCAAACGCCCAGCGTCTTTGACCGAGCGCGACGCCAGCAGGGGGCGACGCCAAGACGAATGCGTCTGCCGCTAGGCGGCGACTCTCGCCGAGATTCGGCGGCGGGTTCATGGATCCACGAACGACGACGTTTTTGCGCAGGTCTTAAAGTCTTCTATAGCTGGCATTGTATAGCCCGGCAGACAAATATGGCAGCGTGCAGAAGGGGATTATTGGAATGGTCTATAGCCCCGGGGCAGCGAATACGAAGCGCCTCGGTCGGCAGGAGTATTCGCGACTCCAGCAAAACGGACGCCACCAAGCGGGAAAACCGGGAACCAGCCGGTCCAGGTCGCTTTGCGCCCCTCCGCGTCTCTGGTGGCTTTCGCGGACACGTGTTGTCGGCGCGGTGGCGAACAATGTAATTTGACGAAGGTCCGAAAATTTTTTAAGTGTGCCTGAGTGTTCATTAGTGTGGTAAAGCCTCAGTAGATTGTTTCCTTCCATCACGTGTTTGAAAGCCCGTTTACTCCACAACACACGGTCGCGTGCTTTCGATTTCTTGGATGGGGAGGAATCACGGGAAACGTTTTGATTTCTTGACTGTCTCGAATCACGTTCAAAGTGAAGACTACTTGGTAACTGATAAGTGACTTCTTTATAAGTATGTAGAACAGTGGACTGAGGACGACAGACGAGGTGTTTCACTGGAGAGAACACCAATGTTGCAGTCAAGTGAATAAGAAGGTTCGATAGCTGCTCTTCTTGAGTTTGGTTGTGTTCCATTAGCTTCAAGTTTGAGCCAACCACGCCGGTCAGTGCGTTGGCTATTCATCTTAAATGCTTTTCGCCGAAAAAGCCTCTGAACCACACTGAAGGAGTTGGGCTGATTTCGCAATTACTTGATTCAGGAAAACCTGCTCGCTGCATATATGATTAATGAGGGAAATTTTCTGCTTTTAAAAGGTGGGGGACGCGTCTCGCAAAGTTAGGAGCTGTCACGGCATTATGATCTATCGCGCCTCCAATATTTATATTATAACCCCGTCGAAGCCAGCAGCAATATAGATCTACATTGCTCAGGTTGACCGGCCACAAAAAAAATACTAATTTCCTCCGTTCAGGATTCGAAGTTAAGTTCAATGCAAAGAGGTTCTGCGTGAATCTCCGATGAGAACCCTGTTCAGTTTGTCCGCATTTGTATCCGTGCTACCGGCTATGAACCATTTGGCTAAGTTTAAGTAGTATCTCTCTGTCTGTCAAATATACTTTTATTCAGCAGTTCACCTAATAGCTAGTCAACTAATCTCATAGTTCAACCCGAAGAATATACTAATATCGCTTTAGTGGGACATTGTACGTAATATAATACATAACCCGCTCGTCAAAATGACTTCTCGATTGCTACTAAAACCTGAATTGAAATATGAGTATCAGCTGTTTAGTGGGGCGCCAGCAGGTTAACATGCTCCTTGGCTCAAGAAGCGCTTGCTTAATTTTCGTAATTTTCCTGCAGCCTGTGTTGTTGACCGAGCTGACGACTGGAAAACGCGGATACGCACAAAAGCTCGATTTCGCGGACAGATAAGTCGCATAGTCGAGGCATGCGAGTTAGCTGAAAATTACTCTCGGTGGAACAATTCTGTAGTCATCGCCGCTTTCCTTAGGTGATCAAAACTGATTAGGGTCTATTACCGTCTCTCCGGAGCCCATAGTTTCGGTTTTGAACGAAATCTCCGAAACGAAAGTTTGACATGAAAAGAATAAAAAGCAACGGGAAAACAAAACTATGCTCTTCAAGTTTACGTGCACCGGCTACACTTAACCGTCTCAGTTCAAATACCTATAAAATTGGGCATTAAACAAAAGAAAACTTGTTAAATTGAATACGCGACCCGTTCAGGCGGCCTTGCCGAGACGATGCGACCTGGACCCAACCGCCATGTTTGTTTGGTGGTGGCGCCCCCCTATAGGTCGCTGGAGTCGCGAATAACTACTTTACATGCTCCGCTTGCTAGTTACCCTTTGGTCGTCTATAGAGTTACTAGATGCGTATGCAGTTACACAACCGGGTAGGCCTCTAGTCAGCGCCGCTGGTGACCAAAAATGACAAGTTTGGGCCGATGTGTGACTTCCAGAAGCCTTTCAAACTTGAACAGCAGACAAAAAAAAATGTTCAGAACCCCGAAAGTAACCTCATTTGGCTAAAGCCTAAAGTTTAGTCAAAATACAAACGGCAGCGGGCAAAAAAAGTAAAAAGAAAAGTAATAAACCGATTACCAAATTACTGATAAACTAATTGGATTATTGATCATACATCATTACTCGTAAAAGGTATTTTACGAGGCTGTAAAACACACACGTGCACCCGCGTTGCGTACGCGTGCGCAACAACGGTAGTGTTGCGCACGCATCGGCACATGCGCGACGCACATTGGCTTATTCCTCTTACATTTTACTCACACGCACATCAAAATTTACTCATCTTTATGGTGCACCGTATGAGCACTGTTCTGCTACGCTGGTGCTCATAATCAAGGCCTTTCAACATTTAGTGAAAACAGAGCAATGCGAAAAAAACAAAAACCTGCGATCGGGTGTCCGTGCTGTGTCTCACACTGCACAAACGTACACGTAGGCGGTTGTAGACCGCTATGCGTATTCTATTATTCGACGTAGCCGCGAAGTTTACGAAAGAGTATGGACATTGCGACAGGGTACTTGGAAGAAGTTTCGGATACTTATGTGTTCTCGCGGAAAAAGACAGCGATTGAGAAACTTGTAAAATTAGCCCTTGCAGGATTGAACATGACATTAATAAATTGCGCTACCCATAAGAAAACAAAAAAAATAGCATTGGCGAAAACCGAGGGCGCCAGAGAGTCTAGACAGAGCGCTCAAAACAGTTCTGGAGATGTTTGTCTTGGCGTTGCGACAAGACTATAATCCCAAAATATACTGCATGTCTTCATATAGAGAGAAATCTTTTCTGCAATTCGACTAGACATATTTGATCACCCTTCAAAAGGCATTGCAAGGACAATGGAGTCCTGCGATAAACAATGAATTGAAAAGAAGGGGGGAAAACGTGACTTTATATCGTCGGCAAACCTTGGATAACGACCGGAACCCATAAAAATGCGCTTCGAAAAAAGAAAAAAAAAACGGACGTTTTAAAACGACAGCTTCTGCATCATTTTGCACTTTCGCTGTATCGCAAACATCAAAAAAAAAAAAGCGAAAAACTAATTATTTTTAAAATACTTCTGCGGTATCAACAAAAAATAAAATATTAGACAGCGTTATTTGTTTAACTACGGCCACCAAAGGAAACTGAACTATTATACCAAAAGTGAACATCTTGTTTCTGATTAAATTGCTCAATAGCGATGACCCTGAGCGCGAGTTTCTTCGGGGAACAAAACAAAATTGAGAGGAAATAAAACACGAATCATAGCTGGAATTTTCTGAAACTACACGCGTATAATGGATACACGATACACGTGTACCGTATTCGCACGAATATGTGACGCAAAATCCACCATTGGAAGCCTGCAACAGGACAGTGGCGCCACGGTGCGGTGCCTAGCAGAAGCATTTCGCATAGACCACGGCCGGACCGGAATGGACATCCTGCGTAGCAGTCAACCTGTAAAACCTGTCGAATTAATGTAAGCTTGCCTAAGCACAGCGCTATACAAAACGTTCGGGGCCACAATCGGCGCTATCGCTTCTTCCACAAGGCCTAGAATTTGAGGATCACGGATTCCCTCCATGCGGTGGCGAAAAGCTTCGCAATCACCTCAATCTCGTATACGTCTACTCCATCCGCTAGCGAGTCAACAGCAGCCTGATAATAAGAGGAACGATAAATACTTCTCACGTAAAGTTGATCAATTACTGGCACTGGTGAAGGTCGCCCGTTTTCGGACCGTCGAACCATAGCCTCCTCTATACTCACAAAGCCTGGCAGTTCGACGACGGAGCCATAGAGTGCCCGGTTGCAGATTTGGAGCACGAGGATCTGGTAGCACAGAGCATCAAAGAGCCATTTCTCGGGGAACCTGGACGTCAGCGCACAGCTTTTGCAGCGGCTAGGATTCGAAACACACTTGATTGCTTGGGAGAAGTGTGTTTCGGCGTCTCGCCGCAGCAACCGCCAGTCACGTGGCTCTCCTCTCATCCGTTGTCTGCCGCTCCACCTTTTCAATTTCGGCGGCCGCTTCTCGTGGCGATCCGTGAGGCTTTGTCAGTATATATAGGAGGCTATGGTCGAACAGACAAACGCTTCGCAAAGGTATCTACCAGCGCAAATAGACAAAAAAAAAATATGGCGGCATGTTTCCGTCGTTGCCGCCCTCAACTGCGGTACACACGAGTGAACCCGAGCTCCGAGCAACTCATCCGGGTCGAATGTCGGAAAACACATCAGAGCAACACAGGACGTGGATCGGTTTCGAATGTCAAGGTGCCAAAAAAAACCTTTACTCCGGAGCAAGATCGAGAAACACGGCCGCGGCAAAGACGCTGTGGGTGCATTCGAATGCGCCGAGAGGGTAAGGGAGGGGGAAAGGCGAGTGAGCGCGCGGACGTCAGAACGCCAAGCTCTGATTGGAACGATTAGTGGGTAGAACCTAAAGGCTGGTTCAGACATCTGCAACGAGCGCGTTAGCTAACGACCGCGTCCGTTGGGACCGGAGCGACCGCGGAACGACCGCTCGGCGTCGCCCGTGTACACACTCATGCAACCACTGCAACAAGCGCAGCGGGTCGTCAGCACGGCGGCCGCTCCTCCGCCGCCATCAGCTGTTTCTGCGGTGCCTCTAAAAAGAAGGGAACGCACTGTCACTCATTGGCATAACAGAAAATGAACTGACAGTTTTCGATAACTTCAAGCTTTATTAATTCTTTTTTTTTTTTTTTCTGGGATAGGCTCGCAGGGCTGAGTTGGGGAAAACAAGTAAAAGAAAAATATGTAATACGCCTTCTTGGACGATCACGACTTTAGCACACGACTTTACATATAGTACAAAACTCGCCACACGCCTGTACTCCGATTACAAAAGGCGATGTAACAAAACGTAGAAATATGATTTCGTGATCACATCGACGTTGCGAGCATTCAGGAATGCTAAGAGTAATCACGTTTCTTGGGTGAGGAAAACGCGTGAAAATTGGCATCCTTCATGCACGCCTTTAAATGCGGTACGCACCAGTAACACCTCGAACTTGGACACACGCAGGAAGTGTGCATAGTAGAGAAATCCGGGGGATGTTCGAAGACACAAATGCTAAGAAAGCACCACTATATGGGGGTATTCACTGGCCGCCATATTTGAGGTCACTATTTAGAGCGCATGCCCAGAACGAGCTCGCATTAATAGGCTGCCAAGACCGGCAATCTTGATGGTGCGGGGTGCACGTTGCAAAATAACTGTGGAAGCTCGCCTTCAGCACGTGCTCAGCATTAGCGCACACAGATATGGCCGCCAGTGAATACACCATATATAGTCGAGGTAAACAAACACGTTGGCACGAGGGTTTCCGCTGTATTGAGGGTGCTGCCACGACATCGCCGCACGAGTAGATGGATCTTCCCTTCTAGCACGTGCTGGGTTGTCATCGCGACACACGACGAGTATTCACAGTGAAAGATATCGCGCGGAACGACGATCTTCCGCCACGCGGACCACGTCGACGATCACCACCGACGCCATGTTTTTCGGCAGATAGAAGGAACCGCGATCGGCATCATGCAACACGCGCGGCCGAGCTCCCCTCGACCCGTGATTGGTCTGTCGGTGCGGTCGCTTCGTTCGTTCCCGAACGTAGCGAAAAAAAGTTCAGCCCGGCTCAACTCCTCGCGTTGCGAACGAACTCGAACGAAACGGCCGTTTGGCGCTTCGTTGCCATGGCGACTCGTCGTTCCAACCGGTTGCATTCGTTCGTAAGCGTAGTGGTCGCTCTGAACGCGAGTGTATGAATGGGCCTTCAAGCTACGCTGCCTTTGTCTCCACCGCTACCGTCGAACGCCTCCGAATGCAAGAGCCAAACGACGGACGCGTGCGTTCCGCGTTCTAACGCGTTCGACCAGTGCAGTGGAGACAAAGGCTTTCGGTGTACCTAGGGTGCCTCAATGTCCTTCTGTTTAGGGTGATGCCACCCTTTGTAGTACCCGATGCCGACAGCACGCGCTCACGGGTAAAATACAAAGAAATCGACGAAATCAAAATGTCGCCATAGCACAGTCAGCGCCACAAACGCGTGCAGGGACACGCGCTTTCACGCGCTTCTGAACAAAAAAGAAAAATAAAAGTGTGGAACAAAATGGCCAGATGTCTCCACCCTAAGCAAAGCGCACATGAAGGCACCCTAGGTGTACCCACTAATCCTTCCAACCAGAGCTCGGCGTTATGACGACCCTTCTCGTTTCCTCCTCTCCCTCCCTCTCCCGGCGCATAGCTTGGAGCGAGCAGCGTTTCACTCCGCGGCGTAGCGTGGACGCTGTCAAGGTGGCGCTGCCAACCAGCTGCCTATTAGCCCCGTGCGCGACCGAAAGCGTCGCTGTGGTCGGCCTTCCACGATTGGCCGAACGCTGACTATGACGTCGGAAAGGGGATTTATCATCGACGGAAATAAGAGGAGAGAAAGAACTTTAATTTTGACGGTGTTGGCAGTGTACCTTTGAGAGCGCAATGATTTCAAGCTTCCACCATGCTAATAACAAACACCATCGAACTTGTTGTTTGCAAGGTAATGACGTCACAAGGGGGAACCACAGGAGGGCGCCACCAAAACATCTCGCCGCTAATAGGCGCGCCGGCGTCGCACGTTCCCATTTGTCACCGACACCTTAAGAATGGCAGGGCGCGTCGACTGCCGGGCACCTCATTATTGCTCCTCAGCCAATCACATTGCTGCATCAGCCGATATGGGTGCCGAAGGACCAATCGCGAAGCAAATGGCGTGAGCGTCGTAGGCCACACACGTCTTGAGCGGTCCATGACCATAAGTGGCGGTCACGTAAGGGGGATCAATGGCCGACCATACCTCGGCATTCTCACTCATGAGTGCGATCACTCACGCTTACCGTCAGATTTGAGGTGATCGTGAGTGAGGCCGCGAGTCTCGAAAAATTGTGAGTGTGAGTGTGATCGTGAGTTCTGAGAGCTCATGAGTGTGAGTGTGAGTCCTGAGAACAGATGAGTGTGAGTCTGATCGTGAGTGTGATCGTGAGCTCTGAGAACTCAAGGGGTGAGTGTGATCGTGAGTTCTGAAAACTCATGAGTGTCATCGTGACTTTTGGGAACTCATGTGTGTCAGTGTGAGTCCTGAGAACTCATGAGCGTGAGTGTGATCGTGAGTTCTGAGAACTCTTGAGTGTGAGTTTGAATCCTGAGAACTCATGAGTTTGAGTGTGAGTTCTGAAAACTGATGGGCGTGTGTGTGAGCGTGAGTTCTGAGGACTCATCTGTTAGTGTGAGCTTGAGCTCTGAGGAAAGGGCTCATGAGCGTGAGTTTTGACGTCTCTTACGTGTGGACGTGAGTTTTGAGACTCATGAGCATGAGCCTGAATCAAGACGTGAGTCTTAAGCCCGGTTCACACAGTTGCGTTTGACTGCGTTTGACTGCGTTGCGGCAGCGAGACACCAGGACATCCCTGCTGCTTATATCGCGTGCCAAGAAGATTCCTTGAATTGGATTCCACGCTTCATACGAAGGCACAGATGTGCCGGTGACTCGCTTTCGGTTCTCGCCGCAACGCAGTCAAACGCGCTCAAACGCAAGTGTCTGAACCGGCCTTTAGGGTGGATATGAGTCCGGTGATTGCATTGGTCTGCGTGATAACGTGAGTCTGAGGACAATGGCCATGATGAGTAGCGGTGAGCGCTGGTATTATCTTGGCTGGGTTGGTCGCGTGAGCACCCAGGCCATCTTAGTGGGCGTGGGGACTCTCGCTTCGCAACTACTACGCGAGGTTCAGGGTTGGTTTGGGTGTCGCTCGCCTGCTCCTCCGCCATGTCGTGGCACTGGATCCTGTGAAGGGCAGAGGAGGGGGTGGGGGGTGGGTGGAGGGGCTTTTTCTTGCAGACTCCTCCTTGTTAGCGCCCTCTGCAGTGTGTCTACCAGCTGTGGAGGGCAGAGGGGGTTTGGGGGGGGAGGGGTGTTCTCTTTCGTCTTGCCTCGGCGTTCGCCCATCGCTTCACGGCAGACGGCGAAACGCCAACGGACTGATGGCGCTTCGAGGCGGCGCGGTAACGTCGGAGTTGGAAAAAATTGCGGTGGCTTAGCTCGGCTATGCCAGGATATACGTAGCGTGAGCTTATGCGCACAACATGAGAGGCGCTATCAAGCGGCTCCGGTGCTGCAGCGTCAGACTTGGCTACTGCGCAACGGAGGCGCACAGCTGGGCGCGCGGCGGCGCCCGTGCGTCTGCCGCGGCTATGACGTCACTCCTCCGGAATGCGCAGACCGGCGAGGCGCGCGCGGCGGCGGTGGAGCGCGCGGCGGCGGCGGCTCCGGCGCGCCAGTTTTGCGCCGTGTGACGTGACCGCTCCTCGCGCTTGCGCAGCACGGCTCTTTGAAAGCCACGCGAAACTGCTCAACCTCGGCCAGTGTAGCTCACGCTACAAAAGGCTCCAAACCGCCCTCCAAAAAAAAAAAAAAATGGTTGATGCACATGTTTACTATGCTGCATGAACTTACGTAGAACTACGTGTGGGTGGCACAAGAATAGGAAGGGGTTATATATGTAGTAAGCGTTTATTTCTGTACAAATGTGCGAGGTATGCACAGCGAGGCGATGCTCTAATCACTGCGACCTTGTGTGTGTAACCTGTCGAAAGGCGCGTTTGTGTTTTACCGCCATCCCCGTCAGCAGGCAAAAGTTCAACACACCCACTTTCGTCAGCTTGCATTTACAGTTTCTTTCGCAATTGATCAAGGTTAAGGAACTTCGGTAGAAATGTGAGGAGCATATACATAAAACTAGTAAATTTCTTTCAAATTGGATAAGCGGTTAAGAAGTTCACTGTTTTGGGGCAGTTTCTCGACTCACGCGAAGACAAACCAACGGTTTGCGAGAAACAAAAGAAAACATGAAAGACGTTTGCAAATCTCTATAATGAGAAATTAGAGTGCAGCTGTTGAGGAGGAGGGGAGGGTACGGAGGGGAGGGTATGCGCCTCCTCACATCCTCCTCCTCCTCTCCCCTCTTCCGCCTACGTACCCTCCCATCCTTCTCCTCCGTGCCCTCCTTTCCCCCTCCTTCATACCCTCCCCTCCTCCCACAGTTTCTTCGCTAAATTTAGCTGGAAAAATGACGTGGCATGACTTTGTGTCACGTCACCTATGAAAAATTCAGTTTTTACGCTAGGTTTAGCGGGAAAATTGACGTCACGTGGCCTCAACACCAATACAATTTCCCGCTAAATTTCGCGGGGTAACTGAATTCCTGGTGTGTATAGGTCTGTGTGACGTCCTATAATGCAAGACCGCACATTCAGTTTCCCCGCTAAATTTAGTGGTAAAACTGTCGTCACATGACCTGAACACAAATTCAGTTTTTCCGCTAAAGTTAGCGGGGAAACTGTGACGTCCCATAATGCAACGCGCGCGGTTACGCCGACGCCGCTCAACGCGGAAACGAGCACCTAAGAGCTGCGCTCTAAAATACAAAGAAAGCAACCTGTAAGCGTGATGACATGTGACTGTGAGTGTTAGGATCTGTGAGTATGACGAGCGTGAGGACCTGTGTGAGTGTGAGGACCGTGAAGAGCTGCGAGTGTGAGGGCCGTGAGGACCTGTGAGTGTGAGGACCGTGATGACCTGTGAGTGTGAGGACCGTGAGGAGCTGTGTGTGTGAGTGCCGTGAGGACCGTGATGACCCTTGAAAGTTATGAGCATGATGACCCGTGAGTGTGAGGACCGTGAGGACCTGTTAGTGTGAGGACCGGTCTGTGAGCGTGAGGACCGTGAGGACCTGTGTGTGTGATTGTGATGAGCGTGACAACCTGTAAGTCTGATGACCTGCGAGTCTGATGATTCGTGATGACCTGTGAGCGTGATGACCGTGATGATGTGTGAGCATGACGACCGTGATGATGACGGCGAGTGAGTTTTGGTTTTGTGTTGAACAGTGAGGGAAGGTCCGGGTGATGACCCTGCTTTAATATATCGTGATCGTGAGCGGGCGTGAGTTCTGATTGAGGAAAAAAGGCTGATCGTGAGTTTGAGTGAGAACAGCTTAAAATACCGAAAAAAAAATTTTTTTTCCGGTATTTTAAGCTGTTCTCAAAAAAAAAAAATACCGAAAAAAAATACCGACCTATGGAGTGGGCTAGCGCGAACCAGCTCGGAGCATCTGGAGGGAAAAGCTCGCGCTGGAGAATCCAGGGATCCTGGGCTCAATCTCTGCCCGTTTCGATCTGGATGAGCATCGTACCGGCGTACGGTCGTGTAACATTACTTGCGTGGCGCACGCACGTTAAAGACCACAGGCTGGCGGTCGTACTGCACTGGCCAATTAGCTCATCTGTACAGCTGAGAGACGAGTCGCTCGTTGAAGGCAGACTAACTCCAGGCTGTATAAAACTATAAACATACGCAATACGCACACCTATTTACATTTAGCAGCCACGCAGAAAGGCGCCCGTTGTGCTGCTCTTGCTGTCTCTCCTTTGGAGGCTGCTGTGCTCACGCGGGAGCGGACGGGGGAACCTTTATTTTTCATCGCCTTTATTATATTGCCCCTTTTCACAGCCCCTCTCTCCTCCGGGAACGAACAAAATCACGTTGAAGGTACCGTGTTCACCTACTCGGACTGCAAAATGATTAACATCTACACGTTAAAGCCTTTGGGACTTGCGGAGGTCCTGCGGCAGCGCATGTTTCTGCTTAAAATAAAAAAAAAAAAATATAAAAACGGTAAACCTATAGGGATGGAGCACGACGAAATATTTGCTAATTACTCTCGTCCGACACACGCGCTCACTCAATGACACACCCACTCACACACACGCACGCACGCGCATGCATTCAAACACAACACGCACGCACGCACACACGTACACTTACACACGCGCACACACACACAGACGCACACACGGAACACGCGCTCAGAAAAAGAAAAACATGTTAGAGGGTCCTTCTGCGTCGTTCCTGTCACTCTAATCCACCCCTTCTTCCCTTTCCCTTTTTAATTACCCTGTCTCTCTCTCTCTCTCTCTTTCACAAACTTCCCAATTCACTTTAGGCCGTGGCGCCCACAGAAACGCACGCGCGGAAGCACCAGACTTCCGTGCAGAATTTTCGTTTTATTTTGCTTCTCTTTGTTTTTGTTTGTTTTTTTCTCTTTAAAGTAGTCCGCCCCCCCCCCCCCCCCCCCCCCCCCCCGGCCGGCGCTCATTTACTCGATCAACATTATTAATTGCCCGAGTCAATGGTGTCGTCGTGAATGATTCATACGAGCTTAATTTACTCGGTTGAACCCGACGCGCGCACTTGCGCATCTCAACGCGAGCGCGGAAGTATTATAGGTACGCGCGATTGCACGCGTCGGGGCAGTCGAGATTTTAGTAGGGGCTGCTTGGTCACCGAACTTCCGCAGAAAATGCTGGAAATCGGTTCGAACTCTCCCGCTTGAGTATAACCGACTGCGTTATGACCAAGGATGTCGGCGAATTTTTGTCGGAAACCGGGATTCGACTGGTTTGCCATACCTTCCAACTTTTTGGCAAAATTAAAAGTTTGATTTTAGAACGGTCTTTGTATCTTCGTACCTTCGACAATGCTTCGGCGTTTCGCGTGATTCGAGCGTGCACGCCCAACCAAAGCACGGTAGAAGGCTACGAGCGCGTGCTGTAGTCCTTACAATATATTCGAATTTTTGAAGAAAGAAACGATGCGTTTGTTGTTTGAAGCGTGCACGCCGCGATAAAATAACCTAAAGCTAATCTAAGCTGCGCCCCTTGTATATCTTGATTCAAAGCATGAAGTGGAAAATTAGTAACATTCCGCGAGGCGCCGGACTACTTTTTTTTCTACGGTTCTAGTTGAGGTGAAAACAAACCGCTCCAGTGAATCGCTTCCTGACTCCTGAGCGCCGCCATTTTTGCCTATATACGGGGCTGTGGAGCGCGTTCGCCCAGTAGCTCTCTTCTGCGTCGACGGCCCAGTGACTCGGCACTTTTTGTCTGGATGATAACTTACACGCCCAGTTTTGGAAACGTTCCTCGCAATCTTCGAAAACGTCGCGAGTTGCCGTTCCAGTTCCCTCGATGCGAGATGGAACGACGGCGTTCCTCCGCTTCTCTTAAAAAGAACGCGTTCCATGGAACTTCGTTCCTTGGAACGCCGTTCCATATACAACACTGCTTACAAGCGATGGAAATGTGTATGCGGAGGGCAAGTCGTCTGCTTCTTGCGCGGGAGTTGCGGTGACGTCAGAGCTACGCCGAGCTCTGATTGGCTTTGATTGAAAGGATCGTGGGTAGACCTCAGTACTAGATGCCTTCAGGTCTACCCACTATTTTTTTTTTTCGATCAGCCAATAAGAGCGTGGCGTTCTGACTTCATCGCGACCCCTGTGCAGAAGCAGACGAACTTGAGCTCCGCATAGACACCTCGAAAGAAAGAGGGTGAAAGAAGGAACGAAGAGAAATGGAAAGCGTAAGAAGGAAATGTGAAAGGCAGCGAAGAAGCGCAGACAGAAAGACAAGTTATGCAGTAACACGACTCGAGGTATCCAGAGGTGCCCCCCCCCATGGGCCAAAATTTGCATTTTGGTCCTGGTATAGTTCCCTGCCGACAAGAACGAATATGCTACTGTTCGTAAATACGGATGTGTATATTTTTGGCGTTGTTGTTTTCGGTCTTCGTGTATCTCGTTTTTATTCTTTGTGACTAGGTTCGCTCGCCGCGTTTCATCGCGAGTGGCGTTTTGGGGCGGGGGACCCCACACCGTCAGAAAGGTCAAGATATTCGTTTTTTGGGGGGATCCAAAATGCTGAGCTCCAGTCCGTGCACGTTGAAAGGTAGTGTGTTCTGACTTCCGCGCGCGGTTTGATTGGGAGACAGACGATCGTGACAGTGTCCCCCATGAACGTTTCAAAGATATACGGGATAATCAGCCGTGTGAGACTCGGTCAGATTTCAGTCCCTTGGAAAAATGATCAATGAGTTTTCAATTGAGTTTTTAATGTATTCTATTAGAATACGTTAGAAACACAATTGAAACTTATTGTTCATTTTTGTAAGGGGTAACTTTGGCGTACCGAACTCGTTTGTTCGTTCGTTCGTTTGTCTGTTTGTTTGTTTTGTTTCTTGATAATGTCCACCGACAGCCGCGTGTCTTTTCGGTGGTGAAACAAAACGGAGACCAAAAAGCACTTCAAAACATTATAACATTATGTGTGTTGAAGCAAAATCTTTCAAAAATTAAAAAAAAATATCTATATATATGGCGGTTTTGAAAAACATTTTTCGGGAACACACTGCAAGCGACGGCGGACATCAGTGATAAAAAAAAAAAAAAAAACTAATCAGCTAAATATTGATTAAAATTTACTAATTAGCTCCTAGATCAGTGAAAATAAACGTAAGGTTTTATTTAGAAACTTGCTAAGCATCATCTAAAACTCCTAAATCAAATCATTTTAAAAAGGGATAGGCGACGTAAAACATTATACGTCATTCAAAAAAAAGAAAAAAAGTAAGTTTTAATTTCGACGTTTTCATAGGTTTCAGTTCCCTATTGGAGCCTATCTTTGAGTCAGCCATAGAGTTATAATGTACGCTAGAAGTTCAACTGGCGCTAGTGTCTATGCGACTTCCGGGGGGCAAATTGAAGCAGACAGCAACCAGTGTATACTTTTGCGGTGCTCCTGTGCATTCCTATGGGAAAACGCGCGTGCATTTTGTCTCTTGGCCGGAAGATAACACGGAATTCTTTGGTTATTTGGGTCGTACCGAATAGTATGTACCTTTATTAACATTTTAAAGGCGCAATTGCTTTAGTTAGAGAATTTTTCTTCATCAGAGACCGATGTTTAACTCCGCTATATTTCAGGCCCAAACCTCTGCTCCATAACACGTATGTAAAACCAAGCGAGGATTCTAAGCAAAATGACAATCGAAAGGTATATAGAGTGTGTTCAAGGCTCGACAGCATTCCGGTGGCACTTATATATTGCTAATATGCCCGTCCTGTCACTATATGAAAATGACCTCATCTTGCATCTTTACGGGCGGTTCAATACATTCAAAACGTAAATAATAAAGTACGTGGGCTATGAAAGGTATCTCTTTATATTATGTTCTCTACCGGGCAGCCTTTATCGGGCACTTGTTTTCCAAGATATCTAGCTTGCGGGTGAAGGTTTGAACGAAGAAGAAGTATACATTCGCACAGAGCAGGAAGAATGAAGCGGTATAGTTATATACTTACTGAAAATCGGACTATATTACGTGGCCTTCAATTTATTTTGATCGTCTATATGCAGAGAGAGCTACTTCTTCAGTGTTACTGCGTAGTTCTTGCCGTCTCTCTTGGTTTTCCATATGTCCTTCGTTCGTTTGGCACGTATATTCCCCCACGCTGAAAAGCGCCGACGTCGTGTTCGCGCTAACAGTGTCCGCCAGTGCACATAAATATATGTACAGAGCCGTTTAAGCACCGTTCTTAATGCGATTAATTTTAAAGGTAAACATCGTAATTGACCAATTATTTCGTCCGCCGGACTGAGAAATGGTCCAATCTTCCTAGTACGTACGAATTATTCGGGATATTTGTTCTTATAATCGAGCTGAAGGAGAAAATGCCCTCACTTTTTCCCCTAGAAATGCATTACCGGAAGTCAATTTCCGACTGGTTGCTGTCTGCTTCCATTTGCCGCAGCACACTAGCGCCAGTGGGACCTCTAGCGTACATTATAATAACTCTATGGAGTCAGCGGCCCTGCCCCCAAGCCAAGCGTCCGAGGTGCGAGGAGCGTTGGCGCAAAGATACCTTCCGAGAGCCCAAAACCTAGAAACCCGTCCAAATTTAACGAAATCGCTTTTCATTTCTTTATTTTTTTATTTCCCTCGGAACGTTGTAAAATGTTGCATAGGTGCCATGACATATTCCTAAAATGAGTTGATTTAGTGGTTTTTGACGATTCTCATGAAGATTTATAATTGGGACCATCGTATTTTATTATCACCAATTAAAAAGTTATTTAGTGAATTGTAGTTACTTTTCAAACTACTTAATAGTATCTTTTTTTTTTTTTTGCAATCTGTGACGTACGCCGTGGTTTGCAGTTTGTTCCCAGAAAGCAGGGGTCTCAAACTCATTTGAGTGTGGAGGCCAGATAGCCCATTCCCAAAATGTCGAGGATTAACATAAGGCGGGGGGGGGGGGGGGGGGGCATAATATATATATATTGTAACAAAAAAACACCGCGATGGTGTTCCACGTTGCAAAGAAGCATATTATTTCATCGACACCCAGAGATTTCCTAAAGAAGGGATTTCCTGCTTGCTTTTTGTAATATAGCCGTTTTGCCAGTGCCGTCTTTAGCTTCGATTTGTTAATACCACTTCTTTCGGTTTGTACCTAGTGGGATTACAAGATTCGAAATACCACCATCCAGTCAACGCGCTGGAATTTTTCGATACAACTAGAAACCAACCATACGATCGTTGCTATGTCGCTCTATTAACTCGGGAAGTACCCGAGTTCAATGTGTCGCGCAATAAGTTATTTTCGTATTGTAGTTTTTACTTCACTGTCAAATTTTATAGCAAAACTGAAAAAAAAAAAAAAAAAAAAAAACTTTTGTTTTAACGGTATATGTAAGGCGAAACAATCCTCGATCTGAAAGAAAACAGATTAGTGCTAAGTATGTTGAAACGTCATAAGAGCACAGCTACGATTCCAGTGGAAACGAATGGACGACAAGAGGCCATTATTTATGGCGCACGCAGCGCTCGAGGCATATAGGAATGGGAGCTAGCAGCCACGGGACACTGGCAGGCGGCCGCGGTTTGGGGACCCCTGCGTAAAGAGCGGCTTTCTTTACAAACCACCCTATTTTGAGGAATATGGAACTCCTCGCTGAAACACAAGGATATATATTTCGGAAACAAGCGGATGAATGAACCGCGTACTTGACCGAATGGAACGAAAATTACGAGTGCGTGTTTGAGGCCGCCGCATTCGAAAGAGACGCCTTGCCGTTCTCTTGCTTTGAGGTCTACCCCCTATCCTTCAATCGGAGCCAATCAGAGCTCGGTGTTTTGACGTCACCACAACTCCTGCAAAAGAAGCAGACAAACTTGCGCTCCACATACCCTTTGTAACGGGCGATAGCTTGCGCCACCTAGCCTAAGACTAAAAAGACGAGCACAGTGGAGACAAAGGCAGCCATCTTTTGGTCTACCCACTTATTATTCGAACTAGAGCTCGGCGTATACTGACGTCACCGCGCACTCTCGTTTCCTCCTTTCCCTCAAATTCTTGGCGAATGCGGAGAGCAAGCTTCGTCTGCTTCTTGCACAGGGGTTGTATATTTTTGTTTCGTACAAGCGCAGAACGCGTATACATACGAGTGCGCGGTTTTGCTAGCGGAGGAGGCTTGCAGAGGATTGCTGAGGACGGCATGGAGCCCTCCCCGCGATCGAGCTCAGTCGGCGGAGCGACCAAAGCAGACCACCGGCGGCTCGGCGCATCTCCCCGCAGCCGGCTTAATCACTTTCCCACAAAGCGTTCTATTGTCTTAGCGAGACGCAGCTGGCCCGAATCCTTCTTCCTGATCATGCCGACGCGAGACAAAGTAACCGAACGGCAGAACAACTCGATAGACCGCTCGCAGATGGCGCCATAAGCAACTTTTTTTTTTTTTTTATCTTCGCGCAGGAAGTTTTTTTTTTTTTTCTGTAGGAGTCGCTTTAGCACTAGCCGAACAAGCAACGAACATTGTTCGCGAATACTGAAAGTACACCTTGTTAGCAAATATGCGATCACTCATTCGATATATGAATCCTCCAGAGAGAACTTAATGTGCGCAGCGAAATTCACGAAGTTTAAAAGTCTCTTAATTGGTTGCTTGGATGATTTACTGTTGGTAATTTTAATCTGGTGACCGGGCCACCCTAACGGAACTCTGCCGTCATCAGACCTCTGGTTATCCAGACTTTTGCCGCTCAGCTGGTAAAAAAACTATCGCCGTATGCACACATTTGTTCCCTTCCTCAAGGGCGTAAATTAGCTTGTGCCAAGAATGGCACGCGCTTTTATATTAAGGCGAACACCGTATAAAGGGTATGCATTCCTTCCAGGCGCCCATTAAATGTGTACTTGCGGCATCTTAGAGATATTTCCTGACTGCCGGGGGTGTAGCGTGCACTTCGTGCTTTCCCATACAGGCCAGAACGGGCGTTATGCCTGGCGCGTAAGTAATGGCGAACACATTTGGCATGCCTCGCAAAATTCGAATGCCAAGTGTGCATGCTTGAAATTGGGCACGCGAACGCAAGTTCGTCAAAAGTTTTAGGTTGATTTTGTTTTTTTCGAGCTCAATTTTGAGGTAGTGGAATATTAAAAATAAAATAAAATCTGAGGACGTTTATTTTCTTTGTCTTATACCAGCCTGTTTGCCGTCTGCACACTGGTTTATGAGCTCGCTCCCGGGTAACTTGCTGAACGGAAAACGCTAAAAACCAATAGCAGAGGCTGGCCACGAGCAAGATAATCGTGATAAAGAATATTGTCAACAAAATACTTTTTTTTAAGTTTAATATTTTTGTTTAAAAAATTCCATGAAAGCTACACTCATGTTTCTGTAGGTGGATTGAACGGGCAGGGGGACATAATATAAATGGAAAATCGTAAAAAAAAAAAGAAAATTACCTAATATGTGTTAATCTACTTTTTAATTAGTGAGATGTAGGCATATGGTTCTTATTAAGAACTTATTGAGCGTCCTAGAAAACCACTAAATCAGTAATTTTTAGAAATACTTTAAGCAGGTGGGAAGCTCAGTAGTGCGCTGAAGTTAGCACTCGTGCTACAGGCACGAGGCTGATGAGAGGTTCTGCATCTTATGATAAGAGACGGTGGCCTTGGTCCCGCTGCACGATTGGTAACTTTATCACTCCACAGTACTTCCCACCTGCTCCAAGTCTTCCTAATAGGATTTAGTGGTCTTCGGTGACGCTCAGCAAGTTTCTAATGAGAACCATACGCTTATTTTCAAGAATTACACTCTAAGAAATGCCCGCGCGTCCACTTATTCGCAAAACACTCGAAGAGCCCATCTCTGCGATCTAAGCACCTCAGCGAATGATGAGGCGGAACATCTGTTGAGACCTCAAAATTAAGTTTGTGCTGTGGCATTACACGATGCGAGCATGAATGATGAGGCGAATGTTCCGCCTCATCATTCGCTCAGCTGATTTCGTAGACAGCAGAGATTGGCTCTTTGAGTGTTTTGCGGGTAAGTAGACGCGCAGGCATTTATTTAAAGCGTTATTTAACGCATTTTAGTTAATTAGCCGACGGATCGTTACGATTAGACACCAGGTACTATGTCCCCCTGGCCGTACCACTCGCCTGCACAAACCGCATTAGTGTAGCTTTCATGCTTTTTTTTTTAAACCAGTCTGTTAAGCTTTAAAAGATTTTTAAAAAGAAACATCCCATTTATGAACAATGACCACCTGGGAGCAAGCTCACAAATCAGTGTGCAGCCGACGAACATCTAGTATGGGGCACATGAAATGCACGGCCGCTGTTTTTGCTCTCTTTTCAATATTTCACTACCAAGGAATTGAGCTCTAAAAAAACAGTCACAAAACTTAATGCGAAACTACGTTCGCGCGGCTAATTTCAGGTACGTACGTTTGGAATTCAAATTTTGCAAGGCGCGACAAATGTATTAGTGCTTATGGCCGCATCATGAATACGCACTCATTCACCGGCTATCGCCTCAGCAATTAATAAGGTCACAATAATCTTGCCTTCTCCTCGTGCATATTTTTTTTTTCTTTTACATAACGCAATCTATTTCTAAATTAAAGGAATGTATCTTTCTCTAATTGACGTGGGCATTACGCGGAATATTTATTCGAAGTAGCCGTTAAAACGACCCCCATTGAAAGTTGTTTGAAGTCGGTATATCGATCGTCACTCCACCGCAATGCATCGTAGCACCCTCACTCACACGTTTTCTTTTCTTTCTTGTTTAGGCTTTTCATTAACGCTTAAAGAGTGTTCCGTTCAACGTCGCCATACTACGTTGCTTTACAATTCTAAAGTGTGTATAACGTTACTCGAGTAAGGGTGCTGGAGGGACGAGATGTATACTTTCCTGAAAAACCTTTTAGCGCGAGGCTCATTTGAGCGATTTCAAAACATGCATCGCTTTTAGGGTCGACGGTTCGAAATAGAGGTACGTGTTTCGAAATCGCAACTAACTTAAAATATGTCTCGCGACGTCAATATGGCTATAAATATTTCTTTATATATTTGGGGGGGGGGAGCACAGCCGATGTTTCGTAGGGGATCCCGGGTGTGCTTCGTGAAACGATCGTGTCCCGCTCGATTTAGCCAGAAACGGTTTCTGCTAAATTTAGCGGGGAATCACAGACAGCGAAACTGTAACCTCTGACATCCCGTCAAGCGGCGTCCTATGGCTTCACAATTTCTCCGCTAGATTTACCGGGGAAATCTCCTAGCTAAGCTTAGCGGAAAGCGTTGTCCCGCTAAATGTTGCAAAAAAATATATGACGCCCTGCGACGTCACGTTACGTGACGTCACTTGACACTGACATCCTGTGAAGCCTTAAACCGCTAAAGCCAGCGGGGAAATTGTGACTTCACGTGAAAATGGGATCTTAGAAGGACAAGGAGATAAGTCAAATACTTTGGGTTTTCTAGGCTAGGTGGCGCAAGCTAGCGCCCGTTGTGAAGGGTACAGCCATTATTAGCATCCATCCATCTATCCATTGCCAAATTTTGAACGATTGTGTGTAGTCTTTGTCGCAGCAGACGCTGCGGAACCCCAGCTTTCGCCTCGGCTCCATTGCGGCACACTGCAACGAACCGGGAATTTCTGCCTTGAGGTGACAGTAAACATACACGACTGCAAGTAGGACATTCGGCCGCCGCCATTCCTTAGCTTCTGCGAGCCAGCGCGTGCATTTGCAAGTTAGCCAAAGTTACCCCCCCTCCCCGGGCATGTTGCACGTGTTAACACGCGTAGGGCACATATGTTGGCTCTGTTTTGTTTACCCTCTTTTCCCCTTCCAAGGCACCCATGCACCCCCAACCAGGCCAGCACCCGGACCAGCGGCCCGGTTCCCCCGAACAAATACGCGTCTTCCCCCAGATGGAGGCGGTTATCTCAGAGCCGTTGGTTATCTAGCTGTCTCTCCTAACGGCCCGTCGGGATATCAGCAGTCTCAAAAAGCCTCCATTGTGAGAATGCGTTCCTGCGCCCCGACGCATATCTGTTCGCCCCTCTTTCCTCGCGCTGCTCGAGCCTTCAGACCTCCTTCAACCACCCACCGACTGCAGTGTGCCTAGATTTCAAAGTGTTTGTCCAAGTGCTCGGTCGGGTCGCGTGGTGTATGATACAGCGTTTGCAATGCGAGCTGCAAGGAGCTGGCGAGAGCTTTGATCGTCCGCGTCTCCGACAGTTTTCTTACTTGCCACGCAAGAACGAAACGCGTGCGCACTTGCGACCAGTCTTGCCTTGGAGGGTTTCAGTTGCTCCCTCTCTCTTTAAATCTAGGCTCTAACCGACGGACCCGACGCGCGTCACTGATCCTGAGTGAAACTGCGTCTTAGCGAAACCGCGCGCCGCGGCCACATTGGCGTCGCGGAGGCCTGCGGCGCGCCGGTCGTCGCTGCCGGTTGCCGACCGAAACCAGTTTTCGGCTTCAGCGGCGTGACGTTCAGCGCCGCAGAGTCAACCGCTCCTTGCACGGTTCAGAGCTCGGCGCCGCTCGCCGCAGAAGAGAGGAGCCAATGGGAGGTGGCGTAGATAGTAACGTTGCGATGCCATGGCAACGCTCAAGCCGGTCCCCCGCGCGTCTTTCACGTTCCGAAGGACGTGTTTCGTGTCGTCTGCTATCCCTACTTCGCCCCAACGGAGCGGTTCCTTGAAGCTGTGCGACTGTTTCCCTTTTTATATGACAAGACGCAGCCAGACTACCAAGATAATGACGCTAAGAACAACCGCTGGGAACTTATAGGAGAGGAATTCGGAATTACAAGTGAGTTTCTCCGTGGCACTTGTTGCATGTCGTCTGTGTTGTGACGGATGTCGTGTTGATTTGGTGACACTTTCGAAAGTAGCCTTCATCTCTGGCGCGCCGCCGGTGCAGCAAAGCACGGACCTTTCCTTCGGTGTCTTGGTAGAACCAACTCGGCTGGACCCAAAACCTGCGCCTCCTTCCCTTTAGAGCGCGGCAACGTCGCAAGATCAATGAGCAGGTTAAGATAATCACATTCACGCTGATCACCAGGTCATCGGACACCTACCATGTAGGTAGCGAGTGCGGTTTCGATGCTGATATATGCGAAAGATGAGAGCCGAAACAGAAGAATCTACCGAAGAGCAGACGACGAAAGAGCGGAAAATCCGACAGGAGGCGCGCACGCGATCGCGAGAGCCAGTGCTGTCACGTGACGGCCGCAAAACGGACGCCAATGTGGACTCCTCGCGTTGGGACGCTGGACGGCGGTGCCGTTCACCAGTCCGTTGCAATACGATGGACCATAGCGGACGCTATACGAGTCATCCCAACCAATCTAACGCTGTGAACTTATTTATTTATTGATTTACACGTATACCCGCAGCGTCATTAGCCATTATGCAGTGTGAAAAAAAAATAAAAAACTTTAGAAAATTTAATCGTTTTTACTTTGGTGAAGAAGGAAGACCAGCGAAGCTGAACTATGGCGGGAATAAAGTCATGACCGTCCGCAAGTCGGCAAGCCAGAGTGGAAAGGCTCGAAGGGTTGCCGCGATCTATGAGCGACGGCGGCAAGCAGACAACCGGCAAACACAACAAACGCTCTGGACAGCTACCGCCATCTATGAGCGATGGTGACAACCAGAGTGTTCTGTCGACATTTCTGTGCGGACGGACACGATCCTGGGAAACCTAGCCCTTAACAGCTCCGCTGTAGAAAAAAAAAAGAAAGGGCAGATAACGAGAGAGCGAGAGAGAAAAAAAATACATGCTTCGCTGTGTAATGTATTCTTGTAATATACCGTAAAAACAGGCGTCATCAGCAACAGTACAAGCCGAACAAAAGCCGATGAGGATAATATTTAATAGGTGGCTATGCGGAGAGCAAGTTCATCTGCTTTTTTTGCAGGGGCTGTGGTGATGTTAGAACGCCGAGCTCTGATTGGTTCTGAATGAAGGATAGTGGTTAAGACTTTGAGGCAGCTTGCTTCGAGGTGTACCCACTATCCTTCAATCAGAGCCAATCAGAGCTCGGCGTCGTTCTGACATCACCACAACTCCTGCAAAAGAAGCAGACGACTTGCTCTCCGCGTAGGGTCTTGCGCGTGACTATCCCCCTTCCGAAAGTCACGTGGCAATCGCGCGGCTTTGGATTGGCTTCGACGACTCGTCGAAGACAATCCAACGCCAATCGAACATTATCAACCCTGTACGGTTCATAGTATAGACCTTTCCAAACACGCGCTTGTGGCCGGTGCCATTTTGAGCGTTCGTGCGTATGGCGCGTGCTTTGCTCGCTTTCCGAAGCGACGAACACGCACGTGCTGGGCTGTGAAGATCGCACGCTGGACTGTGATTTTGTAAACATTGGAAAGGTACATAAAGCGAAACGTGCACGAGTCGTCCGCAATCTTCTCGATGAATAGGGGCTAGTTTCAACGAATGGGCATCGGGCATTCGCGGGCGCCGCAACCCAAGACTGCGTCGGTGATTTGGCTCGGCTATGGCTATACAGCCAGAGCCAAGGCTGCATCGGCGATGTGGCTTGGCTACGGCTATGCGGTCATGCGGACAATCACTTTTGTCGTCCTTCCTGATTGTTACGGTCGCGTACTCGGGATGGGGAATAAAGGAAAAAGGGGGGGGGGGGGGGGGGGGGGTCTTATCGCGATGTATGCTTTAAGTCTTAATGTGCGGAGAATGGAGACGTAATGTCGGAATGGGTGTATTCGGATGGACATGGACGGCGACAGTGGACCGATGAGATTGAGTTTTCTAGATCGGCTCGATGTAGTCGAAACATCGCGGTGCGTTGCGTTTGTACACGATCATTTATGTGTGTTTGGGAGTGCGATTAGTGACCACTAAATGAGTTCTATACGCTTCAAAGCAATGACACTTGAGCCGTTTCGGTGATTAAAATAATGGTTGCCAGTTATTTAAAGCTTTATCTGAAGCAGGAGGAAACGCTTTTTCGTTCTCTAGAAATGTTAATAGCCGTCCCTAACAGATGGAGCTTCTCGACGCCGTAGCTAGAGCTCAGAAATCGCCGTTTTCGAATCGTGACTATCGCAAAGCGAAGAAAGGACGCGCCATATATGTGCACGAACACTGAAGATGGCGCCTGCCAAAAGTTCTTTCTTTTTTTAATTGTGCATACCGTATTAGCGGCGAGATGTTTTCGTTTCGCCCTCGCATGGTTCTCTCTCGTGACGTCATTACCATTCGAACAAGTTCGATGGTGTTTGTAATTAGCAAGGTAGAGAGGCTTGAAGTCATTGCTCTCAGAAACCAACATTGCCAACACCGTCAAAATTTAAGTTCTTACATTACTCTTATTTACGTCGTTAAGAAAACCTTTGCTGACGTCATAGTCAGCATTCCGCCAATCGTGGAAGGCCGACCACAGTGACGCTTGCGGTCGCGCACGTCACCATCAAGCGAAATCAAGCGAAATGAGAAGTCACGTGGTCGTGACGTAGTATTTCATCGGATGCAATCACTCCGAGCCTCCACAGTACGTGTTTAAGCCCACCGTGGAGCTTGTTATTCGCAAGCGATGATACTTGCCTTCACGGCACTCTCTGGAGACGAACGCGAATCCAAACGTTCGTCGAGGGTGTAATAAATCGGGGGTAGACTAGGGGCCGGTACTCCGCTTGAACCCCGCGCCGGCCTCGTCAAAACGGAAGAACGGTCGAGATCCAGAGCGTCTCTCCTTTTAAAGCCGTTTATTTACATCAGTGGTCTCAAACTCATTTGAGCGTGGGGGCCAGATAGCCGACACTGGGAAGGCCGAGGGCCAACGTTAGACGAGGGAGGGGGGAAGTGTTTGAAAAAAGAGCGACCTCGTGCTCAATGGTTTTTGTAAATTCACTTTATCCACTGCCATTTTTACATTTGATTGCTTTTTATGAATATTTTGGGCCCTGACCTGATGTGATAATAATTAAAATGACACCGCGTCACCAACGTGCTCGCATTTTTAATAGAACAAGAGAGCAAGTACACTGCCGTTCCCGTTGCTCGATTCACTCAGGAATTAACCAAGCTCAACATGACTCTAAAAAAACAATGAGTTAATTTGGCAGTTCTTGCTTTCCCGACTATTTTTATTACAACACCCATACTTGTCTCTTATCCCTTTGTTGAATACTTTAAAACTGTCCATGCAAATCATAAAATTTTGCGTTTTTGTGACCATTGGTATTGAGCTGACACCCAGGATTTTTTTTCTTAGCTTTCAGGAATGTAGTTTCCTGATTACAGAACGTCCACTACAGTGGACAGCATGCACTGGGGGTTCAAATGCGTTTCGTCCCATGACCATAACTTTGGCTTTTCCTTTTGAACTCGATGTCTTTTTCTCGTAGACGGAGTTTGGGTTGCCGTGTCGTGATCCTCATCATCACTTACATCACTTTGGCAGGTATTTTACGATATATCAACACACCTGACTTGATCATCCTCTATGGCATAATCGGTGTCATCTACCTCGCTCTCTAAAAGGTCCTCATCACTTCCTGACGGCAGACCGTCTTTAATTAGGACATTGATTCCTGATCCAGATAGTGGAATATCCAATAAAACATCAATGTCTACTTCCCTCAAAGGCGATTTGGTAGCAGGCCGTTGGCCACTAAACCAAAAATAACAAAATATAGTTTCTTTTTTCTTCGAATGTGTAGGACTATGGTGCTTTATTCATTACTACAGAAAATAGGACCATTCCAGTATACCCGTACGAAAATGTCAGATATGTCCCTGATATATTTTAAATACGCCCAGATATGATAATATAAGTAGTCAGATCGGGAAATATACCGCTATATATGGGAGCAGATACGCCCAGATATCGCCATATAAGTGGGCAAATACTGCTAGATGCGGCCGTATAAGTGCGTAAATACGGATATATCTCGCCAGATACGCGTGCAAATACTGCCCCTGATAATGATATATGGGCCCGTTTCGGTCGTGCAAGCAATAAGTCATATGTACTCGCCAAGACACTAGTTTATTGATCTATATTGCATGAGTCTCATATAGTTGGTAAATTATTGTTGAAATCGTTAAACTTAAGTTATTCCAGGTATTTGGACCAATTAACCAATTGCGCATTTTGAAGATTGAAAGACAAATGAAATTTGGTTGTATGTTTGACGTGTGACATTATGACGAAGTGCTTATAAGATCAGAAAGCGAGTTAATCAAATAATGGATTTGAGATCGCAGCACTTAGGCGCCCGTATCCGAGTCAAGCTGTTTCGGCGTCGCCATCGAGTAACCGCCCCGCTAAATTTAGCGAGAAATTGAATTGCTTATGTCACTTGACGAACATTTTCCTGCTAAATCTAGCAGTGAAACTAATTTTGTTCGTGTTTCCCCGCTAAATTGAGTGGGGAAACATGAACCGTTAGCTTACTGAAGATTTAAGACGCTACTTCGTCGTCCCGAATCCTTTTTCCTTCGAACGCCTGCGAAGCCGTTGCGCGCGCCCTACGCAGCATCTTTCAAAAACCGTTGGCGCAGCAACGTAACCATCCGCTTGCGAGCGTCTGCGATTCATCGTGTGTTGAAAGTCGGAAGATGAGCTGTCCGTGGTGTATTTTATGTGCAACTCTTTCGTAAAAAAATTTGAAATTTAAAAACGCGAATCTAACAGTGTACACATAATTTTAAATTTATTGGTAAAAAATATATATACATATTTATTTATTTATTTATTTGTGGACATCGTGCGCAAAAAAAAAATGGTCGCGCTTATTTCTTCATTTTATATTATGATGTGGGTTATACGGCGTAAAACATTGTATCTTCAAACTCGCATCGTTTCTGGTCACTTTCGAGATAGACAGCTTCTTTGGAAGTTCAAAAGTTGGTCTTCATAGAGCTGTATGATCACTCGGTATTGACAGCTGGGTAGACGCTATGCATGTTTCAGGCCAATCGTGTCTCCGGTTAGGGTCACGTGACTACAGTCTAGAAGCTGGTGATGAAGCAGAACACGGCACCTGCCTGGAGCCCAAGGCCACACATAGCATTCACTGCACTATCAACCTTGGGTACAAGTGACAACCCGCAGGTTGATGCCCCATAAGATAACGCTTTTGTTTGTGGACTTCCGTTTTGGCCTTTCTTTCTCTCCTTTTCTCTCTCTCTCCCTAAGCTGAAAGCGTGGTGACGAGGATGACACATTAGCCGTTGGCAATCTCGGAAAAAAAAAGAAAAAAAAAAGAATGCGTTGGCCCGGATCTAAAATTCTAGTTTGGTGTTTTTCCCCTCGTGGCTGCTGCGGATTTCTGCTTCTGCAAGCGGTTTCTTCAAAGAAGCCCAAGAAGTTTTGTGATGCGTTTTATGTCGGTTCTAGAAATGACAGCCTGTGCTACATCGTGTTGAATCGTCACGGACACCTTCCTTCTCGTTTTTGTGTTTGAGTGGTGATTCCGCCGTGGCCGTGTCGACATCTATCTCGGATTACCTTTCAAGTCTCGTCTCGTCATCGTAAGTGCGCTGCAACCTACTTCGCGACAATAGATCGTTTTCCTAAATTTACTCTTCCAGATTACCTCTAGAATTAGGCCGTGTCTATCTCCTGGCAGCCGGGAGAATAATTGTGCAGAATGTTTCGGCATTGGTGCGATTGCGCTACGAGCAGAAAGTTACGATATCCCGCCGACAAAGTTTTGACGTGTCGCCAAAAAGAACAACAACAACAAAAAATCTTAATTGCGCGTTCTAAAATTTGAGGAGCGGCTTTACGAGTCGCTTGTAGAAAGATTGTTACGATTTTGCGAAGTACTGGTAAACAACGCTAGGTTACCGTCATCATCTAAACCCTGAGATTAGGATAAATCAAATAACGTACAACTCTCATTGGCTCAGGGTTTATATTATGATGTTTCCTAACCGGCTTGCCTACATACTTTCGCTCCTTGCAAAGGTTACCGTCTCGCAGGCGGCACAAACCGATCCCCTGACGGCGGCGTCATAGAGTAATATAGTGGAACGTAAAGAGTGGCCACTCGGACCCTATCGCGGCCCAGGAAGTAGGTTTCACGGCAGCCGCCAGCTGGCGCCAAGGTGCCTAATTATTTATACATTTGTTATATTTTCACCGTTCATAAGTTGTTCTATCTTAATTTAGCAGCTTTTAAAATTATTAGTAGCTTCGAAGGTTAGAGAAAAATATTCCAATGATTGCGACTTCCGCTTGGGCAAAACGCCGCCATAACAGCAGCCTGGGTGTTGGGCTCGGCGGCTCGGGCGGTCTGCCCGCTGTTCCTGTCGTCACATGGATTTCTCGGTGTTCCCTTCGTGGAAAAGGTGAGTCATTTCAAAACACTATTACGCAACCACATGAGGAGTGTGTAACGGGTCTGTTGGGTGTCAGCGTCTTTCGGCTCGTCGCTTTTCTCTGTTCCATCAGGTTTCATAGCGTGAAATGCAGCAGGGCAGAAGCGTCTGACGCTGCAAACACGTGCGCGTTGTCTTCAGCGACGCCGATTCCAGCTTCCACTTCTCAAACGCGCGTGCATTACATGCTCATTTAAAGCGTCGAGCTCTCTCTCGTAGTTGTTCCTTTCCTGACACTTACGGTGAAATGGAGCACACCGTTTCTGCGGGGGCCGAGAGTCCGTGACGCCAACGAAAGGTCCTGAGACGCTTCGCTCAATGTGATGTGGTTTCATTCTACTCGCACGGGTTTTTCGTTCTTCGCGTGTGCTTTTGTCCTTATTAATGTTGAAAGTACATGCCGCAGCACCGTGCTTTTGATTTGATCTGGTCGAGAAGAGCCAGCTTAGAGAAATGAAATCACAGGTGAGCAAGGCATCCGATCATCTGCGTAATTAGGTGCACACTGCGCGCTGGAGTATGCTGGAGTACCACAGGGAACCATACTATCATGAGGCGCCGAAGCATTGGTTTCACGTCGTCCGAGCTGGCCTATACTAACATGCAATTCATCTTTTTATTTAAGGGCGCTGTTCGTGCAACGTGGTTACCTCCTGATTTATACAGTACGAACTTGACCTTGTGTTTTGTATATTAGTACAGTTTATTGTGTCATGACCAGCTTCCTTTTCGCAGGCATATCAAAATCTCACGGCGCCAATTCTGTCAATTTTCTTCTGCAGCGCACGCCGTCGAAATGCCCAGCTACGGTAGCTAGTGCTGCGTAGCGTGGTGTGGTAACAACGGAAGAACGTGCAAGAAACCGGGGACAAAGTTTTTCCGGGTTCCACGGGACAGCAGGTAGCCAAGGTTTCCATCTGTCTTTGTTCTAAAAACTTACTGGATGACTGTTCAGCTGCCAGAGCGAAAGAACGAAAAGTTTGTTTCTTCAAAACTAGTTTGAAAGCTGTAGTAAGGGAAAAACTTGGGCGGGTTCTTTTGCATAGTAATGATTAAAAAGAGTGCACACGAGACGAAGGACCAGAACTCTGGAGTACTCGCAGTACCAAGTTTTGCTCAAACTACACTAAGGCGGTTAAGTAACACAGTCACTTATCAGCCGTAGAATTGTTATGTATTTCATTTTTCTTAAAACTGTGCTTCGTAATCTCGCACATAGCCTGTACATATGGGAAACTAATGTATAGGACACTACTGTGTGTTTGCCTTCACATCAGCACAGACGTAACACTTCACTAAATATATCATGAACAAAAATAGTTGTCATTGAAAATTTCTGTTCTTTTTGTGACATCCTAAAACTTCGAAGGAACAAATAAAATTATATATTTGTGATGAAGGGACAGAGGCATTCCTGTTAAACAGCGATGGCCTATGTAATAACCGCCTCTAGCACTTTAATATCCAAGTCATCTTCAGGCATTTATATACCTGTACTACATGTCACAGGTCTAAGGCGTGGGTCGAGTACGCCAAGAGACATGACCTCATGGACAAACAGGCGGCACGCCTATATGCGAGCTACTACGTGTGCAGCGACCCCTTCACTGTACACGACTTTATGAACCCTGGACGAACGAGGCTCACAAAAACAGCAGTGCCCAACGTTCGTCCACAGGAACACCGGCAGTCTGTGATATGTCGTGGTAATGCTTTAATCACTTCCCGATGTATGCAAAATATATAAGTAGAAAAACTTGGCTAACATGTAACTCTACTTTTACTGCTTCGTTAGCTCTGACATTACTCTTATTTCTACCTAGCGTCAGTGGTATGGTCACGTTTAGGCGATTGTCATGTTTGCGAATCTGCATCACAATATTGTGTGTTCACTTAGTCTGAGTATCATTGGTTTAGAGCTTCCCTAGCTCCGAACCTCCCATAATCTCGAAATGTTTTGTTTCAATGTCCAGAACGTGTTGACTGCTGTATTACACCCCAAACACTGCTGCTGTCGTGTCCAACATTTTGTTAATTGCAGGTGGCTTCATCTTGTTTCTAACAGCCAAATTTTTGCAGACCTCCTGGAGGCCAGCACCTCGTACGGCACGCCTTCGGACAGCCAGCCGGTCACCCTGTCCAGGGCAGCTCATGGTGAGGAAGCGACTCTGTTTGAAGCAACAACTTGTTTCTGATAACCAAATTCTTGCAGATCTCGTGGAGGCCAGCACCTCGCACGGCACGCCTTCGGACAGCCAGCCGGTCACCCTCTCCAGGGCAGCTCATGGTGAGGAAGCGACTCTGTTTGAAGCAACAACATGTTTCTGATAACCAACTTCTTGCAGATCTCGTGCAGGCCAGTGCCTCGTACTGCACACCTTCAGACCTCAGCCCAGTGACACCATTCTCCTCTGCCAGCTCTGAATCAGTCGAGGCGTTTAGCATTAATTTTGCATTTTATTACTTGTGTGTTACAGGTGCGAAGAAAGTTTTATTTGGGCAGTGCAAACACGAGTGTCAAGCATTTTTGTATTACTTTTTTAAGGCTGGCTCGCAGGCCACCGGGCTATATTAGTGAATGTCTAGTTTCAAAATCATTTGTCTGTATTTTTATGTATGGCCATCTTGAATGGGAGAGTTGTCATTTTTCTATTATGCATAGTCCTGTTCATTGGTCACGCAACTTGTGTGTCATTGGGCCTGTCCTGGTCTTTTTCACGATTGCTGCTTTAGTTTGATGTGCAGCTTCTACATAGGCAAGAAGAATCATATTGTTTGGACAAGAGCCGCGGGCTAGTCATGTTTTGAATTGCAATTTTTGTGTTGTGGGGAGAATCTGCAGGTATGGAATATACAAGGATTTGTTTTTGCAAGATTGTTCCTTATGATAGATGCGACGGAATTGGTGGATAACAGATTGTTAATAATGATTTGTTATGCTAAAAGTCTTTTTCTGCCCTAATATTTGATACTAGAAGTTTTTGTGCGCTAACAAGGCAGGCATTTTACACGGCGAGGTACTTAGGAGAATTTGTTTGTGTGGGCACACAAAAAAATTTGTATTGACTCTGAAGACTATACCACTACCCTCTGTGTGGACTATTAGCGGCGAGAAGTTTTGGTGGCGCCCTCCTGTGGTTCCCCTTTGTGACGTCATTACCTTGGAAACAACAAGTTCGATGGTGTTTGTTATTAGCATGGTGGAAGCTTGAAATCATTGCGCTCTCAAAGGAACACTGCCAACACCGTCAAAATTAAAGTTCTTTCATTCCTCTTATTTCCGTCGATGAAAATCCCCTTTCCGACGTCATAGTCAGTGTTCGGCCAATCGTGGAAGGCCGACCACAGCGACGCTTTCGGTCGCGCACGGGGCTAATAGTCCGGGAAATACGGTACTTAACAGAATGGTGCACACTGCACGCCGAGCATTTCCAGGTATAGTTTGTAATGACCAGGTTGCAGGCCACCAGTCGACCAGTCTTTACTAGCGACTGCAGAACCACTTGATGTGTTTTTTTTTTCTAGTGTGTTCGTGTTGAATGTTACTTTATTGGTAAGGATATTCGTATTGGGTCACCCGGCTTTGGTGTCAGTTGGGAACTTCTAGATGTTTCCTCCCTCAAACCTATACAAAAAGGCTGATGAGATTTTTCTGAAAAATATTCTTTGTAGCACGGCCTGAAACAATTAAGTGCAAAAATAATTTTCACGGTCTTTTGTTTGCTTTTCTGTAAAGTAACTATTTTTTTATGGTTATCTTCGTGGCCAAAATAAAATTTTTAATATTTGTTAATTGCTGCCTTCCGTTGGTTGTCCTTTTTTTCCTGTTCCGTGACATAGTTTTATATTTCATATTGGGATTGTACATGGTTACCTCGTTACCTGTCTGTCCTGAAATTGTAAATAAATTTAAGCCTGCTTTTGAGTTGTTGAATACACAGCTCGAACGCCCAAGTAAATTCTAAATTAACAACCGTAACCAAATTTAAAATTGTACTTAAACTTAAGGAAGAAAACGAGAAGGACGGACAACCATAGTTCGAAGTTCGTGGATGTCCGTCCTTTTCGTTTTCTTCCTCAAGTTTGTCTCTTACCAACCCGCTCGTTCTGTCCTTAAAAGTGTAGTTAGTCACGACGGCCTAGGTGGCGCAAGCTACCGCACAATACAGTTGGAAGCACTAATATTAGTTATCCATATATTTGACTAATAGTATTCTGTGACTCTATCCATGTTGCAAAACGAAACCGAAAGCATCGAAACAGGAAGTTGAGAAAAATTTCACGGCGGCCGCTAGGAGCGCTGGTAGTCGAGTGGGCCGCTGGGGTCTATGGGAGTGGCCACTCTTTACGTTCTACTATATTACTCTATGGCGGCGTCTCGGCTAGCTTGCACACGGGGCCGCCGCCGCTCGATCGCCGGGTTCGCGGCGCGACAATCGCTCGAAGCGGGGAAACGGCGTTATGTAACGAAAGGCAAGGGGCATCTACACCACTAATGGGCAAAAGCCGATACAAAAACGTGCGCGAACGTAAACAACGGTAGAAAAGTGCAGTTGCTCGCCGCTATGAGATGCGTGCCGCAAACTCGGTAATCCGCGGACGTATCCCTCTCCTGCCGCTCGTACTTTCTCTAACTTGACGGACATTCTGTCTCGCGGTTCATGCCGACGAAACGTTCGGACGATCGTCGGAATATCGGGTCATTGCTACAGCCGAGCGCGGCACAATTTACCATTGCTCTCGCTGTGCAGGGTCGAAGAGTCAACCACCAGCATGGTGGATACCGGTGTTCGACGTCATGATGTGATGTACGTGCAATGCCTGAATACCGGGTGTTTTTTTTTTAATTTTTTTATTGCAGATTTGTTTTAAAAGAAGCCGTGAGAACTACACTTATGCGGTTTGTGCGAGTGAGTTATACGCCCAGGGGGACATTGTATAGTTTGCTAATCTTTGCAATAAGTCGACTTATTAATTAAAATTCACTAATTTACTTTTAATTCGTGGAAACAGACATATGGTTTCAATTAGAAACTTGCTGAGCGTCGTCCAAAACCCATAAATCAGTAATTTTTAGAAAGACTTTGAGCGCGTGCGAAGCGCAGTTGTGCGCTGAATTTACCACTCGTGGACCGCTGTGGCTAGATAAGAGACGGAAAAATTGCGCGGGCGCCTGACCAAAACCGCTAGCCTTACCTGCTCCACGAGTGGTAACTTTCTCACGCGCTGAAAGTCTTTTTGAAAATGACTGATTTAGGGATTTTGGACGACGTTCAGCAAGTTTCTAATTGGAACCATATGTCTATTTTCACTAATTTCAAAATTAAGTAGTGAATTTGAAATCATTAGCCGACTTATTGCAAAGATTAACCACCCAGATAATGTCCCGCTGGGCACTCACTCGCACACACCGCATGAGTGTAGCTTTCATGGCTTTTTTTTTTAAACAAAGCTACAAGAATAAAAAAAAACACCCTGAATATCAGGGTTGCCTTACCTGATTGGGACATATCTGCCCTGATATGGATATATAAAAAATTGGGCAGATCTGGCTTGATAAGGCGTATATAAACTGATTTACTTGATTTGGCCAGATCTGCCCAATTTTTTATATAACCATATCTATTTTTTTTATATAAGTCCAGATATGCCATTTTCGTAAGGGTATTTACAGAGCCGCGACCAAAAAGAATTTGTGCGTAGCCCATAGCTCCGCAATGCTCCTGTTCATGGTGTCCACCAGAGTGGACAAGCCAAAAATAGATCACTTACTGAACAATGAAGACTTATTGAACACTCATATTTATACAGATTACATCTCAAGACTTCCTCGAAGGCATGAAAGTGTTTAACAGAGGGGTAATAAGTTTTTTCTGTAGTTTACGACTCTTTTGCAAGGATGCACGTGCCTTATCTGGAATTTGTGGAAGCTGCCATCTTAGATGCTGAATATGTCAACACCAGTGGAACGGTGGCGCCATCTAAGAGTGGCAATCGAAAACCCATATGTCCACTGAAGTGGACAGAATGCGTAGGTGTATTATGTGGCCTGGGACTTTATTACTGGTTCCCCCTCGTGACGTCCTTACCTTGCGAACAATTTCGATGGTGTTTGTAATTAGCAAGGTAGAGAGGCTTGAAGTCATTGCTCTCAGAAACCAACATTGCCAACACCGTCAAAATTTAAGTTCTTACATTACTCTTACTTACGTCGTTAAGAAAACCTTTGCTGACGTCATATTCAGCATTCCGCCAATCGTGGAAGGCCGACCACAGCGACGCTTGCGGTCGCGCCCGTCACCATCTTCCTCCACTGAAAAGCGAAATGAGAAGTCACGTGGTCGTGACGTAGTATTTCATCGGATGCAATCACTCCGAGCCTCCACAGCACGTGTTTAAGCCCACCGTGGAGCTTGTTATTCGCAAGCGATGATACTTGCCTTCACGGCACTCTCTGGACACGAACGCGAATCCAAACGTTCGTCGAGGGTGTAATAAATCGGGGATAGACTAGGGGCCGGTACTCCGCTAGAACCCCGCGCCGGCCTCGTCAAAACGGAAGAACGGTCGAGATCCAGAGCGTCTCTATTTACATGGTAGCGTGAAAATCAGAGAGTACATTGAGAGTGCGGTGAACGGGCCTCTATATATCGAATACTGGGATTAGGGGACCGCACTGACATTGATCAGACGGCTCGGCGTTCGCTTCCCGTGAATGTGACGTCATGGAAGTTTCCTTCAGAGTCGAGTCGGAATCCTGAAGCCGGTGTATGGAGATCATCGAGACGGCAGTATCTCGCTGCTCTGGTGCCGGTGCCCCCATGAACCGAGAGTGACTTCACATATAGACGCGTACACAACACACGGCACTTCGAGGTCAGAGATCGGGTGTTGTTTCCTTTTCGAGGAAAGCAAGGGCCTCGGAATGCAGCCACGGGCACGTGCGTCGTCCACTTAGCCGACCAAGGCTAAGGTGCCTCAGGCACACGGAGCCGACCAAGGTTACGGTCCCGCGGGGAGCAAAAAAGCAGACGCGTCGGAATGCTGCCACGGGCATCGTACGCCGCGCCGACCAAGGTTAAGGTCCCGCTAGCAGACGGAGACGTAGACATGATTCATCACCGGCACGGTTCCTTCTTGAGGCTCGTTTCACTTTGAAGCCATAAGGCCGATTTCAACACCTGGCATAACAGGAGGCAGTTCACAACAGCTGATTGATTGCTCACGAGACCATACGTCCGAGTGACGTACTGCCCGTGTCCAATGCTTGAGCTGGGTCGAATGACGTGCTTTGGGTATACCGCGGATGTACCACAGTGAAAAGGCTGAGAGCTTTCGAAGGAAATGAGGTGCGAAATAGTCCGCTATATTTTCAAATTTCTGTCGCCCTCGGAGGCAGGCTAAGTTGAAGCTCTATAAACATACCCACACCCCAATTATTTTTTTTCTCACCCTCTTTCTTTTGGCCCATAATGCGATTGGTGAAATCCCAAGCTAAAATTACTTATCTTAGCCCAAAATTAATTTCCTGGCATTTCAATTTTTAAATAGTTTAGGTTACTGCGCTTTGCTCAATGCCGGGATTCCTGCCGCGTACATAGTTTGGTGTGAAACATGGGAAGTTGGAACCCAGTATACGCCACGCAATCGTGGCGCTCTGCTTCATCCGGTAATTTTTTTAATGTTTTTTTTTTTTTACACGGTGCAGTTAGGGGTGAGGTTTCGCAGCGGATACGTTTCATGTAGGGCTGGGCACGTGACGTGACAGTTTCACGCGAGATCACAGTGTGACGTCACAGTGTCAGTGACGTGACGTCATATGACCACGTCACATAATCCCACGTTTAACGGGAAGATTTTCCCGCTAAATTTATCTGGATTCGCGAAGAAGCCCATGTGCTGCCACAGAGAGTGCGGCATCTCGGCCGTCTAAGCAGTTTTTTTTTTTTTTTTTGCAAAACACAGAAGAAAACCGGGATCCCTTTTTTGCTTTTCTTTTTCAGGTGATTCACGACAGCCCCGACGTCGTTCAGACTCCGCAGAGCCGCGACGTCGAGGCAGAGATGGAGAGGCGAGCGTCTGACGGCGCAAAGCCGGCGCGCTCTCCGCGAGGTCGACCTTGTCGGCGTTCCGTGCAAAGCAGCCGACGCAGGCAGGAGGGCGCCTCTGGCTGCTGCTACTGCTGCTGCTGCTGCTACTGCGAAGCCCACGCACCGGTGTGCTCAGGCGCCCCGCGGGCGCCCCTCCCTCTAGTGACTCGCGCCCGGCTCCCGACGCGAACGCCGCAGTATTTGCGGAGAGACAGACGCCTGCTCGAGATCTTCGCGTTGCGGCGCGGCGCCGCTGCCTCCCCCATTTACGAAACAACTCGTCAGCTCCTCGCCATGTCCCGTAAATTAACTGCGGCGAACGGCAGACGCGCCGAACATCGCACATACAATCATCACGCACGAGCCGCGGTGGCGTCGTGTCACGCCATCACGTGACGTCATACCATCCCGCGCTGCGACGTCAAGATGTCACGGTGTTATTACGTGACGTCATGGCGTTACGCGTGACGCGAAGATACCGCGTGTGGCGTCACATAGTGGTGTCGCGTCACGGTGTCACGTGACGTTACAGTGTCGCGTGACGTCATTGTGCCGCGTCGCGCGACACCGGAACGTTTTAGCTGACCGTGCGCACCCGGGGGTTCCCGTCTGGGATTCGCTGCGAAGCCTGCCAAACGACGCGCACTCGAACAGTTCGTCCGTCGCACAAAAGACACGGTCTGCAGGTCTGCAGACACGATGACAAAGTTATCTGCAAACAGGCCTCAAGCTTGCGTTCGAGCCGCGATGGCACTGCTAATGCATCATACAAAAGACAGTCTGCAGACATTGTTTGTGTGATCAATCAATGAGACCGCCATGAAAGGAGGAAACGCGCTTCGGACACTGTCTGCACGCTGTCTTTTGTATGATGCATTAGCAGTGTCGTCACAACCTAAAAGATGGAAGGTGGATCAAGCGCCATTGAAGGGACTGGTGACTGTTTGTTTGTTATACAACGCATCATACACGGGTCGTTGTTTTTCTTTTTTCCTTCTTCTTTGGGAGGTTTAATTGCCAGTTCGATTAATAGAAATGTAATTCCACGAAACAAACTCATGTTATAACCGCCTTTTTTTTTTCTTTTTTTAGGCAGGGATGCATGTGCTATATTAGTGGAAGGTAGACCAACTTAGATGTTTATCGGGTTCGAATGAAATGCGACAAGCAGAGCGCGTTGCCGTCGACACACGTGGCGCCTCTTGGAGGCCTCTGGAAACTGAGGGGAACAAAAAAGAGGGTTGAAGAGTAAGGAGCAGCGAGGTTGGGAGTCCCACTCCGACGTGTTTGACCCTCGCCCAGTACAACCCAAGTTTTGACGCTGCGCCGGTGGTGCGCTGGAAGTTCCGTGCCAGCCACTTTCGCAAGTCGACACGAGCCAAGCGATGAAGCTCGCCGCTCACACCAGGAGCATGCAGGCTGCTTGCGCGCGCGCGCCTTGCGCGCGCGTCTGTGGAGCATGACCGCAGCGTCACACTCTCTACGAACATGCGCTTTTTTTTCAATTTTTTTTTTTTTTCATTAAGCATTTTTCAATACGCACAGTAGGAGCCCCGCGCTCTCGGTCCTTCACGAGGACATCTGCGTGGTTCTGATAACTGACGTCAATCAAGCTCCACAGGTCTTTCGCGCGCGAATGAGCTCCTTTAACTTGTATTGCACGCTTCTGACACACGGGGTGATCATTTAATGGGCGCGCTGAACGAGATCCTGGCTGCCTGCAAAACGTGGCTTGTCAATAGGGACATTTAGCAAACCGTTACCATGTTCCGGGTACCGCACTGCTGGAGCATTTGAAGCATTCTTTTAAGCGTCTGCCCGGGTTATACCCTACTGTTAATTGTGTTAAGTATATCCTTAAAAGTAAATTGAGAGTTTTCAGGGATGGATTTATATCATACTCGAAACGAACTGTTTCTTTAGAGGGACACACTCAAATTTAAAAGCATGCTTCAATGGCTTCGGCAGTGCGGTACGCGGAACACGGTAACGGTTTGCTAAAAGTTCCCAATGACAAAGTTCCTGCATTTCGTTAAAATGTTTGGTGAACACAGGAGCTGGTCGACCTGCATTTTGACAATTCTAGCACCACACACACTAGACACAAGAACTAGAGGAGACGCAGGGAGAGCGCTGGAAGCCGATGTATCAAAGCCTGCTGAGTAATTGATTTCCCTTACGCGTCAGTTGCCGTCCTTGGTCCCCTCTTGTTCTTCTGTCTCTACACCAACTCATGTTTACAAACAAACCGGAGCGCCCCTAGCGGACACCGACGGCGCCGCGCATGCGCGATGGGGGTGTGGGCAAGAAGCTCGCAGTCGCCCATAAACAAACCATTGAAATGCGATGTTATCGGCGTCTGTGTGAGTCCCCCTGCCCTTTTTCGCGTTGGAATTATTAATACTACGTCGTCCTGGCAATGTCTGACTACTTGAGCGGCGTCAGCGAAATTACCGGGGCTCGTTATACCGCAAAACATCGCGTGAATAACGTGACATGCGGCGATTCATTCCGCGTGTACGCCGCAGAATGTACGCTAAAGCCTGATTCGCATGATGAGATTTCGCTCGCAATTTTCAGTCGCGACGTTGCTGGGGCCGCAAAAGCGTGAACCGTAGCTGAGATGGTCGACGTCGGTACTGAAAGCCGCAACCAGAATCGGACCAAGTGAATCGGGCATAACAAGTTGGTGGGTGATGGCCACTGGTAACAATGATCAACGTATCCTTGTATGTATTGTTTACATCGAGCCTGCTTCCCACCCTTCAAACATAAGTCTTTTGAGGCCTGCACTTACTTCTTATCGCAAGTACCGGGCGAACATTTGGCCTACGGGCCGGTGTCGTCTAAAAGAGCAGACGACAAGCAGAAACGTTTGACAGAGCAGACGACAGTTCGAACGATCAGGCGGCCGTTTGAACTTGAACTTGAAGACGCACTGAACGTGGTCCGCTGCTGGTGCTGGTCCGTACAACTTGACGGTTCCCCGGCGTTCATGTTGGAACAAAACAAATAAATGTGTTGACCACAAATATCCGTGAATTCAACAAAAAGTGCTTAGGCATTCGTGGTGCGACGGCGTCTGGTTTTCCCTTTTCACGACACATACCGCCGAATTCAGAAACCTCACTCAAACTACACTCACACTTAAGGGCCCCTCCACTTCCTCGAGGAAGGCGCGAGGGCCGGCGCTGGCCAATCGCGACGGCGGGTCCGTCCTCGCGATTGGCCAGCGCCGGCCCTCGCGCCTTCCTCGAGGAAGTGGAGCGGCCCTTAAGTGTGAGTGTAGTTTGAGTGAGGTTTCTGAATTCGGCGGATAGCCACGTTCTTGGACGAACCGAACACATGAAAACTGACCTTCAAACCTTTCTCGACTCTTTTGGTACAGTCCCAGTCGCGGCTTTTGACGAGAAGGCAGGTTTTTGTCTGGTTCCTTTCTAAACAACGCAGGAATACACGTCTCAAATGGGGCCTTCCGCCCACAGCCCCAGACCGGAAGTGCGACCGACGCGCCACCACCGCGCCGTGACGTAACAGAGATGAGTTCGTGTATAGTTGGTGACAGGTCAAGAAGGAAGTGGAAGCCCCTCCCACCTCTTTCCACTTTGGCAGAGCAAATGGTGGAGAGGAGGTCACCTCCTCTCCAGCGTCCGCTCTGCCAAAGGGGAGAGAGGTGGGAGGGGCTTTCACTTCCTTCTTGACCTGTCACCGACTATAGACCTTTCCAGCGGCACTCTCGAACGAAGCAATATACAGCGGATGTCCCTGGTTTTGAGAGGGTATGTCAGTGTTGCCCGACTGCACTGAGCTGTGGGTTTTCTAGACAGTGGGCTGTGGCAGCCTGCGTAGGCGCAATTCCGGGCGCTGGTGGAGGCTAAAATCGCCGCGTTCTATTTTTTATTTTGTGTTCTATGGCGAATAGAGTTTCTCGGGGTTTTTAAGAATGCATTGCACTATTTTTTGGGGGGGAGAACAAAAATGAAGAAATGAATGCTGTTTTGGCGAGTCCGTGCGCGACAGAGCAAATGCTACTGGAAAATTTGTTTCATTTTATGTTGATCTTTTTACGGCACTGTACACTCAGCCGTGTCAATTTACAAAGGTCTTAGCCGTCGAAAATATTTGACCACTCAGGATATCTGAACTGCATGGATATTCCCCACGCACATGAAATTCATCGAGTATCATCAATCGAACAACATATATTGTACGTACCCACGGTGCCGTGTTATCCGAACAGGACTTGAGAAAGGTCTCAAATAACACAGCATGTCCAATATATAGTGTCGACGATCGACGATAGTCACTTCACGACAATCGGACGGAATCCGGTGTGTTTTGTTTGGGGAACATCTAGAAGAGAGCTGCTTTTTTTTTTTTTTTTCGCGCAGCTTCAAAGCAAATGAACGAACGTGTCTATTCCGTCCCCGTACCCCGGACCCGACCCTATCAGCTATTTTTCGCGAAGACCCGGAACATAGCCGGGAAGGCTTTTTGGAGATTATCTAAACGGAAATAATCCTCCAAGAACGTGTCGAACTGCCTGTGTCACGGGGTGCTTGACGTTCACTCTCTTCATTCGTTTGCTGCAAAGGCCGAGCAGGCTACGAGCCCTGTTTTTCCCTGGTTCTCACAGTGGAAGATAACACACAAAGGGTAAGCATCCTAAACAGGCAAACAAAGTAAAAACTTCCAAGAAAAGCCGGCGAACTCCGAATGCACAATGCAGGTGGGGAGTCACGCTGACCGGTTTCCTCAGCTCAAGCGGGTGCCAGATATTTCTGGCTGATAGGGGTCGCTCGATTCGCAAAATGGCGGCGGCCAGAACGCTCTTTTTGGAAAGGTCTATAGAACGCCGCACAGTTTCTGCTATACTGTTCACACACAAAACAAAAATCACAACGCGTTTTTAAAGAAAAGGGGAAAAAACAGCGCAAGTTACACTTTGTGTCACTAGTTGTGTGTAGTGAAGGCGAAGGCAACGCCGGGCGAAGAGAGAAAGGGCGAACACTGGGAAAGCGAGACGGGACAGAAGAGCGAGGGGAAGAAGGGAGAGCACTAGGAACGTCAGAGAGGAGAGGAGGTTTCTCTCCTCGTCTCCAGCCTTCCTAGTGCTTGCCATTTCTCCCCTTGCCTGGCGTTGCCTTCGCCATGTACTGCACGCAACTAGTGACACGGAGTATACACATTTTTCGTTTAGTTCGCACCCAGTCACGTTGTCCTCCTATCCGGTATGCGTTCCGAACAAATAAAAAAAAAGTATAGAAGGGTCATAACAAGAACGACTGACGGTTGCAATTCAAATGTTCACACGTTCTACTGTCGGGGCGAGAAGAAAGCGATGTTTTCACGCATACCGGAAGTTCCAGAATTGAAGATGGCGCCCACGTAGAAAAGGTGTATAGAAGGGAGCATGACGCTGCGGTTACGCTGCACGGACGCGCGCGCAAGCGGCTTGCTCCTGCTGCGAGTGGCGAGCTTCCTCGCGTGGCTCGTGCCAAGTCAACCAAAGTGGCGATGATGGAACTTCCAGCGGACCACCGGCGCAGCGTCGATGCTTGGGTTGGGCTGTTCGAGGGTCAAACACATCCGAGTAGGACGCACACCCTCGCAGCGCCCTACTCTCCACCCCGCACTTTTACCAGTTTCCAGCGGCCCCCAAAAGGTGCAGCACGTATCAACGGCCACGCGCTCGGCTGTTCGCATTTCATTCCAACCGGACAGTACGAGTTGTGATCCGGGCTGCCTATCATCGGTTACGAACGATAAGTTCGATGGTGCGTGTTAAAAGCACGATGAAAGACTGAAGTCGTCCATTTTTAAAGCAATACTGTCAAAGTTGACAGTCTGAGACAGTCGAATCAATCTCCACCCCTGCCCAGTTCGATCCGGATAAGCATTGTGCCGGCGTGCAATCGTGTATCACTACGTGTATCCAGTGCAGCACCAGGCTAGCGCTGGTGCTGCACTGGATAAATTACTCATGTACGGCTGAGACACCGGACGCCCATGGATGCTCACTAACTCTCAGCTGCCCAAAACATACACACTACATAATTCTACAGTCTGGCATTACTCTTATTTCCGTCGATAGAAGCAGGATTAGCCCAACTAGAGACGTCATATAGTGAGGGCTTCACCCACGTTATTAGATTAGCTCAGTTACGGAACTGCTCATAGACGCTGCTTGCACGAACAGTAACCCCCCCCTCTCACCACGGCTCATCTCCCGTCGTTCGTCGCTGCTATTTGTAACTGCAGTGTGTTCTATGGAATACCTATGTCTCGAAACACAGCGTCTAGATGTTGTTCCCTACTTTATGAAACGCACACGTTTGAAACTAAAATCTATATGGCACTTCAAACAACGGGAGGTGGACTGAAGTGACTTGGAAAGGGGGCAGGGGGGGGGGGGGGTACCCCAATATGCGGGAATTCCACAGATGAAGTAATCTAGCAACGTTGGGATTGGCCAATCAGGCATGCCGTTCACAGCGACGCTTTTGGGTCGCACACGTCGCCAATACGAGCAAATTGGCGTTTGATTGATTTAGCCGTTTTAATTCATCGCAACACTTAGCCGGCCGCGCGCCTCACGGAGAACTAGATGATCGGGTCTTTTTCGAGAGCAGCAAACACTGCAGTAATAACAAACGAACGAGCAAACAAAAAAACTGCCCAGCAATGAGTAGGGATCATTTGCACTTCCGCAACGCATCCCCGAGCTTCGTCGACCTCACCGTTGTGCCTGCCCACAGGAAGTTGTTTGGACACGGCCAGATAGTCTCGCATGGGCGCCGCCACACATAAGCCACCTTTCCAACGAGGGCTGCGTTCGAGTCTTCTTTGATGCTATCATTGGCCTGAAAACAACCTCTACTCCGTTGGACCCTATACGATGGAGTGCGGTAGACGCCACGAAGCCATCCCAACCAATCCAGCACCGCCAAAAATCACGTGACTAGGCACCCCGCGCGTCGCGCCACCCCTCTCGAAGGCCACTTGACACTCACCAAGTCAAATTTGGACGTTTTAAGTGCCTCACCAAAGAGGGTTACCTAACAGGCCTCCAGCGGAGGGCTGGTTTATGATTCATTTCGATTCCCGGGGGATCTTTCGATGTGCCACCGAAAGCTCGGTGGCACGGCGCCTTCTACGCATTAGTCCCCCGTCAGATGGCGGGCGCGTAGGCCGGGGTTCGAACCCGCCACCTGGAAGTTCGAATCCGTGGGCTGCAGCGCTTTGCCTCGGAGCCACCGAGGAGGCTTATAAAACGACGGTAACGAGGTATTGCGTACGATTCACTCTGAGGGTATCGTAGCTTCAGCGTCGGTTCGTCGTAAACTGAACCGGAGTGAAGTGGCCTCAGACCTGACGGCGGGAGGAAGGATGGGCAGGGGAGGGGGGGTCATGCTACGTGACGTCACGTTTTGCAGAGTAAGACTTCAAGAGACGCCGACGAAGAAGCGCAATTTCCCGTCCCAAGTACTTCCGGTGTTGTTGTCCTTTTAAAGCGCGGCTTATTAAAAACGTTTTGTGTAGTTTGGGGGGGGGGGGGGGGGGGCGTTACGGAGTTTCGGAACAATGCAGACTTGGGAGTTTCATGTAGAGGCACTGGCGTAAGATAGGCTTAAAGGGGCTATGCAACAATTTTTTTACTTTGCGCAAATACCGCTTAGAACGGATCCCTGACGTTAATGACCTATGAAACACGCCTTAGTTTTTCACCCGACGCATTAGAAGTCCCAGAAAAAAATTAAAAAACAACGAGCAGCGTTCACGCCCTCAACTCGCAGCCAGAACAAGCGGCCACGTGATCTGGAGCCGATTATATGCCGCCAATGTTGATCATAGCCACGCGCTGGGGTTGGCAAAGCACAGGACACGCGCTGAGTTCCAGACATTGTTATGGCTCGGCTATTGTCGTCGTTGCAGCGATTGGACACGGGCCACTACTCGAATGCTTCTCGAGCTATCAATTATCACGAGCCTAAATCGAGTGCCCACGCAATGCTCGGGTCCAATCTATGAACCGCATTCAAATATCGTCATACGGGTGTACTGCGATCCCCGCGTTACGTCATCGAATTTTGCAAGGGAGAGATTGAATGAAAATGATCGCTTTTGTCCTTGAAATTACACCGCAACAAAGGAGTTTCTTGGCCAGTGGCATTGCATGCGAGTATCCTTGAGTCCCACTAGTGCCAGTAAGCTCGTGTAAAGTGAAAAACATTCCAATTGAATATCGTTGCACAGCTCCTTTAAGCGTGACGTCCACTGAACGCGGCCACGTGCATTTCGAAGCATCAGCGTTGTGCGTCGCGAGAAGTTTTGCCAAGTGACAATTGACACATTTTGGTATTTTTTTCTTCGAACGTACTATGGAATGCTTGGCGCTTGGAGGAAAGGGGACCGTGTTTTTCTTACAGCAAAAGTGCGCTGCGCATCGGCAAATGCTCAGCCTCCGCCCAAATGTAGGGCTAACTAGCAACTAAAACAAAATAATTTTTTTTTTTTTCAGCGATGCGAGGAGGTTGGCTAACAAAGCACGAACATACATGAATATGAATGGCGTCTCCTACCGAGATTGGGTCCTATTTTCTTATTGAAAATTTCCGCAAATCGATAGCACCTTTTAAATCAGATAACGGTATATTATGAAACTTTAGCCCCTGATTCAAACCGTTGTAAACGAGATTTATTTATTTATGTATTTATTTATTTGAAATACTGTCATCCTAAACATGACCAAGATAGGAGTGGAGGTTGCGTAACACAAGAAATCACGCGCAAAATGCATTGAACAAATCCTTACAACCATTCTCGTACAATATAATTTTTAAAAAAAGGAAAAAAAAAAAAACGGCAGTTGACAACGTACCACTGTTCGAAATGTCTGACACTAGGGAAGCACATTTTTCACGACTTTCAACAGTGACAAGGCGTGCTGGAGGTTTGTTCTATTCTATTCTCGCACTGTTTGCGGAAATAACGAGTATCTAGAACATTCCTTAGAAAACGTTTTTCTCTTCCACATGTAAGTTATGCTTGCCGCGGGCTACATGGGACAGTTGTTTCGTGTACGTGCTGTTGCTTGTTTACAAGAACCAGGCTATTAATTATGACGATGCAATTAATGCAAAGGTGCAAGCGAGCTGGTCAAGAATGACAATAATAATCCCTGGAAAAGGGGAACAAATAGGGACAGGCTGTGTTTAGCTGTGTTCGGAGACTTGTGTTTGCAGTTTGTACCCCTTGTTCGCATTCTCCTGGGATTTTTAATGTCATTTTATTAATTATCTAGTAAAATAAATTCCATCGTTTCTGCTTCGTCCATTTCTGGAGGAGGGGTAGATTCGCTCTTTTATAAAGCTGTGATACCGAGTCTAGCATTATATAACGGGAATTAATAAGACCTAACGCGCGACGCTCCAAGTTTGAAAGGAAATATTTAGCATGCTGATTTCAACCAATTCACGGTCATCCTCTAGTGAGGGGCGTATTAACATATTGTAAGCCGTGAATTTTGTTTTCTGACGAAGCGTGTTTAAGCGAGCGCCTATGTACCCTAGACTTTTATTAGCTTTCCGGACATATCGCTAACGTGTGGTTTCCAACTTGGGTTTGAACTTCGAAACAATATGGCGAGACCAAAGTTCTTATATTCCGACACTCGACTCAACACACTTCCCTGCAACACACTTCCCTGCACTCATGAACGATAGCCTAACGTGCAATGGTCGTGCGTTCTGTTTCCTCTACTCTTAACGACATTTAACCACGTAAACACCACTCGCTGATCTTTTATAAATATTCGTTCAGCGTAAGTTGATTATCTTCAGTCTTAACTTCGGTATAAATTATACAGCCGGCTGTATTATTTATACCGAGACTGAGCCCCGGGCAATACGTAATTTATTTTCGTGGTGAGAAAAACAGGGTCCCCGTTGTAACGAAGAAAATTGGTGGTGTCCTCTTCTCCGTTTATGAACGATACTGATGTTAACAAATAACGGTTTATTTAACGAATATGAAAAAGACTCTTTAGTAATAAATATAGACAATTCGTCAATGAATGTTGGGAGAATAATCCTAACCTCTGGTGACTTCCCCTGCCGTCCTCCTCGACCGCACACACCTTCAGCGGGGGCACCGACCACAGCCAAATTCGACAAACAAGGTTACACACAAAGGCGGGCGAGCCGAACTCCTCCACAGCCGTAAGGAGTCCCAAGTTTGCGAGTTAGCGGGCGGACGACTCCGCAGCCGAAGGGGGGTCGGACGTGCAGGTTGCTCACCAGAGGCAGGATGATCTTCACGGCATGGTGTCCTGGCGCCAAGTCCCCTGTGGGCCCTTGGCGGCTGCTTATATTGAGTTCAGCAGCATTCTGGGGTCCTCCAGTCTACCAATCAGAAAGTCTTGGAAGGACCAATCAAGAGGGGTTTTCTTAGCACCAATGAAAAGGCTCGGAGCCCAAAGCAAATACGAACATTCCAAAAACAAGAGCATACACAAGACAGAACACATTCCAAACGAAGCTCACAAGAGCAGTCATAAACAATTGAAAGCACATTCGTACGTAGACAGAGAAGTTGTACATACACAGAGGAAAACCACTTCCGAAGTAGGCATCTCAAAAGCAGACATGCACAAGACAAAACGTTTCCAACGCGGGGTTCTGTAAACTAAGTGTAGCGTTACAGCGTTCACGTTCGCCCCCATTTGGGGCCCCCCGACTCCGGTGGAATCCAACAGCCGTCCCGTTGAGACGGAAAGAACTCTCGGAGAAGGCAAAAACATAAAGTGAAGCTATAGACTAAACACTCGCGCGAGCAAAACTTCGCGACACCTTCCCATTACGGAAAAAGAGTGACCTCACTCTTAAAATGCACACATGCAATTATTAAATCTTAATCACGAGGTCAGTGGGCGCACATTTTCTAAAACGTGAAACCGAATCTCTATCTGTCTCTCAAAGGAAAACCTGCTCCCGTTATAACATACATGACATCAGAAATACACAGGAACTTACAGAAATACTCAAGATCTTACATGTTATACTTATCGATAGTCGAAAACTTATTGATCCGCAGTCCACCATGTCGTCGCTTTAGAAAATTCTTGAAAATTCCAAATGGTAAATGTGATTTTTCTATAAGCAGTAGTCACTTCCATCGACGTTCAGAAAACACATTTTCCGATGATAATTGCTTAGTAGACTGCACGCCCGTAGTTGTCGGAAGTCTGAATAATTAGGTCACTTGTCGCGCCCTGGGTAAACTCTAGCTCTTTATCAGAAATCCGCCCTCTCTCGCGTGAAGCAAAACATCGGGGTGGTCGGCCGTGAGTACCTGACTGGACCGAATCCACCAACAAAATAACTCGCACACAAGGAGCAGTATTCGAGAGCTCTCACTGTTGCCATTGCCCAAAACACAGCCACTTATATTGGCTTGAAAATCGAACTCGTTACCCTGACGGTTCTCACGTCCCTCCATCCTTTCTCAAGTATACTCAACATCGGGGTAGTCCGCCGTATTGAACATGACTGGACTTGTTACCACCGACAAGGAGAGCCACCAGAATAGGAGGAGAATTTGCGCAATTACCGAGCCCATCCAGAGAACTCGCGCCGTATTGAACATGACTGCGAAATCTGGGGGCCCGAGGCGCTATAAAACATAAAGGAATGACAAGAATACGTAGTCGAGCTCAACTCTCTTTTCTATCTACTCAGCAAATACGTTCTTGAGCTTGACACGTTCTTCTATATATACAGAACAAGGGCAACGCACCAGCGACAAAATAAAAGTTCTTTTGAGTCGAGGAAGTTAAAACGAAGGCGGGATTTTCAAGCGACGAGAGAGTTCGAAAGTTCCAGGTCGTATTAGTCGAAGAGGCAATCGGTACTTTTCGCATAGTTTTTGAATCGAGCACGGTGCTTCACCAGGAATGGACGGCAATTTAGAAGCGGGCGGATAGTTCTCACTTGGTTTGGAGACACTGAATTTCGGGGATGAGGTGCTGTCTTGGAGAGAGTTTCGCTGATGTGGATCGTCAGAGCAATGAGAACGAGGAGGTTCGCCATGGCGGTGCTGCGCTGAGATGGCGCAGTCTTCTCAGTTTTTACGGTGGCGCCGCCCATGATCAGGGATCCAGGCTGCCTCCGCAGGGGGAATTCGACGACTCCGCATCTTGCTGCTTGAGGACGGGCCAACTGGCGATTGTAGCAATCGGTCGTACCCCGCACACTCCACCACTTTTGTAACGAAGAAAATTGGTGGTGTCCTCTTCTCCGTTTATGAACGATACTGATGTTAACAAATAACGGTTTATTTAACGAATATGAAAAAGACTCTTTAGTAATAAATATAGACAATTCGTCAATGAATGTTGGGAGAATAATCCTAACCTCTGGTGACTTCCCCTGCCGTCCTCCTCGACCGCACACACCTTCAGCGGGGGCACCGACCACAGCCAAATTCGACAAACAAGGTTACACACAAAGGCGGGCGAGCCGAACTCCTCCACAGCCGTAAGGAGTCCCAAGTTTGCGAGTTAGCGGGCGGACGACTCCGCAGCCGAAGGGGGGTCGGACGTGCAGGTTGCTCACCAGAGGCAGGATGATCTTCACGGCATGGTGTCCTGGCGCCAAGTCCCCTGTGGGCCCTTGGCGGCTGCTTATATTGAGTTCAGCAGCATTCTGGGGTCCTCCAGTCTACCAATCAGAAAGTCTTGGAAGGACCAATCAAGAGGGGTTTTCTTAGCACCAATGAAAAGGCTCGGAGCCCAAAGCAAATACGAACATTCCAAAAACAAGAGCATACACAAGACAGAACACATTCCAAACGAAGCTCACAAGAGCAGTCATAAACAATTGAAAGCACATTCGTACGTAGACAGAGAAGTTGTACATACACAGAGGAAAACCACTTCCGAAGTAGGCATCTCAAAAGCAGACATGCACAAGACAAAACGTTTCCAACGCGGGGTTCTGTAAACTAAGTGTAGCGTTACAGCGTTCACGTCGCCCCCATTTGGGGCCCCCCGACTCCGGTGGAATCCAACAGCCGTCCCGTTGAGACGGAAAGAACTCTCGGAGAAGGCAAAAACATAAAGTGAAGCTATAGACTAAACACTCGCGCGAGCAAAACTTCGCGACACCGTTTTGCCTGCAGGCACCCGGTAGACCTGAACATAGCCTCCTATATACTGACAAAGTCTGGCAGATCAACACGAGAAGCGGCCGCCGAAATGGAAACGGTGGAGCGGCAGACAACGCACGAAAGGAGAGCCACGTGACTGGCGCCCCGCTGCGGCGAGACGCCGAAACACACTTCTCCCGAGCGAACAAGTGTGTTTCGGCTCCTCGCCGCTGCAAAAGCTGTGCGCTGGCGTCCAGGTTCCCCGAGAAATGGCTCTTTAATGCTCTGTGCTACCAGACACTCGCGCTCCAAATCTCCGACCGGGCACTCTATGGCTCCGTCGTCGAACTGCCAGGCTTTGTGAGTATAGAGGAGGCTATGACCTGAGAGACTTAAGCGAAAACCCACACACACGAAGAAAGTAATATCCGCGCGTGCAAGCACACACACGCTCGCACGCACGCGTCCATCCATACGGACACGCTCGCGCACACAGCCAGACCAGACGCCGAGTTGTGGAATCGGGCTGCAGCAGCAGCGGAGCCCGCCGATGAATGAACGGAGCAGCCCATCAAAGAGTTGGCAGCGTGGCGGCCCACGTGCGGCCGGCGCCGTACTACTACGCAGCCCGCCGCCGCACCCTTGAACCTCCGAACACGACGCCCGTGGGAGGCTGGCTGAATGAAACACCCGACGTCCCACTCGTTCCTCGTATATACTATACGCGCGCGTAAAGCGTGGGGACTCGGAGGGCGGAGGCGTTCTGTTTCGCGAGACGACGGACCGCAGCGTGCACTACGAGACATCGGAACCAAGCTTATACCGTGTGAGTTTGTCACGTGACCTACGGAAGAGACGCAGAGACGCTGTCACGTGATACTTTTGCAGCTTTGGGTTGGCTGGGATAGCTCGTAACGTCCGCTGAGATATGTATATCGTAGGGTGAATCGGAGTACAGCAGCGCGTGTACGTACAGACTCGGAGGTGTTTCGTTACTGTTCACGACCCGACGACGCCATGCAGGAAACTCTCTCTCTTTCTCTCTCCCTCTCTCTGTCTGTCTATCTCTTTCTTTCTCTCTCTGCCGTTCGGCGTGTCGATCGTGTGCGTGCGAGTGCATGGCTGGGTGACTGGAATGCGGAGGTGTTGCATACGCCCGTTTTGTTCGTGTAAAAAAGGGAGTGGCACTCAATTGTTCGAACGACGTTTTAGCGAATGTTAACTTTTCATAGAACGACACTTTAGCAAATAGTTGGCCGGCGTTTACGGGTGGGCCAAGTGGGCTAAACTTTCTGTAATGAGCCGCTGAGACTGCCACCACGAAGCGGCGTGAGCGCTGCGCGGGAGGGTGGGTTAGCACGCGCCCCTGTTATTCGCCAAATGTCGATTCGCTCAAAAGGCGCTGTCGCTAAAACGTCATTCACTCATGTTATGCGGCGATCACGCGAGCGAATGACATTTTAGCGAACATGAGCGAATGACATGATAACATCACCTGAGCGAATGACGTGATAACTGCGGCGACAGCCGGGGCACTGCACAGACACACACACTGCTCCACACAGATTACAGACAATCTGAACACTGATCATGACGCCATGCGACGCGACATCACAGTGTCACGTGTGACGCATCACTTGACGTCATAGTGGCACGTGACGTTACGGTGGCACCGTGGAACATTTCGTCGACAAACGTTTTGTGACGTCACCTGACACTGTGACGCCATGCAGGCACATATCCAGGGGGGGGGGGCCTATGGGGCCCGGGCCCCCCCCCCCCCCCGAAATCTTCCATTTTGCTGGGGCCTCCTCTCCCCCCTCCCCCTCATACCGCATTTTTTCATGGGCGGGCCCCCCCCCCCCCCCCCCCCGAAACAAAATCCTGGCTACGTGCCTGACGCCATGCCATGTCGTATACACGTTACTCGAAAAGTGCAACCGATTACAATTCTAATTACTCTCGGTTTAAAAGTATTCAATTTAAACACTCGATTACTTGAGAGGAAAAGTAATTCGCCGTTACTTGAAAAGGTAGCTTACTTTTCGGGTCACTTCACATGTTCGAAACGACAGATTTTTTACGTCAGTTTGAAAATGTACCGTTCGCACGTTGTTGTCCCTTATTGAATGAGAATCCCAGGATTATGAACTACTTACTTTCTTAGTCCACCAAATTTCAGCAAAGCGTCCTCCTGTCGGAGAAATGGTTCGAGGGTTCTGTAGTAGGAAACTTGTACAAAGAAGGGGCGTCAATAGGAAGGGGGGAGAAAAATATGAACGGTGACAAGTAATTGTAGTACTTCCAAAAGTAAACAGATTACTCTCGTTATTACTTCCTAATAAATGCATTGTAATGATTACAAAATTACCCCAAAATTTAATCTACAAGTTTGGCCACGAGACGAGGCAAACCCACACCAGGATCCGCAGCAAAACGTCGCAAAAGAATAACATTCAAACAAACCGGATTGTTTTTTGTTTTGTTTTCTCAGAGCACGCGGGGAGTTAACGACTTGTCGCTTTGGTTATATCAGTGACTGGCGTTCACTCCCGTGTATGCTCACTTCATTCCCGTCGTCACCAAATCCGCCAGTGTTGCACGGAGCGGCGTTCCGGGGAACGACGGTTCAACCACACTCTTGGGGTCCCATCTGGGGTGGAAAGGAGAAGAAGCACCCCGAGACTGAAATTCTGAGGGGAACGCTCCTTCGACTTATGTGTCCATGTTTGCCCCAGTCTCAGGTTTCTTTAACATGGTGGACGTTTTTTGTCCGACTGGGAGCTCGCTGAGTGCGCTCACTCTGTTGGTCAGGTACGTCGGGCTTGGGACACGGTGCGTCTCGGGGCCGCAGCAGGCCAGCACTCCCCGATGCTGGCAGGGTCAACGAGACAAGACTGGGAGGATCGGCAGTGTCGATGAGGAGTCTCGGCGAGTCGGAGTCGTCCGGCCTCTTGCCTCGAAGGAGGCACGTTCCTGCTGCAACGACTCGGCGTAGTCTTGGCAGACCCGGCAACTTGGTGTCTTGCAGTCGTCTCTTCCCCGGGCTGGCTCGCAACGTCAAAACTCGTCCCATTTTTTTTCTTTAATTCGGATTTAGAGTTTTTTTTTTTTTTTTTTTTGAGCCAGCCTTTTTCATCCTTACGGCGGGCACTTTTTCGCGCCCCTTTCCCTCACATCCCCATGCAGGGCTCCGAGTCCCCAAAATCGAAAGCCGCCAATCCGATCTCCGCATAACAAAAGCAAAACATCACCCCAAAAGACGTTCGTCTTTCCGGGGCGCCGGCTTCCTTGATCGGACTTTGCGGTCACCATGGCTCCCACAAAGACACCCCCATAGGCCCGAGTCCCGCTTCAGGCACTTTTCGAGTTTACAACGTCGGGCCACTTTAGCGTAGCCGCGTCTGGGCCTTGTTATGACTGGCTTCCTTGGTTCTGTCCTAATGTAGGCCTTCACCTGTCGCCAACGGCAGCAAAGCCTCTTGTCGCGTTGGGCCCCGGCGCGGGCCAATGACACTAGACATTCACGCTGAGATTCCCGAGACCAACCCTTGAGTCATATCGGGCCGGTGGGGGCCTTCGATTAGGGCTCCATACACAGAAAGAAGGTCTTCCGGAGGCCACGAGTCCGTCTGGGACCGCCATCCATCGCAAGGAGAAACACCGGCGTACGTGTGCGTGTGTGTGCACGGGTCTGTCGGTGTTGGGTTTCAGCAAGTACGTCGACTCCTTACATCAGCCACCGGAGCGCGGCAAGAACGTCGAGGGATACCATCATCTGCCCCTCGCTGAAAGAACACCCGAAAATTGCATCAGCCGCCCCCGCACCTTGAACACCACGTGAACACGCGAACTCCGGGGAAGCCTCCTTTCTCGCAGAGAGCCCTCTCGCCCTCGGAGGGCTATATAACATGGGTTCAGGAAGCACGAAGTCGTCGATTGTCGATTGCCTATGGCCAACTAACCAGTCGAGTCGACTATACTACCTGTATAGTATTCACTGTATATAAAAGTTCTACTTCAGTAGTTCCACGCTCAGGACTGTTCCCTCGGGGGTATGCATTCAGGGAGCCACAGCCCCTACTCCCCACTTCCGCGCCTGAGATTCCCCTCCCCCCCCCCCCCCCCCCCCCTTAAACTGCAACAGCCTGCAGCTCGGCCGCCCTTGGACGGTGTCCCTTCAATACACCGGCCGTAAATTCACATTTCCGTCCGCGCCCTCGGCGAAGGCTAGCTTCGTTGGAAAAACACTCCCGATGCCCGGGACATCACATCATTATATATGGGAAGCGGGAACGTTTCAAGGTACGATGAGTAGCTTTCTGTCCTGCCTCCCTCTCCGTAAATAGGAGAAAATAAAAAAAAAAAAATATTGAATCGAATAGAATTGACTGGATTCTTTGAGTCGTTTAACACGATCCAGCGTTGGACACAGATTTGACACGAGTGATTCGTCAGTGTTCGGCTCGGTCTCGCTTGTTCAATAAGTGCTTCACTGATTGGTACACGAGCCCCATCCGAACGTCGACGCAACGTTCGGCTTCGCCAAACCGAGCGCTGCGTCAGGAGCACAAACAAATAATGGATGTTATTGTCGTCGTCGTTGTTCTCACGGGTCTGGTTCTCAACTTAGCCGCTGGCGGCGCGACGTTTGCACTCCATTCCAGACCGATTTCACGAAACTACAAAAATATTTTGAGATGTCGGCCCGTTTGAACTGGTTTCACACTCCGATGTAGCTCAGGGACACCTGCGGAACGTTTCACGACACCTGGCTGTCCCTTTCGGTGACACGTGTCCTTCACTCGCTAATCGAGCGTTAAACGAAAAACTGAGACTTTTTCTTCTGTGTTCTGCGCGCGTGGCCGGGGGGGGGGGGACTTGCTTTGACAGGCAACGCCCCTCGGAATGGATTGGAGCCTCAAGGGAGAGAGCGATGCAGCCCATCGACGCCGAGAATTCCATCATTATTGTGACCCAAACTGAGGATACTTCACCTCCAGCAGCTGTAAGGGCTCATTCACACTGGAAGCGGATCCGCGTTCGCAAAGCGGTTGCGAACGCGGTTGTATAAGGATTCAGTACAATTGCACGCGCATTTGACATCAAATGCGCGTGCAATTGTACTGAATCCTTATACAACCGCGTTCGCAACCGCTTTGCGAACGCGGATCCGCTTCCAGTGTGAATGAGCCCTAAGCGAGTGAGATGAACGGGCCATGCCCAGTCTTGTACACGTTACTAAAAAAAGTAATCGATTACAATTGCTATTACTCTTGGCTAAAAAGTATTCGATTAGATTACTTGATTACTCGACGGAAAAAGTAATTGGACATTACTTAAAGAAGTAACCGTTACTTTTCCGATTACTTTATTGTGTGAAGACACATCTTTAGCGCTCATAACAATGAACTACTTTCAACCTATATTTCACATTTGCACAAGTATTGAAGAAGAAAAACTGGTTCCCTCTCCGTGGTCGTTGCACCTTCACAATGCGGACACAAGCATAGAATTCGTTTGAAGAAGTTTAATGATATGGGCGTTCGCCAGTGTGTGTGTGTGTGGGGGGGGGGGGGAGGAGGGGAGGGGGTTCTATAGTCGGTGACAGGCCAAGAACCAAGTGGACGCTCCTCCCACCTCTTTCCACTTTAGTAGAGCGAACGCTGGAAAGGAGGTCCTGAGGAGCGTCCACTTGGTTCTTGGCCTGTCACCGACTATAGACCTTTCCAATGTTTACAAAATCACAGTCCAGCGTGCGATCTTCACAGTCCAGCACGTGCGTGTTCGTCGCTTCGGAAAGCGAGCAAAGCACGCGCCATACGCACGAACGCTCAAAATGGCACCGGCCACAAGCTCGTTTTTGGAAAGGTCTATAGATCTTGTTAAAGGGGTCATGAAACGATTTTTCTACTTCTTCCTCTTTAGCTTTCATCCTCAACTCAAATGCGAATTGTGAAATCACGTCGTCGGGACATCTTTCGGCACCGGTGCGATTACTCCTAGCTTCCACCGTGCTTTTTAGGCACACCATAGAACTTGTCATTCCCCAGTGACGATAAGTTCCGTCTGGGCACTCATTGGCCACGAACGCGAATTCGAATATTCATCGATGGATTTATTGTTGACGAGCGCATACGTCCGAGTGACGCAGTTCTCGTGTCCAATGCGTGAGCTGGGCTCGACTGACGTCAGGTTGGCACCGCTGACGCGCTTTGGGAACCGCGGATGTATCATAGTGAAAAGGCGGATAGCTTTTGAAGGAAAGAAGGTACAAAATAGTCCGCTATATTTTCAAATGTTCGTAACGAAAAGCTGGTTTTTGACTTTCTACCCTCTTTCTTTTGGCCAACTAAACGATATGCCATTAGTAAAGTCCCAATTTAAAATAATTTATCCCATCCCAAAATTCATTTCATGGCCCCTTTAAGCTTGAGCAAGGGTTGTCGTTCAAAGTTTGCGTCGCTCATTTTATTATTCACATGGGGATGAGCTCGCATGTTATACAAAAGAGGAGCAGCTCCAGGATTTGAAACGGATCATGTGTAGTATCCATTAGCGGAAGAGATCGCCCCGAGCACTTCTCAACTCGAAACATTGCTTGTCACAAAGACCACGTAGGGGAAACGGGGAAATATTCAACTGGCTTTGTTATATTTTGCATCCGCTTTAGGCATTCTTCGGTTCTGGTTCTCCTACGGGCTGCGAGTAGGTACCCTAAGCAGGATTTTTTTATATTTTTCTATTTCTGTGTGTGTGTGCGTGAGGGGGCTAGTTTGAACGAAGGACTTACAAAGCTACATTTTGCTCCCTCGAACTTCGCCCTGAATGGCCTTTGTCACGCACTGTGGCTTTCCTGGGGCTTCCCACTCCCAGTCCCAGCTCGAAAAAAAAAAAAACGGACATTCCACAGAAACTGTATATAGAAAGGGATTGACCTCTTTTCCTACAGCTCCGCAAAAATCTTTCTTTTTTTCGTGCGAAAAAAAAAGCAAATTTTATTTTTGTCATTTCAGAAAAAAAAAGGCGTGTGCCCGGGGGGGGGGGGGGGGGGAAGGGGGGGGGGGGGTCCCGTGGAAAAATAGTAACGGTTACAAGTAATTTTATTACTTCAAAAAGTAATCAGATTACTCTTGTGATTACTGCCTAATAAAAGTAATCAAATGATTACAAAATTACTCCAAAAAGTAATCGATTACAAGTAATTTGATTACTTATAATGCGTACGGTATAAGTCTGGCCATGCCGCGCTCCAGTCCTACTATGAAAATGAAGCAACAGCGAATAAGGAGGATGTGTATCAGCCGCAGAGTCAAAGTCAGACAGACAGCAAGTTGTTATATAGTAAGCAATCATGCTAACCTTTAAATGTTGGATTTTCTATTCGCAGGCAACCCCCCCCCCCCCTCCAAACAAACACACACACACACACACACAAACACACACACACACACACAAGCGCGCGCGCCCACAGAGATATTCAAACAAGTTGCCATAAGCGTCACGCACGCTTTCGCTCATTCCTATGCGCCGAGAGGCTGAGAGAGAGAGAGAGAGAGAGAGAAGGAAACGAGAGCGCGTGGGAACGTCTAAACGCCGAGCTCCGATTGGATAGATTAGTGGGTACAACTAGGCACGTAGCCAGGATTTTGTTTCGGGGGGGGGGGGGGAGGGGGGGGGCCCGCCCATGACAAAATGCTATATGAGGGGGAGGGGGGAGAGGAGGTCCCAGCAAAATGGAAGATTTCGAGGGGGGGGGGGGCCCCCCCCCCCCCCCTGGATACGTGCCTGGGTACAACTAAAACTGGCTGCCTTGATCTCCACTACACTCATTGAACGCGTTCGAATGCAAGAGCCAATCGCCGGCGAGTGCAGTGGAGACAAAGCCAGCTAGCTCTAGGTCTACCCACTATTCCATCCAATCAGAGCGCGGAGTTCTGACGTCACCTCTCGTCTCCTCCTCTCCCTCAGTTTCTGCTGAGCGCGTGTTGACGGCGAGCTTCCACGGTTCTTCTTCTGCAACGTGCCGTTCGCACCACCGAAAGTGCCGATCTTGGCAGCCTATTAATGTGAGCTCGTTCTGAGTGTGCGCTCAAAACACGGCCCTCAAATATTGCGTCCAGTGGATTGAATAACCCCTATACGTGTACGTGCCGAGAGCGACGAATTCGGTGATGCGAAATGTATGCCGCAGAAGGCATAGTCTGCGTCCAGGACATGGTGTAAGATAGTACTCTTCAGGTGAGGACACGGCGGGGCTGAACGCGCGGTGCGAGGAATCAGATAGTGTTCGTTCGACGGGCATCCGTAAGGCTGCATTATTCCTTGGCCACCGTGCCCGCGGCTGACAGTGTCGCCGGCGGCCAAACGGCGAAACTGTGTGAGAGCGAAAAACATTATCTCGTTGCCATGACACCCCGGTACACCGTGGTCTTTCTGCACGAGCGACAACCTCGCTGGAGCTCTGCGCGTGTCGAGCATGAGGCGGCACGAGCCGTCTTTGCCGTACCCACGGGTCGACGAGACCGAGTCATCTGCCGGCGCCGCTTGAAACCATAGTGAGAGAGAGAAAGAGAGAGAGTGAAAAGCGAACTTTATCTGCACTGCGCGAGGAGCGCGCTGTCCTCACCTGAAGAGTATTATCTTACACCGTGGTCCAGGAGCAAAGCCGCCACAATGGCAGATGCTATGTCGTCCATGCGACCCGCGCTTACGACGTGGAGACTACACCGCATAAAAAAAAAAAAAAGATGCAATGATGTGAAGCAAATTTCTCAAAACTCTCGAATTAGTGGTGCGTAAAGTTACAGCCAAATATGTGACTTAGGTGTAAATTTTGGAGTGAAAAATTCTTCCAGAGTCGTCATATTTGTTTGGAAATCTAGTGCGCATTTAGTCACGTGGAATATTCCTAAATTTCCCGCGCATTTTTTGTAAGCTGACCCGTCGTATAAGGATGTTTCTCAACACAATCTACAACTTTGGCTTCGGAGGGTTTGCGCACAAATCACGATTTCAAAAATTAGCAAATTAATCTGCGTGGATTAGCCAGTTTGGCACATCGCAAATCGTATACGTTCAATTGCTCAATAGCAATTGCGCAATGCTGTGTTGGTACCACACTCGTATAATGTGCAACATTTTTTTTTTTTTATTTTACTTTGCACAGGTTAGTTTAAATACTTCTTATATTTTCAGTGACGTCGGAACACTTTTGACCACTTGCCGAGAAAAATGTGCGTAAAAAAAAAAGATATATATAGAGGGAGAACGTAAGATGACTGTCTGAGATAGCCGACAGATGTTTATAAACAAAGAAACAACGACAAAACAAAAACGGCTTCTCGGCGCTAATAGGAAATGCCGGACTGGAGGCGTGAGATCAACCCCACACAGGTAGAATCAAACTCGAAGCGGCCGACTTGAATGAACGTAGTTGGTCTCAGCGGCGCCGGCGTCATTGCCTGCTTCGCCCGTATGGAAAGCACCCCACCCTACTACCACTACTACTACGAAATGGGAGGTAAGGAGGGGGGGGGGGCACGAGTGTGGCGAGCTCGACCGGTAGGTGCCCGCTGACGGAACTGGAGGGCACGCACAAACGCACCGACAACTAACACGCGCACAAATACACCAAGAAACAAACACGAAAACACACGATGAGGCACGCCTCCCCTACGCGGCCGCTCCTCAATTGGAACAACCAAACAAACGCGTGAGCGTTTTTTTTTTTTTTTTCTTGAGCAAGGTTTACTTACGTGCGCCTTCTCGCGCCGGCGTGGCTTGTGACTAGAGTGTGTGCGGCTGGGGCGGAAGAGATGAAAGCAGCGAAAAAAGAACGCCGCTCTCGGCGTTGTCTCGGCTGGCGGCGAGACGACGACAACACGCGCGAGGCGCAAGCAGACACAGACACAAAAATGCACACATACACATATACACATATAGACGCATAATCATCCGCACGCACAAACACGCACGCACACACAGGCGACACACGCACGCACACACGGGTGACACACACGCATGCCCAAACGCGCTTATAGGGAGAGACACACACACAGAGTCAAAGACACACGCATACACGCGCGGCGCACACACACAAATATACACACGCCGCCACCGCTTCCTCTCGGGAGATAGGCGATACGGTGTTTGGACTCGTTTCAAGATTTCTTTACACTGTTCGAACAGCTCGTAAAGGTTGACTGCGTTATCTGCAGCCATTATCTGGCTGGGGGGGGGGGGGGGGGGGGGGGGGGGAACAGCTCATTCATGCACAGGATCTGGGAATGCGTAGACTCACGCTACGTGCGACGTGGCGGAGAGCTTTCTCACTCAAAAACACAAATGTATTTTTTTTTTTTACGTTATTTGTTCGTTAGGAGTTGTTCACCTTCGGAGATACGTATATCGACTCGACCTGTGCAAACAGGACGAGGAGTCACGAGGCGCTACGGTACGATACGGACTTTTAAGTGGAATCGAGAGGCTCGTAAAGATTGCCTTATCGAAGCAGCTGGATAGGGAGGGTGAACGTTCATTCATGATCTCAAAACACCTGAGGCCGGCTGGAGAAACTTGAAGCAACCAAAGTAAGAGATGGAGGGAAAGGACGTCAGAGACCAGCGTCTTAAACTCAACTGACTCGTTTATTCAGTATGCTCCCCATGCAATGTTGGCGAAAGTACATATAAAAAGTACTTGTACGAAGTAAATGAGAGGTTACGTAATTCAGCTAAGAAGTAAATACACCGGGCATAGTGTACTTGAAGCAAAGTAGCCCTATAAATGCATTGTACTTGTAAATTAAAGTACGAGTACCTTTTAAGACGATCTTTCACGATGCCCTTTCATTCGTATCGGGAGAAAACAGCGCAAAAAAAAAAAAAAAAAACACAAGGACAAGTAGACGAAAGACGCAAACGCATCGCTGACTCACTACTTCGTTTTCTTTTTTTTTTTTTTCTTCTTCAAGACATGATTATAATGAAGTGGAAAAAAAGAAAAGACTCATTCGCAGCAAAACACTTCTTGAGTCAGCCATCCAAAAATAAAAAAAAAAATGTCGCAGAATATTAAACAAATTAAATAATTGTAGTAATTACACCCCAACTTTTACACACACGTTCCCAGTCCACGGATGAGTTCAGACTCTTCCTTTCACACCGTAACTAATTCTGCACTAACGCAGACATCAGGACCGTGTTTACGAATGTAATATGCCTCAGAAATTTCCCTAGTCATTTTTCTTTTTCTTTTTTTTTTCGTGTCCTGCCAATATTTTAATCTGTTTAAACAGAGGTACACAACCAGATCTATTGGAATGAACTGTCAGGTTACCCGATGGCGTAGCTCTCAAAGACGGAGAGTGTTCCCTAGCTCGAGCATTTATGCACCGACCTGGCTGTCCTATGTATACCTTACCGCAAGAAAATAGGATTTTATAAGCAACTCCGACTGTGCATTCGATTGATTTGATATCGGATGTTTGATTTCACACACTTCACGATTACTTCTTGGTTTCTCAATCGCAACACACAATAGAGACAACTTAGAAGGGACAGAGAAGACTACAGTAACCCTCCCCACCCCCCACCCAATAGTTCTTCTGGATTGACAAAGCATCGTTTTGTGGTAGAAATTTAACCAGACCAAATTTAGAGACTGTGCCTTAAGAGTCTGGAGTTGTACTTTCCTCGGAAACTGCCAGAAAAAGGTAAAGTAAAAGTACGCACTCAGAAACTATTTCTAGTAGAGTACAAGTTGTCTAAACTCACTTGAAATAGTACTTTGAATATAATGTACTTAAAGCACTTCAAAACACTGTCCCCGTAAATACGTGTCCTCCCCCCCCCCCTCCCCAACTGCAAAAAAAAAAAAGAAAGTTTATGGCATTTTTACTACAAAATTTATATTCACTCTTTCTCGCATGAGTTGAAACGTGGTGGCGCCCCAGAGTGCAGATAGCTCTCAAACAATTTCGGTTCTAAGCTAGACGGCGGGTTTCGCAGTATTTCCGAGATCAAATCTACGCGCTATTTTCGTGGAATGGTCGCTTCTGCCACTCTCAAGCGCCGTTCACATATATGCGACCGAGTACGACCGAGAGAGACCAGACCGGTTTTTAAGCATCTGGCGACGTCTTAGGACCGGATGCGCTGCAGCGGAGCTGGTCCTAAGACATCGCAAGAGGCTTAAAAACCGGTCTGGTCTCTCTCGGTCTTACTCGGTCGCAAGAGTGTGAACGGGCCTTCACACGTGACTCGCTCTTAGTAAAAGAATGATCGATGCGTACACAATGAGAAAATATACCCGGACCGGAAGCCTATTGGGCTCCTTGCAGTGGCGTAACATCGCATACTTTTGAACACCATGTAAGAGGAGGAGAGAGAAGCTGCTTTCAGCTTCCCTCTCCTCCTTTTACATGGTGTTCAAAAGTATGCGATGTGACGTCAGTGCAAGGAGCCTATAGATGGCGCCAGGCACGTAGCGAGGATATTGTTTGAAGGAAGGGGGGGGGGGGGGCACCCATGACAAAATGCTGTATGAGGGCGAGGGGGGAGAGGAGGCCCCAGCAAAATGGAAGATTTCGGGGGGGGGGGGGGGGGCGGGCCCCATGGGCCCCCCCCCCCCCCCCTGGCTACGTGTCTGGATGGCGCCACTGAGTTTGTGGCCAAACAAAAGTACGCTGTCTACGCCCAAATGTTCACCTCCAGGCATTCATGGGGTACTTCGGCCCCCATTCCCCATAAAAGATTTCCGAAACTTGCTTATAAATTTTGAATCAGGTAACGGTATTGGCATCTGATCTCGAAAGCGTTATGCCTACATTTGGGCAGGACTATAAGCGTCTCGTTATATGTTGTTTATTCTTATTATTTTTTTTTTTTGTGAAAGATACACTGTAAAGTTGTTGTTGTCGGTGTTGTTGGTGTTGTTGGTGCTTTTGGTGTTGTTGTTGTAATTGTTTTAGACTGTACATCATTCTCAGGGTCGCCTCCCAAATATAGCACGCATACAAAACCTTTATTTATTTCGAAAATACTACCGGCCAACTTTTGAAGCCCAAGGTCTGTAGGCAAAACAATAAAAAAAAAGAAAGTCAGCCAAGCAAATAAGTACACATAGACATTCAGTAAAACAAATAAGTAGCTTAGTCTTTGCACTCAATTCCTAACGAAGAAAAGTTCATCATTGCACTAGAAAATATAGCAAACGAGCAACAGTACTGGTCCCTATTAATTGATGACACCTATTCTCTCTCCACTCTTATCATATAAGCACTACAATGGCTACTTTCCGATCTTGTTGCGCCTGACCAGTTTTTAAACTGCAAGATTAAATCTTTTAAAGAAACTTGGACCACCATTCGGCATACCTCTTTAGGAAAGCATTAGGAACTCCATCCTAGCCACACGACTTTCTAATGCCTATCCGTAGAAGGCTTTCAAGGATCCCTTCTGTAGAGACTATTAAATCATTGATCACACGATTGTCATAAGTGAATGATGACATACAGGACAGAGCTATCAATGATGTACACGGATGAAAATAAATCATTAAACTCTGTAGCGATGAACTGCTCATGAAGAAGCGTCTACCCGTTAAAACTGAGCTCCTTAATCGTTCGTTAACACTTTTTTTTTGTTTTTGTGAACCTCGCCCTAAACTTTCTCGGAGTTTCTTTGAAGAATTTGTGCATTTTGATATTGAAGGAACTATATTTGTATATGCACACTAGGGGCGCTTAATGGATGACGGAGAGAAGGAATCAAGTTATTTAAACTTGGTTGGAATCTTTCGACTCGATTTATTTTTCGTTTTAGATGTAAAATGTGAACGCGTCACCCACGGACTGTATTCCTTTCTTTTCACTGATCTCTTCGGGACGAACTTCTCGACACATGTAAGAACGACTTGTCTGAAAAAGAAGCCAGCGTTTATCTACCGAATCCCCGTTCATCTCGGAAAACACAAGATATCTATCGAGGGCCACTTCCAAGAAATCATGAACATCGATATCATTTGCACGAGTGAAATCACGATAGCGCTTTTCTCCGGTTGCTATGTACACATAGAGCGGACCGTAGAGGTTGCAGACAACTTGAGCATTGGTCAGATATGCCTTCTGCGATTGATACATCAGGTACACTTTTGGTAACAATCTCAGACAGGAATACAATATCAAGTAGTGACTCGCTGCCATTTGACATGCGCGTTGGACTTTGACTACTTGACTTAAATTATTGCTGAAAACAATATCAACAAGCAGGCGTGAACGTTCACAGTTCCCTTTGGGCAGACTTGTATACGTTACTTAAAAAAAAAAAGCAAGGAATTTCATTTATAATTACCTATGGCTAAACAAACTAATTACAGTTACGATTACACTTCTATGCGAGTAAGTGGCCGTTCCTTCAATAAGTAATCCGTTACTTTCGCAGCGTTACTTTCAACCTTCACTGCCCTAGGGTAAGAAAGAGGTTTGGAAGCGTTTATTGTTGCCGCTACTCAAGTGACCTCGAGCAACATCTGGCCCTAAAAAAAACGTCTCATGGAACATCTTGCCTCGTTTCTATGTGAGATGTCGTCCTCCACGCTGAAAACCTCTTGAATCCTCCTTTTTCCAAATAGGTGCTGCCACCTGGACGCGCGACTGAGTAGCGAGACAAGAGCGCTTTCGCAAGGCCTCTCCTACCCGTTCGACACCCAAACATCATGTAGATCCTGTTGGCTCATTGCGACGCTGTGTCCTAACTAGGGCTTCACCAAACTTCGCTTTTCTCCCCAATGTAGATTATCCTGGTTCCTGAAGTTGATTCAAAGAAGTCATCTTCTATTTCTTTGCTTCCGAAGGAAGCAATGAAATAGTGAAGGGACAAAATGAAAGGGCGCGCACAGTTGCGCTACACCAGCACACCTGCACTTCGACCTTTTTTTTTTTTAAAGTAATTATTGTGAACTTGGGAGTTGGCCTAATATTGTGTGCACGAAGAGCCCGGCTCATTGTGTCAGTGTGCTCCCCCCCCCCCCCCCCTTTTTTTTTTGGGTGTGGGCGAGCAAGCTAACGAGTTACAATTTACAAACAACCAAATTACACGAAAAAAAATTGGTCGGTGTTAACACCAACTCGTGTTTGCAAACAAACCGGAGCGCCCCTAGCGGACGCCACCGACGCCGCGCATGCCCGATGGGGGTGTGGGCAAGAAGCTCGCCGTCGCCCATAAAGAAACCATTGGAATGGGATGTTGTCGGCGTCGGTGTGAGTCTCCGCGCTCTTTTTCGCGTTGGAATTGTTGATTCTACGTCTTCCTGGCAATGTCTGACTACTTGAGCGGCCTCATCGCAATTAACAAGGCTCGTACACCGCAAAACTTCGCGTGAATGATGTGACATGCGGCGATTCATTCCGCGGGGACGCCGCAGAATAAACGCTAAAGCCTGATTCGCATGATGAGATTTCGCTCGCAATTTTCAGTCATGACGTCGCTCGGGCTGCAAAAGCCTGAAGCGTAGCTGAGATGTCGACGTCGATACTGAAAATCGCAAGCAGAATCAGCCCGATTGAATCAGGCATAACACGTCGGTGATTGCCACTGGTAACAATTATCAACATCTCTTTATATCCACTGTTTACACCGAGCCTACTTACCCGAAGCAACCTTCAAACTTAAAGGGCAACTCCGGTCCATACTTTCGATTTTGGGATTATGACTGTTTTTAGCGCAGTCAGCGTCCCTAAATTGCAAGGTGTAATTTTTTTTCTCGTTATTGTGCGTAGTTTTAAAGATATCGACGCCTCAAAGTTTTGTTTGGGGCGCGGCCAACAAAACCGAAACTAGCCGCTCGAGGCCCCTGCAACACTGGAAATCAGCCGCTATATGAACGTGACGTAAGGATCGTTCTCGTTCAACGAGTACACAGGTTGAGCGGCACCTACCTCTGTTGCGCTAGCCGTCTAAAGATAGGAGGTAAGCTGATTTTGTTTTAATTCTGTATACGTGGTAGTTATCCAGCATATGTAGCAAGGGTTAGTGCGTATACCCAAAAGCTAGCTACTGGAAAACCCGTGAACTCGTTCGGTGCCGTACTCGGCGGCTGTTGCCGTGCGTGGGGTCTTCCGTACTCGTCGCTAGGCCTAAATTGTCATCGGGGCTCCGCGGATGGAGCGGCGTTGTTCTACGCCGCACTTCCAGTGACGTACAGTACTGGGGGCCCTCTCGCTTTCGCGCTGCGGGTCAGTCCCAGACACGAAGCTTTGAGGCTCTCCGGCGTGGGCCGCGGCGCCCAAACACACGTGTGCTGTGCTGTGCACGTTTGTTTTTTCGTTCTTTTTTTCCTCGGGCGCGTAAACGCCGAAGTCCAAAGTCTACTCGTCCAACAGCGTTCACCCACGCCTTCTCCAATTTCCGGTCCGTTGGAAACTTGTGAAAAAGCACCTCCGAGTTGCGCAGCGGGTTGTTTGAGCAGCCCGCAGCGCTACAATTTGTACTCGGCATCTTTCGAGGAACAGCTGGGCAGTCATGGGCGCACCGAGTTGCTCGCACAAACGAGTTTTGGAGTCCTCACAAACAAATAAACAAAAGGCTATACCGAAGCTACACGGGCTACAGGTAAAAGCAACGGCTAAACACGCCAATCACAAGCCGAAGTAGCGGTGGTAGCGGTTCAAAGAAGTGCACTCCGCGCAACGCCCGTACCGGAGGAAAAAAAGAGAACGCTGACGTCACGGCCCAATGTTGCTTTAGCGATCGGCAACCCGCTGGCCGCCCGCTAAGGAGCAGCGGCTCGTGGCGGGTCGCAGTTTTATTATCGGCATTAGTTGAGAATGCGCCGTCCCCCGGACGTAATTTTTTGGCTGGGGTCGTATTTTGTATCACTACAGCGATACCAGTAATTTATTTCATATTGAGTTTTGGCCGGAGTTGCCCTTTAAACGTCTTTTGAAATCTGCACTTCTTATCGCAATTACCGGGTCAGTGTTTGGTCTACAGGACGCTGTTGTTTGAACGAGCAGACGGCAAGCAGAAACGTTTGAGAGAGCAGACGACAGCTCGAACGATGAGGCGGCCGTTTGAACGTGATGACGCACTGAACGTAGTCTGCAGGTGGTTCGTACACCTTGACGGTTTTCCCGCGTTCATGCTGAAAAAAAAAAAAAAAAAAAAAAACAAGTAAATCTGACGACCACAAGTATCTGTGAATTCAATCCAAAGTGCTTTCCGCCCAAGCAATCGTGGTCCGACGGCGTCTGTTTTTCCTTTTTCACGGCCCCTGTTTACGTTCTCGGACGAACCGAGCAGGCAGAAAACGCATGAAAACTTACCTTCAAACCTTTCCAGACACTTTTGGTAAAGCCCCAGTCGCGGCGTTTTGACGAGAAGACAAGTTTTTGTCCGGTTTCTTCCAAAGTAACACAGGAATGCACGTGTCCCATGGCAGCTTCGGCCCACAACCCCAGACCGGAAGTGCGCTCGACGCGCCACCACCGCGCCGTGACGTAACAGACATGAGTTCGTGTATAGGTGGTACAATGCTGCGTAAATTTCTGTAGGACTACGTGTGGGTGGCACAAGAAATGAAGAGGAAGGGCGGGGGGGGGGGGGGGGGGGGGGTTATCGGCCGCTCGGCTGCTGTCCAGAGCGATGAGCGAAGATTGTGGAATTACGGCTGCCGGAACGGCGTCCTATCGCCGTTTCACGCAGACAGGAGCACGTCGCGTTGAAGCGAGCAGACGAGCAAGCCAGCAGATAGAAGTTGCAGCAGAATCCACTATTGTTGGTTGTCTTTGAATTGCGATAGCATTCGAATTACGAATAAATGTAAGGGTTTATAAGTAATTTCGTTACATGTAACGTATTAAGTACAAGTCTGGTACCAAATAGCTCAACTTCAGCCCGTTATTCTGTTTTAACATTTCTGGAGGACAAAAAACGCTTGCGTTATCAGATGAAGGTTCGGTATCGTTACTCTGAAGTGTAGTTCCATAGTAACGTAACAGGGACAACAGTAAAAGGGACAGTAGTAGCGTAACAGGGACAACAGTAACAGTAACAGGGGCAGCAGTAACGTAACAGGGACAACAGTAACGTTACATGACCGACGGCTATAGTAACAGGGACAACGGAAAGAGATATTGGCTTCTAGTGCGGGACAATTCGTTCGCTGCTACATTCAATATTAAACCAAAAAAAAAAAAATTATGAAGAGGCAGGAAGGAAGCGAGTCCGACGAAGAAGACTGGTGTCAAACTTTGCAGCCAACGACACACTTTGCTCCTTTTTCGCGCCCGTTCTATCTTCCCTTTCTTCCCGGGTCCCAACCAACATCCCCGGACAAGGGCGGTCTACGAAAGAGTCAGGCTGGATGCCGTAGTGACGAGAGCACTACCAGAACCGCCAACGTGGTCCCGCCGCCGCTAGTACAAAGAAGACAGAAACTCGCGACGACGCGGGCCTGCTCGACTCCCGACAAAGGGAGAAGAGAACAACACGTGACAAACCTAGCGCGCGACATCCCCGTGAATAATGACGCTTGTGAGGCGGTGAAAAATGCGCTTGTTCCAACTCAACCCACCCCCTCCCCCCACCTATCTCCTCCATCGTCTCTCTTCTATCTCCCTCGATCCGCCTCTCCTCTTCCTTCCTGATCCTCCCGTGACGAAACGAGAAACTAAAATATAGCACTTTCAATTTTGTTGCTCTTTTTGTTGTATTTGTTCGTCTCAGATTCCTTTCTTTCCCTTATTTGCTCCGGCACCCGCTCGCAGCCGCTGTGGCGCTGCGAGCGGTAGTGAGGAGTATGGTATTCGCGACGTCGGATGAGGGAGAGACACTATTTGTGTCGCCATTCTATTAACCGAGGGAAAGGGTGAGAGTGATGAGAAGGTTACGACGTAGAATATTTCTTTCTTGCTACGTTTTAAATAGTTTTTCTTCTCTTTTCTTTTATTTAAAGACAGAGAAAGAAAGAGAGAGAGAGAGAAAGGGAAAGGACGTTGCGCCTTTTAACGGCGTGAGAGACCGACCGTTTTATGCGATCTTTTGCCACCAGGCGACTCCCCGGGTTCGCATGTTTGGGAAAGTGGCTCGAGCCATCAGTCACGTTGCAACGTTGCAAGCTTGAATGCGTTTTTCTTTTAGTTGTGTTTTTTCGCGAAACGCACGGAAGCGTCCCTTCTCCGATAGTTTTGGAACGCGACGGTACATGAAAGAGGAGGCCGGCTATAGACAAAGAAAAAAAAAATGAAAGAAAAGAATGGAGTGAGTCAACCGCTTTGAAAAACCTCTCTTTTGCATTTCCTTTTCTCCAGCACATATAACCCAGGATGGAAACTAATATAAATTCAAACATTCTAAAAACCGCATATACGCATAGCAGTCTGCCGCGTTTACGTTATTGTTAATATTCTTATTAAAGCCCGTGCCACCGGGAAATAACCGCGCCCCGGCGAAAAAACAAAAAGGGGACAAATTTTTTTTTTTAGGAAAAAGTTGAAGTGGCTCAGTGCCTGATATGCCTGAGTGGTGCCGGAATGTGCCGTTTTCCAGGAGGCGCCCGGCTATATAGAGTAAATAGTGTCCGGTACTGCAGCTGGATACTTTGTGTAGAGTTTGTTCGCCCACCCGTGCAAAAAGTGCGACCTTTTTCTTCTTTCGTCTTTTCCTTTTTCTTTTTAGTGTGCGCGCGCGAGACTTTTCGCTTAAACACGCCGCCAAGTGTTTTTTTGTTGTTGTTGATGTTGTTACCTTATTTTTTTCTCTCAATCTAATGGACGAGCTTTATGAACTTCCGCGACGTCTGACGTTTGGTGACGGGGTGGCGGTTTAATTGCGGCGAAGTATATTTATACGCAACTTCCGGCCGTGGGAGGTCGGAGAAGACCGACAAGAAGAAGAGAATAGCGGTTTAGTCGTTGAAGCTTGGAAGCGAGCTTTTACACTTAGGGCAGGGAATAAGTATTACCGGCGAGTTCATAGTTAGCGTTGGCCCCGTTGGTAAATGGCAAAAAAAAAAAAAAAAAAAAGATTTGTGAAGCATTCTAAAAGGCTCTTGCACCTGATGTCACTTTCGGACATGGTACCAAGCCGCGTGTTGGAAAAGTATAAGAAATTCGACGTCATTAAGACGTCTCCGTTCCTGCCGGTGACACCTTCCGCTGTTTTTCCTTTTCGCGTGCCTGTAAGCGATTCTTCGTTAGCGTCGTCTTTGCCGTTGGTAAAACGCAGAAGAAAGCAGACAGCTCAGCTGAGAAGTTCTCGATAAGTGCAGGGAATTCCCGAGAAAAGAGAGTCGTGTTTTTCGCCCCGCGCAACTAAATTATGCGTCGCAGAAAACTCAAACTGGGTGAGAATGTGACGCTAGGAGTTGGGATACACTGTAAAAAATCTGGACGTAAAAAACCTCTTAGGGGTTCTTCGGCTACTCCCTATTTTGCACCCTAAAAAGTTATTTTAAGCACCCCCGAAAAGGTTCTTCGTGAAAAACCTACAAGGGGTTCTCTTAAGCTCCTTTTTTTTTTTTTTA